>OX371187.1:1200000-1800000 GCA_947310635.1 Leptodirus hochenwartii | reverse complement strand
TAGTAATCACGAAGCAAAAATCTAAATATAAATTTTATATCGTTTTCACATGAAAAACATATATTTGTTTTACAATCATCGATAGATTTTAATCGCGGTGTTAAAAAAACATCTCGTCGAGTGGGCTTTACTAACAATTAAACTGCATATAACGCTGTCGTTTTAAAAATTCTTCTTGAATGTATTGATGCGATTTTGGATTGGACAAAAAACCGCTAAGAATTTACATTAGTATATAGATTGTATAGAAGAAAATCAACTCTCCCATTAAATTGTAATCTTTATATTTGAATAGTACTGTGGTAATTAATTAGTAAATCTCACCAACGATATGAGAAGAGGTAAAGTAGATTTGGGCTACAGGAAAATTAAGTCACATTTTTCTAAAGTAAAACCAAAGGGTAACATTATATGTGATAAGCAGGGTAAGGAACTCACAGAAAATAAGGAAAAAGCTAGAAGATGGAAGGAGTATCTTGAAGATTTATATAAAGGTAGGCAGGACATGGAGGAGCTAGAAAGTGTGGAACAGATAGATGAGGATGACTTAGGTCCTAGCATACTTAGGTCAGAGTTTCATAGAGCATTAAATGATTTACGGAATAACAAAGCAGCGGGGATTGATATGATACCAGCCGAATTAATAAAACACGCAGGGGAAAAATGCAGGAGCGATTATACAGGTTAGTTTGTAAAATATATGAGAAGGGAGAAGTACCACAGGATTTTCAGCGTAGTAGAATAGTAACAATGCCGAAGAAAATAGGAGCTAATTTGTGTGAGAACTATAGGACCATTAGTCTACTATCACATGCATCGAAGATATTGTTAAAGATTATTTATAGGAGATTAGAAAATAAAGTAGAGGAAAGGCTAGGAGAAGATCAGTTTGGTTTTAGGAAAAACAGAGGGACGAAGGAGGCGATTCTAGCACTAAGAACGGTAGTTGAAAAAAGAAAGAGGGTAGGAAAGGTAACTTGCATAGCTTTTGTAGATTTAGAAAAGGCATTTGATAATGTAGATTGGGACATAATGTTTAGAATTTTAAAAGAAACGGGTATAGATTATAAGGATAGGAGAATAATTTTTAATTTATATAAACACCAAACTGCCTTAGTTAGAATTGAGGGGGAAGAAGAGGTAGCAAAAATAGGGAAGGGAGTTCGGCAGGGATGTACACTTTCACCGTTATTATTTAATGTATATATAGAAGATGCAATAAACAAAGTAAAAGAAGAGTATAGTGTAGGTGTGAATGTACAGGGAGAGAAAATATATATGTTGAGATTCGCCGACGATATAGCTATATTGGAAGAAAGCGAAAAGAATTTAGAAAGGGTATTGAATGGTATGCAGGCAGTATTGACTAGGGATTTTAACATGAAAATAAATATAGGTAAAACTAAAGTGATGAGGTGTGACAAAAAGGAATGCAGTAGAAAAATGAGGATCACAATAGGAGATAATAGAATCGAAGAAGTGTCAGATTTTTGTTATTTAGGCAGTAGAATCACAAAAGATAATCGAAGCAAGGTAGATATAAAGTGTAGGATAGCACAGGGTAGGAAGGCATTCGTAGAAAAGGAACAGATTTTAAGATCAAATATTGACTTGGGTATTAGAAAAAGATTACTGAAGGTATATGTTTGGAGTGTAGCACTGTACGGGTGTGAGGCGTGGACTATAGGAAAGGAAGAGAAGCGTAGATTACAAGCATTCGAAATGTGGTGTTATAGGAGGATGATGAGGATTGGTTGGGAAGATAAAGTAACAAATGAAGCTGTACTAGAGTTAGTAGGGGAGAAGAGAAGTATTTGGAGAGTGTTACAGCGTAGGAGAGACAGATTAGTAGGGCATATTCTTAGGCATGGGGGGATTATGCAATTGATCATAGAAGGTAGAGTGGAGGGAAAGAGAGGGGTAGGTAGGCCTAGATTGGAGTATGTGAGTCAGATAGTTGAAGACGTTGAGATGAATAGCTATAGGGAGATGAAGGGATTAGCTCAGGATAGATCGGCATGGCGTGCTGTTTCCAACCAATCTTTAGGATTGCGGACTCTTTAACTAACCAACGATTGTTACATGATTTTTTAAATAATTACCTCACGTTTACAATTATTTCGATTTCGCAATAAAAATGAAAAGTCTGGACTACGGCTTTCGTTGCCGTTTTTTTAGAATATCTCATCAATTTTACATTTTGTTATTATAACAAACATATCGGTATAACACATTCATATGCCTACAAGTATGAATATGCATGATGGGTATAAATTGACTCAGTTTATTTCTCTTATTCATTCGCGATTCATTGGCATTAGAAAATTATTAATGTAAATAACGAACACGATTGCATATACTCAATTATATCGTATACGCTGTGCCGTTATTTATTAATATTTTTTGGTCACGTATAGTCGCATACAACAATTAATTTATGGATTAGAAACGTGTGTTCGCCACGTTCGTTCCCCATAAATATATATTTTTAACCATATCCGGGAATAAATTGTGCAAAAGAATAATATTTTGTTTCCCGTGTGCGCCGATAGGAATAACAAACAACATTATTTTGCGGCGATTATAGCTCGATCGGCACAGAGATGCAATAAATATATATATATATATATCGAAAATAACGTCAACAATTGCTTCAACAAAAATTGAAATGAGCGAGTTTGTCTATTAAAATTCGCTCATATAATCTGGGCAGGATATAAACAATGTTACACGATCCCGGGGCTTCATTTTCATAATTTATGTATGCCGAAACAAACGTGGCTGCGGCCACGGTGTGGGAAAAATCCTTTATTCATAACAAACAAGTTTTTTTCGTGCGCGATAAGGGACCTCCAGCTCGGAGCTTGGTTTCGGTAGCTGGTAATAAGGGACAGCCGGCGAACGGAAGCTTCCCATAAAAAAGTGATTATTCTAAGCAAATACCACCCCCGCCTGCCCCCTTCCCCAGAAGGGATATGGGGCATTGCATCGCAAACTAGGATCAAAATAGACAGTCTCTCCCTTGTCGCAAATTAAAAAAAATTATATTTATGACCCTTCGGCGTACTTACTAGTACCCTTAATATGCAGAACCACCGATGATCTTCTATATCAAGAGAAGCTATAATGCAGAGCGTATTATTTTATACCACCATGACGTATGGTGACGGATTATTTCCTCTCCATCTCTTCTGTTCCTCCGTACACCCTTCCTGCTCTCTTCCCCAATCCTCCTCCTCCTCCACTCGCACAATTTACCCACTCAAATACGTCCTCCCACATTATCAACCTCATGTCCACTCTTCTTTACCTCTATTCCTACCATACCCCTCCTCTATCACTATTAACATCCCTTTTCATCCCATGCCACCGATTCTGCTACCCCTACTATTCCCACTCCGCCTCCTTCACTTCCCTTAATTTAATACATCGATATAAATAAATAAAAAGCAAAATTAATTAATTAATTAATACATATATAAGTGACAATCGTACAAGAGATAAATGACGAATCCGCAATTTGGACATTTTCATCAATATTTCACCATGCAAATAATTAATGTTAACAAGTAGCTCTTAATATCGTATATTAAGAGGACCCTAATTAGATTTCGCTTAAGAAATTGTATCGTGAAAGGACGATTATATTGATTTAGTAAATTGTAAATTGACGAAAATGCCTATTTGACAATTTGTAGTGACAGATATGAAACAACATGCGGATTTTATTGAAGGTACATTAATATCCTTTAGATACTTAGTAGATATCACTTAAGGTACGATATTAAGGACTAATTACGCAACTTAATAATTTGTGTAGGAAACTTGAGATAACAGATATGAAGCAAGGATCTTACAAAAGAGCATGAATGTCCTTCGAATATAATTAGATGTCGCGATGATTTCAATTAAGAAAGATGTTGAGGACATTTTGTAGAAATCAAATAAATATTTTTTATTGCTGCGTTATCCAAATCAAAACTGAAATTGCATTTGTACCCATTAAAAAAAAAAATTATTATAAAAGAAGAAATTAAGTAACGTGCGCATAAATTTCGCATTGATCCAGTAATTATTTGCAGTCTTAACACGTTTATTTGCATCGTCTATATAGACAAAAAAAAAGCCAACCCTAGACAATACGGGTATATATTAACCTCTAGTTAGTATTCGCCTTCACACTCGTATTTGCCAATCAGTAAATGAAGCTAAAACTCCGAGGACAGCCTCTTCAAAACAGCTGCCGAAAATGCTCACTAAATCCCAACCAACCGCTCTTTAATCGAGAAACAATGTTGCGCAGATTGAGGGCATAAATTCGAAGTGGTCGAGCATTTTCGGGTCTGATTTGATCGAAATATCGGCACCATTTCCCGCGATAAAAATTGGCAGAATTACTGCGTGCGTCACCCCACTTATCGCGCTTTTCATTATGTGCCAACGGTACAATAATAACGTACAATTGACTTTAAAAATCGGCGTGGAGTATATTACGAAAATAAAAAGAAGGAACTATTTTTAACCACGTACTACGATAATTAAACTGTTCATATTATCCGGAATGCGTGTTTATTTATCTGGTTGTTCATTTCTTTACCTGCCCAGACTGCGATTAGTTACAAATTATTTGCAGAATTTATTATTTCTTTAATACAATGATATTTGATCCTTAAAACGTTATACATATCAAGAAAAGTGATTACGATCATTTTAATTAATTAAAAAATGAATATATTATAATCAATTCTTTATTTTATAAGAGTGAATGACTAAAATAACTCATCCAACGTGTTAATTATTAAAAAACGTTTCAACTATTTTAATGACTTACTACTTTTTCTACAGATGACAAAGATTTATGCCAGGACCATTGTAATATGTACATACTAAACTAAAACGCAGTTTATCTAGAACAATTTGTTATTGGCAATTTAATTTTTTACAAAAGAAATGATTTATATATTTTGCTATTTCGAATTGTTCTTAACAATATTAACATAATTACTCTTACACTATACCTAGGGAGATGAAGAAGGATTATATAGCTATAGCAATTATATGTTTTTATAAACGACCGAAGACATGAATAATTCCGAACAGAGTTCTTTATTAAGGCGACATAACCTACTGGAGGAAATTACTAAATTATTTCCCGGCGTACCGACTGATTGTAAACGGCGGGAGACAAAGAGCGGGCCATCGTAGAAGGGTTGGAACACGGCAATACACATGTATGATATACGCGAGCGTACTCTGACGGCCACCTCCGTCCCTACCTCCCCCATAGAAAGTATAGCGTCCAGCATCGCTAGTCCTTGACATCGATCCCCATTCCCTCATACCTTGCTTCATCCCTTAGTATCGCTGTAAGGATGACTACAGATTGTCTCAAAATATACGCACCAATTTTATATTACGTCTGCTAAAATTATTTATAAATATACAATTTTTTTATTATTGTATGTTCTTACACCAATTTTTATTTTATTTATAAATAATATTATTGATTTTATTTTTGCACCAGCGCTGATAATTTAATAATATTTATTTGCAATCGGAGATTTCGAAATATTTCCTTCAATTTTGGCAAACGAAAAGACAATATTTGTCAAGTCGCATATTTAGAATATTCCAGGGGGGGTTTTAAGCCAATGTATTGTGTAATAAGCACATACATTCGAGACAACCTGTATGTTCAGCCTGCAGCGTGAGTTTCGTGTATTGTTAGAGTGTAATGAAGAGTTATGTAATGTGGACTGGAGCTACCTAGGTACCTACTAGCAGCCAGCTAGGTGCCCGATATAAATGCGAATATACTATATTCCAGCCGTATGTTTATACTAGCATAAAGGTACCCAAGTCCTGGGAAAATTACAGGATGCAACGAATCATGCGGTTTACGAAGGTACCCATTACCTCGACAATATTCACTTTGAATGGTTTTTATTCGCACTAATATCTTCTTTTAGTTGAAGCATTAAATACGAAATGAGGATTGTTTGAAAAAGTATTTCAAAAATGGCATATAATATTTAAAAAAATTCGTGAGACTCTCGCGCGGTACAAGTGAAACTTCTTAGCTCCTAGGAAAAGTTGATTTTATATATTGCTTTTTTTCCATTTGTTAACGATTTTTTTTATTCGATATTGGATCACTTATGGAACAGACTGTACCTAGCGGATTATTGAAAAATTATTTATCATATTCGCGATGAGCAGGTTGAAAGAATGTAAATTTTTGTGTATGATGCACTAGTGGGTGCATTTCTATTTGTCGATGGCTCGCTCTGCTGTATCAGATTCATATCGTTGATCTCTCACACCGCGTGTATCTTCACGTGTAGAATCAGTGGCATTCAAATTCTTTATACCACTCACTGTGTCCTCACTTAACGACGGTATCGATTCATCCAGTGTATTTGAGGTCGTTGGAAGGTTATGTTGTCCACCGTGTTTCTTTAACACCCTTTGCCTGGCTCTACTTCTTTCCAAGGTACTTGTTGGCACTTTTATTGGCGGTTTATTCGCTTTCTTCCGTTGTCTAAAGGCTCGCACTCTGTCTGTACTTGTCTTTTTCTCCATTACACTTTTCACACAATGGAAATTGTTAGCTAAAAGATTAAGCTGTGTTTGTGTAATATATAATAAAATACGCAGGCGTCTACTGGTTGCCTTATCCTACGTATACGCACAGTACACGCGGCGCATGCGCGTAGCATGTTTTGCTTCAAAAAAGCTACTTAAGTTACGGTATTTGGGTGATATTCTATACTATTATTTAACACCGTAGTGATAATTTTCAAAATAATTTTTTATTAATTATATACGGTATAACGGCATATATATATTATTTCCTTGATTATTGCGCTACAGAAGAAATACAATTATATCAGATATTAGTGACTACAGCTTTACAAGTTTGTCTAGTTCTGCAAAATGTATGGTATGTTTTTCGGTGGGAGTATAGGCTGTGTCACCTTTATGAATATTTAAATACATCGCACGAAGATCGGAGTGAGTTGATCTAAATCAAAATTCCGTTACACTCTTTGCTGTCTGCATTAGAGCATATATGCATTCGAGCACATATGTTCTTTCTTCCGCATAGAATTTTAATAACACCCACAAAAAAACCACCATATTGACACATTTATCACAAGTTATTAGGGCATGCTTAAAATGAGTCCAATATTTAAAAAAAAATATGCGTGAGACTCTCGCGCGGTAGAAGTGAAACTTCTTAGCTCCTAGGAAAAGTTGATTTTATGCATTGCTTTTTTTCCATTTGTTAACCAATTTAATTTTTTTTCATATATTTATATATATTTTTTCCACACAATTTCCATTGTGTGAAAAGTGTAATGGAGAAAAAACAAGTACAGACAGAGTGCGAGCCTTTAGAGAACGGAAGAAAGCGAATAAACCGCCAAGAAAATTGCCAACAAGTACCTTGGAAGGAAGTACCTAGTATCGAGCCAGGCAAAGGGCGTTAAAGAAACACAATGGACAACATAACCTTCCAACGACCTCAAATACACTGGAAGAATCGATACCGTTGTTAAGTGAGGACACAGTGAGCGGTATAGAGAATTTGAATGCCACTGATTCTACACGCGGCGTGAGAAATCGACGAAATGAATCTAATACAGCTGAGTCATCGACAAATAGAAATGCACCCACTAGTGCATCCTACACAAAATTTACATTCTTTCAACCTGCTCATCGCGAATTTGATAAACAAATTGTTAGCTAAAAGATTAAGCTGTGTTTGTGTAATATATAATAAAATGCGCAAGCGTTTACTGGTTGCCTTATGCTACGTATACACACAGTACACGCGGCGCATGCGCGTAGCGTGCGTTTCACTTTTCGTGACGTTCAGGCCGCGCCTATAGAAGTTTCACTTCAAAAAATCTCTTCTTTCTTGACTAAAATTGCTCAATTCACAAATACCTACGCAATCGCTTTTAAAATAAATTTTATTGCGGCAATAAATTCCGATATATCATTATACACCTACATTTTCTTAACAAAAGAACGAACACATTACCTATTTAACCGTGTTTTGTGCTAAAAAGCAACAGTTAAACAGTCGGGGCGCATGCATTATGTTCGCAGAGAATGCTTGTCGATCACTTTTGCGGTATTACATCATTCGACATTATCAACATCTGCAGTAATATTCCTGATCAGGAATATACAGCGAGTTCCTTGCGCGGTGATGGATGCGATCGTGTCACGCGTGTTCTAATTACCGAACTTTTGATTTGATGACATAATCAATACGCGCACAGAGTACGATACATGGAATTATTATCACCCATAAGACAGTGCCGTAACTACCGATTATTCCACTTTAACGTTAAAAATTCCACTCGAATCTCTTTCATTTATACGTGAAAATGCGCCGTAGTTCGAATATCGTGTGTTGATTGTGCGATATAGATTTGTCACTCGTGTGGACGCCACTGCGTCCACGAGGAATGGCGCTTTTTGGTTGATTCGATCGAACATATAATGTTACACATAATAGTCGCGTCCGATCATAATTTATCGGTGTATTAGCTAATAAGCTAATATATTACAACATCACTGAAATTGCGTACTAAAATCTGCGCTATGCCGATCATAAATTATACGCAACATAATCACATTTTATCTATTTATGAAACGTTGACGATCAACGTCAAATATCCTTTGTATACGTTATTATTGTCAGCGTCACGACGTAACGTTACATTTGCAATTATAATTTATCGCATATTTAATTAAAATATAATTAAATATACGTGCTTGAATATTTCCAGAGCGGGAGGAACATGTTTTTGCTTTTCGCTGTTGCGTTGGTTTTTTGTTTTTGTCACTTCGTTTTATGATCAAATTTACTGTATATTTTGCCGCAGAAGCGAAGGTAATATTGTCTTGAATTTTTATGTTTGCACTACATTAAAAAATAAAACATCTGTACATACACAAATATCTGATCTGCTATATTTTCGTGTATATAATCTTTTATTTTAACAACTGATATTTAGTAACTGTTTCATTGTTAAGCGTTTTACATAATTATTGACTTGTGCACGTTAGTTAAAGAGTCCGCAATCCTAAAGATTGGTTGGAAACAGCACGCCATGCCGATCTATCCTGAGCTAATCCCTTCATCTCCCTATAGCTATTCATCTCAACGTCTTCAACTATCTGACTCACATACTCCAATCTAGGCCTACCTACCCCTCTCTTTCCCTCCAATCTACCTTCTATGATCAATTGCATAATCCCCCCATGCCTAAGAATATGCCCTACTAATCTGTCTCTCCTACGCTGTAACACTCTCCAAATACTTCTCTTCTCCCCTACTAACTCTAGTACAGCTTCATTTGTTACTTTATCTTCCCAACCAATCCTCATCATCCTCCTATAACACCACATTTCGAATGCTTGTAATCTACGCTTCTCTTCCTTTCCTATAGTCCACGCCTCACACCCGTACAGTGCTACACTCCAAACATATACCTTCAGTAATCTTTTTCTAATACCCAAGTCAATATTTGATCTTAAAATCTGTTCCTTTTCTACGAATGCCTTCCTACCCTGTGCTATCCTACACTTTATATCTACCTTGCTTCGATTATCTTTTGTGATTCTACTGCCTAAATAACAAAAATCTGACACTTCTTCGATTCTATTATCTCCTATTGTGATCCTCATTTTTCTACTGCATTCCTTTTTGTCACACCTCATCACTTTAGTTTTACCTATATTTATTTTCATGTTAAAATCCCTAGTCAATACTGCCTGCATACCATTCAATACCCTTTCTAAATTCTTTTCGCTTTCTTCCAATATAGCTATATCGTCGGCGAATCTCAACATATATATTTTCTCTCCCTGTACATTCACACCTACACTATACTCTTCTTTTACTTTGTTTATTGCATCTTCTATATATAGATTAAATAATAACGGTGAAAGTGTACATCCCTGCCGAACTCCCTTCCCTATTTTTGCTACCTCTTCTTCCCCCTCAATTCTAACTAAGGCAGTTTGGTGTTTATATAAATTAAAAATTATTCTCCTATCCTTATAATCTATACCCGTTTCTTTTAAAATTCTAAACATTATGTCCCAATCTACATTATCAAATGCCTTTTCTAAATCTACAAAAGCTATGCAAGTTACCTTTCCTACCCTCTTTCTTTTTTCTACTACCGTTCTTAGTGCTAGAATCGCCTCCCTCGTCCCTGTTTTATTTTTGTGCACGTATAATTATAAATTAGATACTTTAAACATTTCGATTATTAAAGATTCGACCATTGACTTGATACGGTACTACAATATTAATATTTCTGTGTATTATCCTCTATATGGGATAATTATTTTGGCTATATACCGTGTTATTATACTATGGCCTGCCACGATGAAATATAGTTTGGGAACTTGACACGGGCAAGAAATGTCGGGAAAACGCCACAGGCAACTTAATCATTACTAGGTGCCTGTTAGTGCCTTACTTATTCGATAATTATATGATCTCTATAGTTTATATTAGGTCGACTAACTGACTAGCACCGAATTTACGTCGGAACTAACTCCCAATTACAATACACGGATTATAATTCATATTTCTTAATAGCCGGACCTATAAGGACACTTATTTGAATAAACCATCTAAACAGTATTTAAAATACACATAAAATCACAAATAGAAATGAATAAAGATATTTAGACAAAAGAAAAACATAGACTTATCAAATGTATGCTTTCTTATAAAATTCACGCGTTCAAAGACAATCCACTGATAATATTTTTAAATTAATTCGCATTATAAATCACAATTCGTTTTGAGCAGATATAAAAACGAGCATTTGAAGATAGGTTTTGAGTCCTAAATCATAGAATAATTGTGCGTTTCTGCCAATTTTGTGTAAAATTCGCAAAATATATTTAGTATATTTATACTCATAACTCATAAATCGGATATTAGCACAATTGTATCCTCGATCAATATCTATATATGTGATTTTCTAATAAATTTCCTTTTGTTATGAGGTTATATATACAGTAATAAAAGCAAATTGCGATTCTTGCACGATTCTATTGTTAGTTAAAACATAACTTACATTATGTTAAATCCAAAATATCTCAGATTGTAATCTAACAACTCGATGGGATATGCTAATTGGTGAAATTTAATAAGAGGTATTCTTATATGAGAAATTATTTCTATTTATTTCATTTTTCTTCAGTCAACTTTTTAAATATTCATATATGCTTGTAATGTTAACGAAATGTAGTTTTACTCCTAAACTACATAAGCCAAACCTTTGACATTTGTCACAATATTAAGTCAATCTCTTCCGCAACCAACTACAAAGCGATTTCCTCAAGAAATTTCTGAATTATTATAAAAGCAATCAATGTGCACATATATGATTTGTCAAATATATAGCTGAATTTCCTTCCATTTTTCTATAGATTTTTATTTTTCTTTCTGTAGCCGGATGTGTTGCAGAATTGCATTTTCCAAAGGACTATACGAGAAACTATTTCTATTTATTTTATTTTTCTCCAGACAAAATTTTAAATATTCATATATGCTTGTAATGTTAACGAAATGTACTTTTACTCCTAAACTACATAAGCCAAACTTTGACATTTGTCACAATATTAAGTCAATCTCTTCCGCAACCAACTACAAAGCGATTTCCTCAAGAAATTTCTGAATTATTATAAAAGCAATCAATGTGCACATATATGCTTTGTCAAATATATAGCTGAATTTCCTTCCATTTTTCTATAGATTTTTATTTTTCTTTCTGTAGCCGGATGTGTTGCAGAATTGCATTTTCCAAAGGACTATACGAGAAACTATTTCTATTTATTTTATTTTTCTCCAGTCCAAATTTTAAATATTCATATATGCTTGTAATGTTAACGAAATGTAGTTTTACTCCTAAACTACATAAGCCAAACCTTTGACATTTGTCACAATATTAAGTCAATCTCTTCCGCAACCAACTACAAAGCGATTTCCTCAAGAAATTTCTGAATTATTATAAAAGCAATAAATGTGCACATATATGCTTTGTCAAATATATAGCTGAATTTCCTTCCATTTTTCTATAGATTTTTCTTTTTCTTTCTGTAGCCGGATGTGTTGCAGAATTGCATTTTCCAAAGGACTATACGAGAAACTATTTCTATTTATTTTATTTTTCTCCAGACAAAATTTTAAATATTCATATATGCTTGTAATGTTAACGAAATGTAGTTTTACTCCTAAACTACATAAGCCAAACCTTTGACATTTGTCACAATATTAAGTCAATCTCTTCCGCAACCAACTACAAAGCGATTTCCTCAAGAAATTTCTGAATTATTATAAAAGCAATCAATGTGCACATATATGCTTTGTCAAATATATAGCTGAATTTCCTTCCATTTTTCTATAGATTTTTATTTTTCTTTCTGTAGCCGGATGTGTTGCAGAATTGCATTTTCCAAAGGACTATACGAGAAACTATTTCTATTTATTTTATTTTTCTCCAGTCCAAATTTTAAATATTCATATATGCTTGTAATGTTAACGAAATGTAGTTTTACTCCTAAACTACACAAGCCAAACCTTTGACATTTGTCACAATATTAAGTCAATCTCTTCCGCAACCAACTACAAAGCGATTTCCTCAAGAAATTTCTGAATTATTATAAAAGCAATCAATGTGCACATATATGCTTTGTCAAATATATAGCTGAATTTCCTTCCATTTTTCTATAGATTTTTATTTTTCTTTCTGTAGCCGGATGTATTGCAGAATTGCATTTTCCAAAGGACTATACGAGAAACTATTTCTATTTATTTTATTTTTCTCCAGTCCAAATTTTAAATATTCATATATGCTTGTAATGTTAACGAAATGTAGTTTTACTCCTAAACTACATAAGCCAAACCTTTGACATTTGTCACAATATTAAGTCAATCTCTTCCGCAACCAACTACAAAGCGATTTCCTCAAGAAATTTCTGAATTATTATAAAAGCAATCAATGTGCACATATATGCTTTGTCAAATATATAGCTGAATTTCCTTCCATTTTTCTATAGATTTTTATTTTTCTTTCTGTAGCCGGATGTGTTGCAGAATTGCATTTTCCAAAGGACTATACGAGAAACTATTTCTATTTATTTTATTTTTCTCCAGACAAAATTTTAAGTATTCATATATGCTTGTAATGTTAACGAAATGTAGTTTTACTCCTAAACTACATAAGCCAAACCTTTGACATTTGTCACAATATTAAGTCATTCTCTTCCGCAACCAACTACAAAGCGATTTCCTCAAGAAATTTCTGAATTATTATAAAAGCAATCAATGTGCACATATATGCTTTGTCAAATATATAGCTGAATTTCCTTCCATTTTTCTATAGATTTTTATTTTTCTTTCTGTAGGCGGATGTGTTGCAGAATTGCATTTTCCAAAGGACTATACGAGAAACTATTTCTATTTATTTTATTTTTCTCCAGACAAAATTTTAAGTATTCATATATGCTTGTAATGTTAACGAAATGTAGTTTTACTCCTAAACTACATAAGCCAAACCTTTGACATTTGTCACAATATTAAGTCAATCTCTTCCGCAACCAACTACAAAGCGATTTCCTCAAGAAATTTCTGAATTATTATAAAAGCAATCAATGTGCACATATATGCTTTGTCAAATATATAGCTGAATTTCCTTCCATTTTTCTATAGATTTTTATTTTTCTTTCTGTAGCCGGATGTGTTGCAGAATTGCATTTTCCAAAGGACTATACGAGAAACTATTTCTATTTATTTTATTTTTCTCCAGTCCAAATTTTAAATATTCATATATGCTTGTAATGTTAACGAAATGTAGTTTTACTCCTAAACTACACAAGCCAAACCTTTGACATTTGTCACAATATTAAGTCAATCTCTTCCGCAACCAACTACAAAGCGATTTCCTCAAGAAATTTCTGAATTATTATAAAAGCAATCAATGTGCACATATATGCTTTGTCAAATATATAGCTGAATTTCCTTCCATTTTTCTATAGATTTTTATTTTTCTTTCTGTAGCCGGATGTATTGCAGAATTGCATTTTCCAAAGGACTATACGAGAAACTATTTCTATTTATTTTATTTTTCTCCAGTCCAAATTTTAAATATTCATATATGCTTGTAATGTTAACGAAATGTAGTTTTACTCCTAAACTACATAAGCCAAACCTTTGACATTTGTCACAATATTAAGTCAATCTCTTCCGCAACCAACTACAAAGCGATTTCCTCAAGAAATTTCTGAATTATTATAAAAGCAATCAATGTGCACATATATGCTTTGTCAAATATATAGCTGAATTTCCTTCCATTTTTCTATAGATTTTTATTTTTCTTTCTGTAGCCGGATGTGTTGCAGAATTGCATTTTCCAAAGGACTATACGAGAAACTATTTCTATTTATTTTATTTTTCTCCAGACAAAATTTTAAGTATTCATATATGCTTGTAATGTTAACGAAATGTAGTTTTACTCCTAAACTACATAAGCCAAACCTTTGACATTTGTCACAATATTAAGTCATTCTCTTCCGCAACCAACTACAAAGCGATTTCCTCAAGAAATTTCTGAATTATTATAAAAGCAATCAATGTGCACATATATGCTTTGTCAAATATATAGCTGAATTTCCTTCCATTTTTCTATAGATTTTTATTTTTCTTTCTGTAGGCGGATGTGTTGCAGAATTGCATTTTCCAAAGGACTATACGAGAAACTATTTCTATTTATTTTATTTTTCTCCAGACAAAATTTTAAGTATTCATATATGCTTGTAATGTTAACGAAATGTAGTTTTACTCCTAAACTACACAAGCCAAACCTTTGACATTTGTCACAATATTAAGTCAATCTCTTCCGCAACCAACTACAAAGAGATTTCCTCAAGAAATTTCTGAATTATTATAAAAGCAATCAATGTGCACATATATGCTTTGTCAAATATATAGCTGAATTTCCTTACATTTTTCTATAGATTTTTATTTTTCTTTCTGCAGCCTGATGTGTTGCAGATTTGCATTATCCAGAGGACTATACGAGAAATTATTTCTATTTATTTTATTTTTCTCCGGTCAAAATTTTAAATATTGATTGTGTTTTCGAGAATGTTAATATCCTGGTGATGTTAACGAGATATAGTTTTACTCCTAAACTACATAACCCTGACCTGTGAAAATTGGCACAATATTAAGTCATTCTCTTCTGCAACCAACTACAAAAGGATTTCTTCAAAAATTTTCTGAATTAACATAAAAACAATCAAAGTGCATATATATGCTTTGTCAAATATATAGCTACCTTCCATTTCTCTATAGCTTAAAAAATACGATTTTTATTTTGTATTTCTGTAGCCTGATATGTTGCAGAATTGCATTTTCCAAAGGACTGTAATTTGGGATAATAAGATGAAAGTACCACATTATTGGACACAATGAAATATATATAGTATTGAACGGTATAATAATATTTTAAATGAAAATTTTTGCACGAAATTCCAAAAGTGTGGTATCCTCTTAAAGATCACGGTATGTATCCTGAACGTTTTCGAAAATCGACACCATTTAATTGTTTATAATGTCGAATTTTTCGCCAACAGCATAATCTTATCATTCTTTTGATATTCATTAATTAATGCGGATATATATATCTTTAGGACTGAACATTATCTCGTTGATTCCTAGGCCCCTCGCGTCGACATGACGTGATGATACATGACCGACATCATTTTAATCTATCGCTCTTGTCGCGGACAACACAATGAGGCCTCTTCTGTCGCGTCTCGCCTGTTGGCTGCTCTGTGCGAAGAGTTCGGTGAGGGTTTCATTGAATCTGTTGATGCGCGGGCGAGGGACGAGGTTATAAATAAAAAAACATTATTGCTCCGAAAAAGCGTGCTGTCATTTATTACTGAGTGACTCAATGAATACGATATTGACACCGTATTTTTCAGCTGTGAACGTGAAACAAAAGAGAGTGACTACGTTCCATCGAATACGCATATAAATAGCAATATTCCATTCATTGCATTTATATCAAAATTGTCCTTAAAATTTGAACTCTTTATCCGCGCTCAAGTTTTATTATTTTATTAGTGTGCGCGATTGCTATTTAATTGCATCTAAATGTTAAGTGGACAATGCAGATTGGTACATCGGATCTAAAAAGAAACCAGAAAAGATTATAGGAATAGGAGAATTAATTTCAATCGTTATAAACATCACACAGCTTTAGTTAGAATTGACGAGGAAGAAGAAGTAGCAAGAACAGGAAAGGGAGTCATGTTAAATAAGGCAGCGATGTGGCTATCTTAGAAGAAAGGAAGTGGAATTTAAAACAATATAATATAATATAAAATATAAGCATAACTAAAGTGATGATAAGGAATGTAGGTAAAAGATAATTAGAATAGAATAGAATAGAAGATGTATCAGACTTTCGTTATACAGAAAGTAGGATTATAAAGGATAATCGAAGTAAGGTAGATATAGAATGTAAGATAGCAGAAGGAGAGGAGGCAAATTTTAGAATCAAATATTGCCTCGAGTATCAGAAAAAGGTTACTGAATGCATATGTGTGTGTGGAGTGTAGCATTGTACGGGTGTGAGGCGTGGGTTATAGGAAAGAAAATGAACCGTAAAATAGAAGCGTTCGAAATGTGGTGCTATAGAAGTATGGTGATGGGTAGATAAAGTGACAAATGAAGCTGTGTTATAAAAATGTATATTGTTTTTCGTAAAAGTGTCGAAATATGTGTTGAAAACAAGTGAATATTCCATGTGGAAATGGTGTTTTTTGCAAATATATTTGCAAACAAAAAATGTGTATGTGCGGCTTGTAGTAGTGATACCATTGGTTGATCGGTAAATGAATATTGCAAGATACTAAAACATGCACGTGAGTACTTTTTGTTGCGGGGGAAACCGTGCAAAAAGTGTCCCCGCAAAGACTGGCGCACTGGCTGAATCCCAGAGCCATAATAAAGGGCCCAGCTTCTTTTAATATAAGTGCCCGGATACTCACTTTCGTTATATACGAATATGGCTATATGTGTTTCTGTAGATATGATCAGATCCGCTCTAGGGATTATTTTGAAAAAAGAAAACGGTTACTTTATTTATTGATTTTGGAACAATAAACTGACGAAACGCGAACAACGAATTTAAGTACGTATTTCAAAATAAACAACGTTGCTGTTGTACGCTGTGCTTTTTTTTTTTACCGAAACGTTGTAAATGAAAATATCGATTCCATCATTTTTAAGTCAGCTGCCATAAAATCAACGATTAATTCTAAATAGAAGAAACTACCAACTTATATCGATCTATAACACATGCCAATGAATGAATACAAAATGTTTTTGTTGTATCAAACCATACGAGAATTGCAATAAAATAATGTTTAGAGTAATTTTGTACAGGGCGGCTCTGTGTGTGACCTAAGATCGACGATTGGTGTCGTTCATATTCGGACGCGGAGATATTGCAAGGAAGAAACGTCTATATCTTTCATATACGTATATGTAGGCCATACATTGGTGATATGTCGGCAATAATCGGTTCACTGTGGCAAACTTAATGTTCCTATTCCATTATGGTTGTGTCATAGAGTATAGTACGAAGATCTATAAAGTATGCTCCATATGGTCGAAAATAGAAAACGAAATTCATCGCGTGAACGTTTTCCTCGATGTAAGGAAGTAATATTTATACGGTTTATTCTATCCGCGGACGCAATTAATAGTTTTAGGCACGTTGAGCGCTGATCTAGAGGAATATATTATTTTAATTCGAATATCTTGAACATGAAATAACGATTCGAAATATTCGAAATACATTATTTCAAAATAGCTCGAATCCCATAGGAGCGGAATAACATCTTCAATCAGTAGAAATCAAGTTAAACGTTCGCAAAATATAACATTCAAAAATGTATATCTAACGCAAAGGTGACTATGTCTTGTAACACAGACTGTTTGTTATGTGGATGTATAGTCTAAGGGACACGCTGACAGTATTAACGGTCCGCCAGTAAGGCTCTTAACCATGGCAAAGAAAGAAATATTCGCCTTTGTTTTTACGATGCCCATATATATTGTATGTGTGTTCTTTTTGCGCCTGTGCCGCTGTGGCTGTATGTCCTAAAGTTTTTTTTTACACTCGTCAACCGTTATTATTTTTACTTCATCATCCGTGAAACTCGGCGGTGGAATGCATCCGCCGCCACAGATATAAAAGCGACGGTCTTCGGAAATATAGTACGAATGTGTAACATGACTGTTAGATCGTTTCGTCCACAAGAAAATTGTTCGGCGGTAGGGGCGGTGAAAAGGAAATACACTAAAAGCAATTTTTTGTTATAAAGCGAATGTTCTAGGTGTTTGCTTACACATTTGTAATTAGAATCTTCATTTCGCACACAAATACATTGTTGAAGTCATCGTGGCAAAAAGTGTCATCTAACATACGTTTTTTTTCGTGTTTATAAAAACGAATATATATTTATATTTTGAACTCGGAAAATGGTCAAATGGCTTTTTGTCCACTATCCACTATTTTCTTCAATAGTGTTCTAAAATGTTGTCATTACACATTTCACGTTGTGAGTATATTTGATTATTCATTGTATACATTTGATTTTCGTGCAGGAATTTTTTCTTTACGTAATATGTGCAGTAAGGAAGACGTATTTTGATGCATATAATAAGCGTATTTGCGTTCGTAATTGCTGTGAAAAATAAATTGAGGACGACCTAAATTTGACAGTTTAACAAGTTTACATCTTCGTGGTTGTGTCGCGGTTTTAATAAATCGAATATATAGCCCAAAGTACCGACTAAACGTAAAAGAAATATTGTTCCAGTGCGGTCGAGTACACCAGCAGCATAATACACGCCATAAATTTTCGGAACCTTCGTCCTTATGTTGCAGCTATGTATCGCCTCGGCGATTTATGAAATGCATTAGAAGCGGCACACTGAAGAGGCCGTTCTATCGTCCCGCGCAATTCTGTGTCACTGTGCCCGTTTTTATTATCTTTCTTGCCAAGTCCACGGAATTGTTTCCGATTCATTGCGTTCCATAATAACGATACGAGCTCACCAGCCATTTGCCAGATGATCGATTGCCCCATACAGAACTCTATTTTCGTAATCTGTACATTTATACTTGTGCAAATACACGCGTTATCCTTGCGCATCAATTATCTGAATTGTCTTTAGAATTTTTTTATCGATTCACATGGAAATCAAAATTCATCGAACTGCTATATTTTTTAGGTGGTAATACAATGAAGAACGATTTAATATTGTACGGAATTCACGTTAAATATTGATAATAATTGATTACCTTTGATATTTCATAATATAGAAAATAATAGTAAGCATTATCAAAGAATGCTTAGTTTCTTGATAATGCTTAATAATTGAATAAGTCATTGTTTTTAACCGTGATATAAAATATTGTATTTTTATTTCTCTTCTCCAAAAGTACATTGCTGTGTTTTATAACACGATAATTTATTTATTAGACGACAATAGTTTCGTAATTACTCATTTTCCAGTCTGATTACCTAACACATTTTCAAGTCAATAATATTACCGTTTTCTTAACAAAATAGCCTATAAAAAAGTTATTTATTTTGCAAAAATAAATAGCAGCGAAGATGTATTGTTATATAAAAAAAAAATTGTGGTATTGCCAACTTTTAACCCGATTCTGGATGAATGTTCTTGCATCTACAAAAATAATGCTCGTGCTTTATTAGTTTTAAAAATGCTTAAAAATTAGTTTTCAGTTAGATGCCACAGTCGCAAAAATAATTTGTATCCTTTAATAATACACGCTCGTTATAAATGCGAAGGCATTAAATAAACACAATCAATGATAATTGAACGATAAAAGAATTCAACTCGACCGTCTAGTTTACGACCCTTTTAGAAACATAGAACATTGCTGTATCCCTCAATTTCCCCTTACAGGCCGGTCCAGGATATTTAGTTGCTGCGTAAATGGGCCTCAAATCAACATGTACAAATTCTTCTGTGGTTTGTTCCTTACATTAATCTGTCTGCGAATTTGAAGAGGACAAAAAGGCAGCAAAAACTATATAGACAAAATGTCGGGAATGTCCAAAATTAATCTGGGATTTATTCTGTATGGTGGCACGTTATCTTTGTGATCGAATGTCCTATTCTGGGATCGTACGATCGGCTGAAAGACCGAAGAAATAGCGACCGTTTTACCACGCGGAACCGTACTATACGGTGACAGATCCTACCCTCTTACAAGTCCCGTCTGGAAGTCTCCCGAATCTCTGGCAGAACCACCTGCTACGCTCATCGCTATTTGCCACGTTCAACACGCGTCAACTTAAAGAAACAGAACGATCTCATTACCGCAATTCGGTAATAGAAATGTTCAACGTCCATATACAGGACGACGAACTATCACAGTGCATTCCGCATTTTCACGATGGCTCATCTTAAACTTTAATATTAGTTGACGCGACGAATTTAATATTGTGCAAAATTGTCCATAATTATACTGGAAACACTTATTTCTGCCATATAGCGTATCAAATTAGAATAATTCTTTCGCACCGAAAAATTCGATACCATCGATAATTATAACATTGCCATTTCATCTGGTGACGAAGTTTTTTTTAGAAACGAGGTTGTCGGATGAGAATTTCGTGATCGGGTGTTCGGTTTTGTAATCATCCAGCCTTCTGCTATTTATTTAAGTTGACGCGTAACTGAAGCAAAGTGTACCGGATGATTGGGTACTGGCTGACTAGCAACTGGGGAATGATGAGACCAGATGAAGAAGTATAAAAAGAATACCGCGCGTAACCTGTCTCCCGTAAAATGCGCCCTGGTTTGTTCGTGTGTGTGCTTATCTGATCGGGGAACACGCTGAACGATTGACGCTTCCACGTAGATAAGGAGGGCCAGGATTGGATTGCCACTTTTCTAATTAAATTAAAGTAAAGTCACTCGATCATCAGTTTTAATATATTACAACGAACGCAATTAAGCCTGTTACGTTCGTATGATGAATTTGCAGTCAACGGTTTATGCCAATAAGATCGATTATTGAAATGGTATATTTGTATAGTCCTGGACAAGTTTCTGCTTTTTTTCGTATTATAATTTACGATCCTGGTTTCTGGTTTAATATATTTTCTATAAATATCACGATGAAAATGTTGGTGGACTGACGAGTCCGCTTCTGCGTGTCATGACAAGAAATTGGATGTTACGCAAACCAGGTGGCTGCTGTTCGAATTGGAAAGAGACCCCACTTGCGTAAAACACATAATTGATTATTCATCAATTGGAAAAGAATAAGTCGTCGACGGTACTGTAGCTGATGCGCTGTTTGCTCACCGCTCTTTGTCTTTTGCAATCTAGTTTTCACCCGCTATACAGGATCGTAAGTTTTCCAAGTTTATTACTTATAATAATACTAATATTTAGGTAACATTATTTACTTATATAGTACACAAACAAAATAAAATATGTCAATTAGGCATATCAATTGTTCGCAAATTAATACAACTCAAATGTCGAGCGAATGCAAAAAGTTGGAGTTCTTAAAAAATATTTGCAAACAACTTTTCGAGCGTACAACTTTCGAGATCATAATGGCGATAATTGAGAAAGTAAGTACCCTCTTGTGTAGGTAAATGTACCTATTTAATTATATATTTTAAAAAACGCAATGAAACCATTTGTGTTTTTGTTGATATATATTTAGACTATAATATAGAATATCACCCAAATACCGTAACAAGCATTAAGTAGCTAGATGTACATTTCGATGGCTATGCGCCCATCTTCAGTAGCACAAGATAAAACTAAATAAAATACCTAAAATAAAGATGGGCGCATAGCGCTTGAACTGTACATCTAGCTACTTAATGCTTGTTACGGTATTTGAGTGATATTCTATATTATAATTTAACACCGTAGTGATAATTTAAGAAAATAATATATATTTAAACATTGTCGTAATGGTACGACGACTTTCGTCGACCTTTCTATGTTAAATTTCATTTACTTTTCTATCTTTCGTCAGGTTAGATCTGAAATATTGATAGAATCAGTTCCAATGGAAAATGAGTGAATTGAAAAATTAATCGAAAAAATGCGTTCTATCGGTACATTCGAGATGTAAACATTTTCTTAATATCCTACGTAAATTCGTTTCGGGAATCAAAAATTCTAGATGATGTCGCAAGACAAATAACGTATTCGGAAAACGTTAATGTTGATGGGCTTTCCCGACAAATATAAACACGTAATTTGCAATCGTATTTTCGCACAATTCGTATTATGATAAAACGCTTCGACCTCGGCGTTATTTATTTATTAAAGCCAGACAAGTTTCTAGTCGGCGGCGCGATGGGACAAATTAAATATTTGCACAGTGAGGGTTTAGTTCTGTAAACTGAGACCAGATACTCTATCACCGGCACACTATAAACCCTTCCGTTATCACGTTCTTGTCAGACGCAACTGCACATTTTGATTCAACGAGGTGCAGAATAAATATTTGGAAGTTATTAGTTTTCGCACGTGGGAAGCAAATCGATTACGTTTAATTTGTGCTAATACATAATAACTAATTCCAGCATCATTTTTTCTTTATATGGAAGCGGTTTCTTTATCTTTATAGTAATTAAAGTAGAAATGCAGTTTTGATACACAAAAAGAACCGCGTTTTTCTCGTGTACGCCCACTTAGATATGTCTGAGAGCAATATGTCTTCTTCCGGATAACTTGTGTTTTATCTCGGCGTCCCGACGTCCGTCATCCCTCGCAACGCAACGGTCTATCCAGAGTCGGGGAATGCAACATTCGCTGTCAGACCTACGTATATACTATGCATACTTTTCGGTGTCGTTATCTCTCCCTCAAAGAGTCCCGGTCCCGACGCTCTCCCGCGATGCCGTCACGAACATGCCATTCACAAGTAAGTGTGTTCTAGGAATGGGGCGACCGCCAAAATAAACACCGGATGCGATTTTAAAAGTTTAAATAAAACCGGCGGAAAACTTTAATATTACTAAAATAACCGAGCCCGTGGTGCATATTAAAAACAACATCCTGTTGAGAATTTTTTTTTGCTCCGAAAATTTGTACATGATTAATTTAATGGCAAACAATAATTTTGGCAGAAACATCAACACTAACTTTTATAAATCTTTGATTAAAATGTTTTTGTATAATAATTCCAATAATTTTATAACCGGACGCGTAACCACAACAATTAATATCTTTGGTTGAATATGTTTGTACGATATTCAGTTAGTAGCTAATAAAGATAAGATGTGCAGTCTATTAAAATAGAGAAGAATATATCTGCAAGAACCGGTTGAGATATCCCATATGTAGATGGTTTGGCGTTTGCGTAACGCGGGTGACTTATAAGTTTGTCCTGGTGATTTCCCTGCGGGTCGTGACGGCGACAGCGCAAGGAAGAAGGACTCGATGGTCGGCCAAGTGCGATTATGCTAAGTGGATACGAAATTCATCGCACGCCGCTTCAAGTATTATGAAATATTATATATCGGTTGCCCTCGGACGCGTAAGATATACTGACAGCTACTTCCGACCTTTTTTGTGCACGATGCGCACTAACCACTGTCAAAATATTGTTTTCAAATTTTTGCTCCCTTCATATTCTAGGAGATTGATTTCAGGATTCTCGTTCGTATTAACAATAAGAAAATATTCTTATAGCCACCGCACATTTCTTCGACAACGACAGGTGGATCAGCAGTGGCCGATAACGAATTTCCTATATAAACCAAAAAGAGATAGAAATTAAAAAATTTTTAGTCACATAGCTCAATATTCTAAAATTATTTTAAACTACACCGAGCGCTCGACTTACACAATAATACTGTATATACTATATATTGCTTTAATATTATTCGCAATTTCGTTATATGGGATTTTTAAAATTCGTCCTTATTAATTTTGTCCAGACGTTGAGCGAAGTGTAGCCGAAACTAACTCATTATGCCGGCAGTGTCAATTTTATCAAAAAATCTTAGAGGAAGAACTTATTTATAAGTCAAAGATACGTACTCTAAAATTATTTTCAAATATACAGGGTGCAAACTAACACTAAATATATATAGTAAATTCAATTCTAACTTATGTTTAATATAATATAAGCGTACAACAGAAATGCATTAAAAAAAATTCTGGGCATTCCATTGAAAAAAATACTTAACATAAAATGAATACACTCCTTTGTAATGTTGAATACGTTGAATAAAGGACATCGAATGATCCTCACGGCGCACTTAATACTGATTTCAAAACCATGCAATAAATACGATATACATTTTTTAGAACGATTTTTATACAATATAACTTGACAACGTCATAAGCGCTGATAAAATATAGTAAATATATATGTAGTGTCCTATTAACATATTCAATGTCACTTTAAACACTAGTGTTAAAGCGCATCCTGTGTATTTAATAATAATTTTAGAAAAGTTTAGAAAGTTCAGCGGTTAAAGAGTTTCTCTATACGGGCTAAAAATTCTGTGTTATCACAACATTGTTGCTTATATATCTATTGGGAATGGCAACACTCCTACAGGAAATCGAAGTACCGCGGCATAGAAATGATATTAGGTAAATGTTTTAACAGGATTCGATGAAACGATATTGGATTATACACAATGCATTTAAACAACAAAGTAACGTCGAAGCCATGTGAATTTGCCAATATAAAGCTTTAGCTTAAAAAATGTATGTGTAGATTCTTCAATTCAGAAACAACTCAAAATAATTATTACGTGAACATTTTGTTGTGAATATAAAGCAAATGTACGAACAAAATATGTACTACTACTAATGGTGTTGATATATAATAATAAACGTGTGAGATCTTTTTTTTTTGGTCTGTACATTGCAATTCTTGTAAATTAGTACAATAAAGCAAAATGAATAGTTAGTTAAAGAGTCCGCAATCCTAAAGATTGGTTGGAAACAGCACGCCATGCCGATCTATCCTGAGCTAATCCCTTCATCTCCCTATAGCTATTCATCTCAACGTCTTCAACTATCTGACTCACATACTCCAATCTAGGCCTACCTACCCCTCTCTTTCCCTCCACTCTACCTTCTATGATCAATTGCATAATCCCCCCATGCCTAAGAATATGCCCTACTAGTCTGTCTCTCCTACGCTGTAACACTCTCCAAATACTTCTCTTCTCCCCTACTAACTCTAGTACAGCTTCATTTGTTACTTTATCTTCCCAACCAATCCTCATCATCCTCCTATAATACCACATTTCGAATGCTTGTAATCTACGCTTCTCTTCCTTTCCTATAGTCCACGCCTCACACCCGTACAGTGCTACACTCCAAACATATACCTTCAGTAATCTTTTTCTAATACCCAAGTCAATATTTGATCTTAAAATCTGTTCCTTTTCTACGAATGCCTTCCTACCCTGTGCTATCCTACACTTTATATCTACCTTGCTTCGATTATCTTTTGTGATTCTACTGCCTAAATAACAAAAATCTGACACTTCTTCGATTCTATTATCTCCTATTGTGATCCTCATTTTTCTACTGCATTCCTTTTTGTCACACCTCATCACTTTAGTTTTACCTATATTTATTTTCATGTTAAAATCCCTAGTCAATACTGCCTGCATACCATTCAATACCCTTTCTAAATTCTTTTCGCTTTCTTCCAATATAGCTATATCGTCGGCGAATCTCAACATATATATTTTCTCTCCCTGTACATTCACACCTACACTATACTCTTCTTTTACCTTGTTTATTGCATCTTCTATATATAGATTAAATAATAACGGTGAAAGTGTACATCCCTGCCGAACTCCTTTCCCTATTTTTGCTACCTCTTCTTCCCCCTCAATTCTAACTAAGGCAGTTTGGTGTTTATATAAATTAAAAATTATTCTCCTATCCTTATAATCTATACCCGTTTCTTTTAAAATTCTAAACATTATGTCCCAATCTACATTATCAAATGCCTTTTCTAAATCTACAAAAGCTATGCAAGTTACCTTTCCTACCCTAAAATGAATATATTTAAAAATTTATTATTTCTTTACAAATGTTTGCTAAATGCATTTGAACGATTACTTAGCATTTTGCTGCAATCATTTCAGATTTTACTAATCGAACTTTAGATGATAACAGACTTTAAATTAAGTAGATATACTATTAAAAGACAGTATATAAAAAGATAGTATATACTATTAATTAAATAGCCAAATGATACCAACTTTAAATTGCTACTAACATCCTGGAAGTACCTATACAATTTATTATTAAAAATCGTTCCGTTACAAATCTGTGACTTATATAGAAGTTGTTCATTCAACGTTTTTTTTTATTGATCAACATCAATAATGAAAGAAATTTGTATATTGATGCCAATTATATACTTCGCCAAATGTCTGGACGAATTAAAAAAAAATCCTATTTAAAGAACGATCAAATTGCGAATAATATTACAGTAATATACGATAGTATTATTATATAAATATTCTTTTGTTTCGCATCTACGGATTGGTCGATTTATTTTATAAATGTACCACGTCCCGCTGTAGATACGTTTGCGCGTATACATATTTCCGTAAGTACGCCGTTATTCAAAATAAAAAGTGTCGATTTCGGGTAACGTGCCATGGAGGCGTATGTGTATATACGCCTCCGTCATCCAGATAATACCATACTACAAAATATGCACTTTTTGGCATGCGGTCGCATTTGCATCTATCGGCTTTGAGCGATATGGTCGGGGGACATATCACATTCGGACGGGGCACACGCGGCAGGATCGGGGCTGAGCAACTGAAACGGCGTAGACGTGTTACGTGAATGTGTGCGGCTTGCAGACATGCTGCAGACGCCGGGACCGGAGGATATGCGGAAATGTAAAGCCAGCAGACCCACGTACCGTGCGTGAGAATATACCACGTGTCCGAAATTTGAAAAAAATCTACCAACAACTTTATTAAAATACCACACAGAAATGCCACGGAAAACCAATTGCACCTGCAATTGGTACTTCTATCCTGTTGATGTTTGGCAATTAATTAACCTGCTTTAATACTTTGAAATATTTATTTATTTAGCAGTATCAATATACATTTCTGAATATACATTAAAATTCATGTATTATTTGTTATTTTAGTTAGGATACAACATTTCATAAAAAAAATACAGTTGTGCAAATTTCGCAATTAATCAAATCAAATTGCGGACTTCAGAAAGTCGCGGATTCAATTTCCCAGACAATAACAGTCGCTCGTAATACGTCAAAATTCAATATATATTAATTGTTCATCTGTTGGTTTTCTTATTTACCTAAAATTGGCGTACCTAAAATGCATTGAAACAATTTGATATTCTAATTTTTTAAGAAATTTTTATACGGCGTATAACTCGGTGATAGCATTTCAAATAGCGCTAAGGTGAGATTTACAATGCATCGCTGGGTATTCTTCGGTGGGATTTTGTATACATAGGCAGAGGTATAAATTCGTGGTAGAGTAAATGGGATAGACGTGCAAGTGGTGCCGCAGCTACCACCTTCACACTCCCACGTGATTTATATTACGTACAATGTAGATTGGTATGTGCGGATGTTAGTCAGACTCGTTTTAAAGTCTTCCGCACAATGTTGCGCGATACTGTCATTAAAGACTAGTTCTATTTATTTATAGATTCGTCGTTTTTACAGCGATTCGAAAATAATTCCACTCGTTTTACTCGAAAGGTCGTATAAAACATTTAAAAATAGCTTGGTCTTCAGTAGAGTTATTAACGAAGTTAATTGCGCAACACGGTGGTAAATTAACGTTTGCGGTTTTGAGAAGTGCAAGAAATGTTTTCAAATGTAAATTGCGTGTGGTCCGGACCAGTATATGAAACTATACGTGCGCTGGTGCCTGATAGGGATAGGGACTGACGAGGAATGCGAAAGTAAAGTCCACTTTGTCGCGATGAAATGAAGAGGAAAATGATCTCTAAATGAGCGTAACTATTGCCATCTAACATGCCGTCACTGTTCTTTACTGATTCCAACCCCAAATCGTCGTGTATCCATTTAATGTATATTCATTTATTAAAAGCAACGTTAAAGACAATTGAATTCACCATAGATATTCCTATTTTATTACATAATTACAATGTATTGGGACGTAATTTTTGTAGTAATCGGAATTATAAACATTTCCAATAAATGTCATTACTTTTTCGCGAATTCCTGACTGCTTATAGCATTGTATAAAGATGCTCCGGTTACAATTCACACTTAGACGGTGGAGACATTTCGGCCAATTTAATTTTTTATCATACCAATTTTTTAGACATGATCAACATTGTTATTGAACACGAAAAGGAAGAGCAAAAGAAAAATTAAAAACAAACGACATAAAGCGTATATTATAATAATAAATGTAACAAGAGAAAATTCCAACCTTTAGCGCTAAATAAAAGAAAATAAAATTCTAGAAGGGACATTTTGAAAAGAAAGTTGGGCAAGCGCATAATTGCCTCTACTGAACGATGTCTATGCATACTATATTAAGAATTATACAAGGAAGTTCTTTTTTGCAAACCGAGTAGTTGTCCCGTGGAATTCTATAACTGATGTTGCAGTTGCTTCGCCTGTATTGCCAGTTTTTTTTTTAATGAACTGAATAAGCTGCCGGGACAGACAAAAATTGTAATACGATATATCAGAAGAATATATATTTTTTTATCTCTCATATATGTATATATATATATATTTTTTTTTTAATTCCAATTGTATATTTGTTTAGGTATACTTAATTTTTTTTTGTTCCTATTTGCTGCCTCTGTACCATTTAAATTTTGTATATTTTCTTAAAGAGTAGTTATTTTTATGTCCAAATTTATATTACACCGGCAACAGCCGTTCTATGCTTAATAAAATTCTATTCTATTTATTTTATTCTATTCTATTAATATTATCTAGAATTCTATTCTAAAATTCTATTAATAAAAAATAAGATTCTATCTATTAATAAAAAAATAAATAAATTATGGAATTAATTATGTTCAGAGTGGTATAAATTGACATGTGAATTTCTGTCTATTATTCTGCTTTAACAATCGTATACTGCGAGTATCGTTATGCAATTGTGTTGCAGAATTGACACCGAATGGGGAATGGCATGCACTTTGTCAGTTTGCGGAAGATAATTGATAACACACGCGACTACTGCTCGTGGAACGGAGAGCAAGAGCAGACAAATGGTTGGGAGATATATACGCGGCTAGCTGTTTGCACGTTATTGTATAGCGCGGAGTACAGAGTGCAGACGGCGGTGGCGGAGGCGGCGGCGGCGGCAAGCATTGTCTGTCTGCCCCAAGCAAGCGGCAGTCAATGATCATTACCGCCCCTACGCGGGTAAGGAGATTGAAGCCAGGAAATAGCAACGTACGATACACGACCTTGTTCTTTGATGTACTGCAGGTGCAACGTAGCGTCAATGACAAACTTGATGCTTTTAACATGCCGCATTCCCGATCCCATACATACGAACGAATATATTTCCTATGTATGTATGTACATCGATTAAATAATATAATATGCTCGTTTTTACTTGTTTCTGTACAGAGAATGAAACAAAATGTATACAATATCAGTGTAATATAGAATATCACCCAAATACCGTAACAAACATTCAGTAGCTAGATGTACATTTCAAGCGCTATGCGCCCATCTTCAGTAGGTCTTGTGCTACTGAAGATGGGCGCATAGCGCTTGAAATGTATATCTAGCTACTTAATGCTTGTGACGGTATTTGGGTGATATTCTATATTATAATTTAACACCGTAGTGATAATTTTTAAAATATCAGTGTAATTATGGATGTACACGATATGAGGCGATGGTTTACATTTATACGATTTGTCTTCGTTTTGTAGTGTTCGGGCTTCGGCTTCAGAGCGCTTCAGCGGACTTCGGAATTAAGCGCGGAGGGCATGAATGTGTACATACAGAAAGAGAGACATAGGACACAGTGGACGTACAGTTAGTACGGTGGGTGAGAAGCTGTATAGTATATACGAAAGAGCGTCGACGACGACACGCCCCGCGCCTCCGTTCCTTCGCCACGTTCCCGTTCATCCTACTAGGACGACTAGGATCATCACACAGACACAGACTGACATATACACATACACGCACGCAGTTCGATCCCGCCTGCCAGAGTGCCAGACCTCCAAACCGCCTCCAAGGATCATACTCTCGCTCCGGCCTTACCGACTCTGTTAGAATGTACTTACTGCGTACCGTGCGATTGTCCTGCGGATGCCGCCGCCAGCGACCGTCTCCTTCGCCAACCGTTATCACCGCTTCGTGCTAGTTGCTAGCCATGGCGGTCTAGTGGCCACCACCTAGTGGCCTGGCCACTAGATTGTTCGCTTCATTCATCTGGTAAACGGATGCGGCGATACGTTGCATCAGATAATCAGTGGTACGTGCCAGTTGCAGCGGCTGCAGCTGTGCAGAAGCAACCCGGAAGTGGTGCGGCCGCAACACGTCCCCAAGTACCTACCGTTACTGAGTGCACCAGCAACGTGTGACGACGAGAAGCGTGGTGCGTGCCAGCATCCGGTAACGGCGACGACCACCAACAACTGCGGCCCAATATCAACAATATCAACAAACCGACGGTGGCACGACGATTGCCACGCTGCCGCCACCGTTCCTGCAGCCGGCAACGACCGCCGCGACACGGCGGCGCATTGTTGTTGTTTCCTCTTCAAGCTGCGCCGCGGTGTTCTGTTGCCCGCCACCACGTGACACTCGCATTTCAGGATACACCGGCTATTCGATGAGCACACATTTGTCCGTTAGGTAATACGACGTCTGCTAACCTTACGGTCGTAACGGAAGAATATCGCGTATCGCCGGAACAAAAATTACCTATACGCGGTACTAACCCGTGTGCATTTAGTGCCATCATTCGAATTTGGTGTGTTCGTTGAAAATAGTGTTGGTGTTGGTAGCTATTCAATCGAATTGTTGATATGAATTGCGCTTGAGATCGACAACGCCGATATTGGTACTGCTGCAGACATTGCCGCAGTTGTTTTCTTGTGTGACCCACGTGCAAGATAAACGTTGCCTTGGCTCCATCACCGGTTTTCGTGGGCTACAGCCTAGTTGGCGTGTACCCGTGCGCGGTGTGGAAACCGCGACGTGCATCCGACGTTAATCCAACCGCTAATATTGCTAGTGCAAATCACCAGTTGTCAACACAGAACGCCGACGGTACGAACAGCACATTGTTGACGCAGCACATTACCCCTCGAGCTGACCAGGTCTCTTCCACGCCGGTTGGACCCCTTCGAGTGCACCGTACCAGTGCAACAGCAGTCACGGTGCGCCCACATCCGTATAACTCTTCGTCGTCGTCATCATCCTCCTCCTCCTCCTCCTCCTCCACGTCCTCGGCGTCTTCTAGACTCGCTAATCGGCATTCTTGTAATAATATCAGCCCTAGTGCGCTGTTGGGTTCTTGCGTAAAGAACCAGAATATAGTAATCCCAGCACGTGGTGGACCCTCAATTTTATTGAGCGGTAAAAACGGTAATAGCAACACGAGCGGAAATACCTGCAATTGCCATCAAGAGAAGGCAACCGCCGTAAACACGGAGTTAATACATCAGCCAGTGCACCCAGGAAATCCAACCCAAATGTTGTTTGTTCCGTTCACAGTTCCCAGCTACGTACCATCTATTACCGGTTCCAACATACATAACTGCAGTCCATCAAAGGTACGTATTTCAGTCGTTCAGTCATCCAATCGTTCATCACCTGGCGCTCGGATATATCTTTTGGCCTGAATGCCAGGACCATATATACAATTGAATAATAAATCTATGATTCGTTACTGCGCGAAATTGCATATTAAGTATACGATGCAATAGTCATTAATGGTAATTTTTGCTACCTTATCTTCTACATACGATAATTAATTCATTCTAAAATGTGAAAAAAACAACTTGTTTTCTAACTAGGAATAACTCGAGTGTGAAATGGATGCGGACAAACGAAAAACGGGTGTATGTTCAAGAAACGGCACCATCATTAAAGCAACCGCAGCAGTATTTTCAATTTACATTTATACGCGCTTATATATTGCGAAATTACATAGTTCGTAGTGATTGCATTGCGAAGCATCTTGTACGCATAAGAATTTTTCAAAAGAATTTTTTTACGATATTTCGAAATCCTCGTACATTTTGTATTTAGTTCGCGCGGCAATCTTTATCAATTTCGTACAGAATGCTTCTAAACTATAAATACGAAAAGCGTTCGGGAAAATACTAAATTTTAATAAATGCACTAACAGGAACCGACTGTTTTATTAATTGAATCATCTTTTATTTAACATACGATATATTTTTGTATCGTATGTACGTTTACTGCAGTTACTAATCTATAATCAGATTGGTTTATTTTTGATCAATCGATATATTTTAAAAATCATCATTACGGTGTTAAATAATAGTATAGAATATCACCCAAATACCGTAACTTAAAGCAATATGTGCATTTCGAAGGCTATGCCCCCATCTTCAGTAGCACAAGATTAAAACTAATCGCATCGTGATTGATATACTAATAAATAAATAAGTGAAAATGTCAAAAGTATTTCAAAAATTGTATATATAATGACCTATAAAATCTTTTAAAACAATATAAATTAATAATTAAGGAACCTAACAAGTAACAACAATAAACATTGGTTCGTCAAATCTAAAATAACCAAAAATAAAAAAAATAAAAATAAATTTAAAAATAGTTAAATTAAATTTTAAATAAATTAAATAGACAAGATGAGAAATAAAATAATGTAAAATATATGAGAAGGGAGAAGTACCACAGGATTTTCAGCGTAGTAGAATAGTAACAATGCCGAAGAAAATAGGAGCTAATTTGTGTGAGAACTATAGGACCATTAGTCTACTATCACATGCATCGAAGATATTGCTAAAGATTATTTATAGGAGATTAGAAAATAAAGTAGAGGAAAGGCTAGGAGAAGATCAGTTTGGTTTTAGGAAAAACAGAGGGACGAGGGAGGCGATTTTAGTACTAAGAACAGTAGTAGAAAAAAGAATGAGGGTAGGAAAGGTAACTTGCATAGCTTTTGTAGATTTAGAAAAGGCATTTGATAATGTAGATTGGGACATAATGTTTAGAATTTTAAAAGAAACGGGTATAGATTATAAGGATAGGAGAATAATTTTTAATTTATATAAGCACCAAACTGCCTTAGTTAGAATTGAGGGGGAAGAAGAGGTAGCAAAAATAGGGAAGGGAGTTCGGCAGGGATGTACACTTTCACCGTTATTATTTAATCTATATATAGAAGATGCAATAAACAAAGTAAAAAAAGAGTATAGTGTAGGTGTGAATGTACAGGGAGAGAAAATATATATGTTGAGATTCGCCGACGATATAGCTATATTGGAAGAAAGCGAAAAGAATTTAGAAAGGGTATTGAATGGTATGCAGGCAGTATTGACTAGGGATTTTAACATGAAAATAAATATAGGTAAAACTAAAGTGATGAGGTGTGACAAAAAGGAATGCAGTAGAAAAATGAGGATCACAATAGGAGATAATAGAATCGAAGAAGTGTCAGATTTTTGTTATTTAGGCAGTAGAATCACAAAAGATAATCGAAGCAAGGTAGATATAAAGTGTAGGATAGCACAGGGTAGGAAGGCATTCGTAGAAAAGGAACAGATTTTAAGATCAAATATTGACTTGGGTATTAGAAAAAGATTACTGAAGGTATATGTTTGGAGTGTAGCACTGTACGGGTGTGAGGCGTGGACTATAGGAAAGGAAGAGAAGCGTAGATTACAAGCATTCGAAATGTGGTGTTATAGGAGGATGATGAGGATTGGTTGGGAAGATAAAGTAACAAATGAAGATGTACTAGAGTTAGTAGGGGAGAAGAGAAGTATTTGGAGAGTGTTACAGCGTAGGAGAGACAGATTAGTAGGGCATATCCTTAGGCATGGGGGGATTATGCAATTGATCATGGTAGATGGAGGGAAAGAGAGGGGTAGGTAGGCCTAAATTGGAGTATGTGAGTCAGATAGTTGAAGACGTTGAGATGAATAGCTATAGGGAGATGAAGGGATTAGCTCAGGATAGATCGGCATGGCGTGCTGTTTCCAACCAATCTTTAGGATTGCGGACTCTTTAACTTAACTAAGGAGGAGGATGACGATTGGATGGGAAGATAAAGTAACAAATGAAGCCGTACTAGAGTTAGTAGGAGAGAAGAGAAGTATTTGGAGAGTAGTACAGCGCAGGAGAGATAGAGTGATAGATCACATTCTCAGACATGAGGGTATTGTGCAATTAGTTATAGAAGGTAAAGTAGAGGGAACGCAAGGGGTAGCTAGGCCTACATTGAAGTATGTGGGTCAGATAGTGGAGGACGTGTGTGATAAAGAGCTATAGAGAGACAAAGGAATTAGCTCAGGATAGATCGACAGATGACGTGCTGTTTCCAACCAATCCTTAGGATTGAAGACTACTTAACTAACTAGACAAGATGAAATTGGGCCTGAATTCTAAATTCATTAAATTTGATTTAGATTTATGCATGTATATACTTTCATAAGCATTTAACTCGGAATAATTCAAAACACTTTTGAGTAATTTAAGTGGACTAATTTGAATAGGATAACCTAATTCAAAATATGCTCGGCTACGGCACTATTTAATTTGAAATCCTCCTTAAATCTAGTTTCAATAGGTCTACGTGTTTATCCTTAGGACAACTAGAACAGGATATTTCATAAATACCAGATTTTTTATTGAAATCAATCAAATCTTTGGGATTTCCTAAAAAATTAGCAAGAAGTATTACACGTTACTTTAAAATTATATTTATTTAAAATACTATCTAAACCACGCGCAATTATAGGATGAAGAGGTAATTTGACAAATTTTGGAGTCGTTAGTAATTTAAGTGAACTAATTTGTATAGGATGACCTGAGTTAGTCAAAAATATGCTCGGCTACAGCACTTTTATCCTTTCTATTTAATCTGCAATGAGTTAAATGCTCCTTAAATCTAGTTTCAATGGGTCTACGTGACAGAGGTATTTTATTTCGTTTTTATCTTGTGCTACTGAAGATGGGGGCATAGCCTTCGAAATGTACACCTAGCTACTTGATGCTTTAAGTTATGGTATTTGGGTGATATTCTATACAATCGATATATTATTATATCGAAATGTAGTTTCATCAACGAACAATGTCAGTTGGGCAGAATCCGGTGCACTACAGACAACGGCCAACGAATAATTGTCTAGCAAACGCCTCCGGGTCCAAACATATAATGCATTTCAATTAATTTGAATATGAAATCACTGGTATGAGCGCTATGGGAATAAGCGCGATAGCCATTTTAACATATTTGCATTTGTAATTTGCAATTACCAAGCGGAGTACATACCCACGTGCGTGTGTGTGTGTTGCTTTTTTTTTTTGCCCGCTCTCCCTCGCCGCCTCTCGATGGTTTTTATATTTTTCATTTATCTTTCCGCAAACATATCCGCAGCCGCGTTGCCATTTCCGGTTGATTGATAGTAATTGATGGCTTAATAATGAGATACAGGAACGATGTTTTCATTGAACGCAAACCAGATCTCCGTGATTAAAAAACTTCGCGTATATCGGAAAGTATAGGACAAGGTAGCCGTCGTTCAACATGATCTGTTGCGCATGTTTAGTGTATATTCATAACGCGACAGGCACGCAGAAATGAACAAGCGAATGAATTTCGGTGCCGCCGAATGTTTTTACAGTACACCTCAATTTCAAAGGCTAAATAATAGCCCGCCAACTGTACAGCGCCCAGTATAATTCATTTCGATTTACATATTCATTGATTAGGGAGAGCGGATGGTCCTGGACGGCAACGATGCCACGTATAGAAAGGACTCAGTTGATGCATTACAAATACACGTATTTATATTATAATTCGATGATGAATACGCCCAAAAATACGATTTTTCAAATAATACAAACATCGTACTGTCTAACCGCAGCTGAAGACATTTCTTAAAAAAGTTGCGTATGTGATATATGCTGTTGCATGCTTGCACCATGCTTTCATCATCATCAACGATGATGATGAAAATATAAAACATTTTTTGACTTCTATTTTATGAACTTGGCTGGCAAATGTTAAAAATAGCATATGGCAATAGCAAAAAAGCATATTTGGCAAGAGAAATAAAAAATACAATGAGGGTAAAGGACGAAGTAGTAAATTCTCATAAGTTTAATAATCTTTTTTTATATTCTGACTAGCTTCGGTAACAAGTTATCATCATCTGGGAAAAATACTATATTTAAATACAATAAAATTTACTACTTCGTCCTTTACCCTCATTACTTTATCTCACATAATGGACTGCTACAATTACAAAAAATACAATGTTTTATATCACAGTTTTATAACCGTAAATTTTTTATTTCTCTTCCGCAAATGTAAAAAAAATGTACAAGAAATACATCGTAGATATTTGGCTAAATGAAAAATTAGCGACTTTTAGATCAATTTGTTGTTTCGTACAATTTCTAAAAATATACCTGCCTAACGATAAATACGTTTCTTATTGTAATATGCTTGGTTAGTCTAGTGTCTTCGTTATTATATTCATGCTATTGGGTTGTACGTGGCCGTAAAATACGGACTAACACCGCGTTTTTAATTATTAACGACGTTTTGGTGCCGTTGGGGGGAGCCGCAATTTTCCAGTCTTTACCGGGGAATTCGGCCCCTCTAATGAAAGCCCGAATCATATCGCGGACAATGCGCGAACTCTATCTACGAAACGAATGACCCTTTCGCGCAACCCTTTTGTGCCCGAAGCTTTGGCTCCGCTGCCCCGTATTGCAGTATTGTAATCGTCCTCCGTCCCCCGCGTTCCGGAATCCAAAATAAAGGTGTATTGTTATCGCGCGATTCAGATTAAATCTTATTACGACGAACGTTGCGTTGTAAAGTAATCGCGAGATCGTAATAACGTCGCCGTGCGTTATTAATATTTTATTGAAATTACGAATCAGCGCGACCAGAAAATATATAATTTACGACTGACGGCTCGCCAGTTTCGCATATTCGCTGCTTTATTTATTTTCCCGCCGGTGCCGGTGTCGTTTGCATACTGGAGTATGCATCACTTTGAACCCCGCCTAAATATTGCGCATCGATGAATTATTTTGGCCGCTTTTCAAAAGGGGATGGTGTTAATTCAACCCTACAGAATAAATACAAAACTCGCACGTACATATAAGAAAATTCATATCCAATATGAGCTATTTACGAATCAAAAAAATTTAAAAAAAACATACCTTTATCGAAGGATCAATTTTAACATTGATGATATTTATTTCTAAGACAAGCGAAACGTGATATCCATTTATGTCTAACATGACATTTGTTTCAATTTCAATATGATCAATAAAATCATTAAAATACTTTTAACATTCTTTGAATACGTTTAGATAATGGAAATTGAAAAATCAATTCTCCTTAACAACTACACCATAATTTAATAATAAGAATTTTAGTCAAAACATTTAATCCTGATCGATTAAGCGTTTTATATGAAATCATAAAAAAAAGAATTGCGCCGATACAACAAACGTGTCTTATTGTTGTTACATCCGCAAATATTTCTAATACCCAATTACAGGACTAACATCCTTATTAATTTGTTCAGCGAACTTGTGTTTGTAATTTGCATATTTCAACAATGCACGTCTACTCAACGCAAACACCTATAGGACTAAGTAGTCGATGGTAGCAACTAGCGATCGACCTGTCCCGAATGTGGGAAATACCGCATTGTTCCATCGGGAATACACGCGTGTATATATATATATATGCGTGTGTGTATTGTGTATATGATTGTACATAAGAGTGGAGCAGGATGGGGTGGTTGTGGATTTGCTTGGGGAAAGTCGTTCGAAGGGAAACTCGAGCCGTGATCGTACTCACTAAATAACGGTGTTAGAATTATATACACATAGACAGCCGATAGAGGAACTCTTAACGTCACCCTCAGCTATCATTTCGCTTGAAATATCATTGCATATTTATCCCGATGGAAAAGATTTGTGTCAAATATGTGGCGAAACTATCGCGCGCCCTCAACCACCCATGAATTTGTCTGATTTAATAGTATATTTCGCGGCAAATTAATCAAAAAAAATCTGTAACTTCTGATAATCCATTAATTGCGGTGTGAAGTTTCTCCTGTACAGTAAGGTTGAGGGTAAATTCGGTGCAAGGATCTCAATGGCTTTCCTCCGATGTAATATACCGTTTTGTCGGCAGCTAATTAGCCGGTGAGCACACATCGATTGTCGTCGCGCTCGTATATGCAGATTACATCTTCGTGCATTGTTGCGAAATTGTACGGCCACCGAATATCGGGATAACATCTTTTAATAATATCGCATTTTATTTCGCACGCTCATCGGCTTACTACACGTTCAATTTCTAGTGAATAAATAACGAATCATGCGCATCAATTTATTTGATTGAATTTTAATTGATTGGACTTATTAATTATTTGTCCGTGTATACGAAATAACGAACTAGCGGTTCTAATAATGGCATGTTACGCGCAGTTAAAGATGATAATGGATAATTAATTCGTGTATTGTTTGACGACAAAATAACGTAAATACGATCGTCGGAACAATGTTATATAATCGTAGGCAGTAGTGAACATTGAACATACAGTTCTAATATATGTAAAGGACTGGAAGTGTATGGGTAACTTACTCGGCGAAACCAACTCGGTTTAACCACATTTAGGAAATCCCGAACCCTCCACGCACACGGCATCTCTGAGGGGAATACAAATTTCAACAATTTCGTTAAAAAGTTTAAGGAGAAAACGACCCGCGCTGCTATACAGAGCACAAGAACCGACCCACCATCAGCAAAACTCAGCTGCGATAAGCAGTTCATTATTTCAGCAATAGTTTTCATGAATCGCCATTTGTTTGATTTGACATCATTTGTTTACTTCAGAAATTCCAATATATTTAAATGGCATACATATTATTAATAAAAAATAAAAACTATAAGGAACTAAGGAACTTAATTAATAGGAAATGCAAGCTAGCGAAAGAAGAGTGGATAAAAGGAAATTGTGAGGATATTGAGGAGGATATGAGAAGAGGTAAAGTAGATTTGGGCTACAGGAAAATTAAGTCACATTTTTCTAAAGTAAAACCAAAGGGTAACATTATATGTGATAAGCAGGGTAAGGAACTCACAGAAAATAAGGAAAAAGCTAGAAGATGGAAGGAGTATCTTGAAGATTTATATAAAGGTAGGCAGGACATGGAGGAGCTAGAAAATGTGGAACAGATAGATGAGGATGACTTAGGTCCTAGCATACTTAGGTCAGAGTTTCATAGAGCATTAAATGATTTACGGAATAACAAAGCAGCGGGGATTGATATGATACCAGCCGAATTAATAAAACACGCAGGGGAAAAAATGCAGGAGCGATTATACAGGTTAGTTTGTAAAATATATGAGAAGGGAGAAGTACCACAGTATTTTCAGCGTAGTAGAATAGTAACAATGCCGAAGAAAATAGGAGCTAATTTGTGTGAGAACTATAGGACCATTAGTCTACTATCACATGCATCGAAGATATTGCTAAAGATTATTTATAGGAGATTAGAAAATAAAGTAGAGGAAAGGCTAGGAGAAGATCAGTTTGGTTTTAGGAAAAACAGAGGGACGAGGGAGGCGATTTTAGCACTAAGAACAGTAGTAGAAAAAAGAATGAGGGTAGGAAAGGTAACTTGCATAGCTTTTGTAGATTTAGAAAAGGCATTTGATAATGTAGATTGGGACATAATGTTTAGAATTTAAAAAGAAACGGGTATAGATTATAAGGATAGGAGAATAATTTTTAATTTATATAAACACCAAACAGCCTTAGTTAGAATTGAGGGGGAAGAAGAGGTAGCAAAAATAGGGAAGGGAGTTCGGCAGGGATGTACACTTTCACCGTTATTATTTAATCTATATATAGAAGATGCAATAAACAAAGTAAAAGAAGAGTATAGTGTAGGTCTGAATGTACAGGGAGAGAAAATATATATGTTGAGATTCGCCGACGATATAGCTATATTGGAAGAAAGCGAAAAGAATTTAGAAAGGGTATTGAATGGTATGCAGGCAGTATTGACTAGGGATTTTAACATGAAAATAAATATAGGTAAAACTAAAGTGATGAGGTGTGACAAAAAGGAATGCAGTAGAAAAATGAGGATCACAATAGGAGATAATAGAATCGAAGAAGTGTCAGATTTTTGTTATTTAGGCAGTAGAATCACAAAAGATAATCGAAGCAAGGTAGATATAAAGTGTAGGATAGCACAGGGTAGGAAGGCATTCGTAGAAAAGGAACAGATTTTAAGATCAAATATTGACTTGTGTATGAGAAAAAGATTACTGAAGGTATATGTTTGGAGTGTAGCACTGTACGGGTGTGAGGCGTGGACTATAGGAAAGGAAGAGAAGCGTAGATTACAAGCATTCGAAATGTGGTGTTATAGGAGGATGATGAGGATTGGTTGGGAAGATAAAGTAACAAATGAAGCTGTACTAGAGTTAGTAGGGGAGAAGAGAAGTATTTGGAGAGTGTTACAGCGTAGGAGAGACAGATTAGTAGGGCATATCCTTAGGCATGGGGGGATTATGCAATTGATCATAGAAGGTAGAGTGGAGGGAAAGAGAGGGGTAGGTAGGCCTAAATTGGAGTATGTGAGTCAGATAGTTGAAGACGTTGAGATGAATAGCTATAGGGAGATGAAGGGATTAGCTCAGGATAGATCGGCATGGCGTGCTGTTTCCAACCAATCTTTAGGATTGCGGACTCTTTAACTAACTATTATTAATATCGTCGCATCTTTCTGCGAGTACATAATTTCGTTTTGAACAGTGGCGAAATATTTCGATAAATGGCGAGAATCTTTATATCTCTAACGATGTTAGTTATCGGTTCATATTAATCGATTTTACGTGGCTATTACGAACATGAAATCCGCACATATATTCTTCAAGTGTTCCGAAAAAAAATTCCGCGACTATTGATTAAATATGAAAGTGGTTCGTTGTTGTTTTAACCGTCACAAGATGTGTATACAATATGTCGTGCGTTCGCTATAAGCGATATACGGTAAAGTACGCTATAGATGCGAGTATAGGGTATCCTTCGGGAGAGGAGTCCTCGGTTCCCGACTCCGGTTTTTTGCATTTGCATAGTCTGTTCCTTGGAGGCAATGGCTGGCGATAGAGACGAGGACGCGCTAGCATAAGCGCCGTTCCCCATATTATATTCCGCATATTTTTTTACTTTTTTTTTGGAAAATATATACACGAGCGCATAGGTATCGTTTGCCCCAGCGTGTATACCTACCGCTAAAGTCTATACAAATAAAACTGGCACCAGCAGAATTGTCGAGGACGTGCAGCACGTTATTATAATGCAGCAAATTTTATTTCGTCCTCTTCGGCGATATTTTTATATAACAATTTTTTTTAAATACGTTCACCAAATCGTCCTTTCTAGCTAGCGAATTTTACAAACTACAAGTAATTGATTATATCGACTATTATTGTTCAGTTCGACATTCAATTGTAGCTTACTGAAGAGTTTCAAGTATGGTGAATGTTATAAAACACCAAAATCTAAAATAGAGAATGCAAACTCTCTAATATATTATGAAAACCAATATCTTTTAGAGCTTCGCTTGCGATGAAAACCATATATATTACTCAAACTGCGGCGAAGAACTTTTCATACTGACGCGAAAACGTATAACGTAAAAAAAATTGGATTAAAAGTTTTGGATTTGTTCTGAATTTTGGTGAAGGCTGTATGTCGGCAACCATATGTGAAATGAAATATGTTGATAGCGAATAGCGAGTTCTTTATAGGCGCAGTTGGCGGTTTCATATATAAATTTATCTAACCGCAACTCGGTACTGGTGCTCCATGCTACTCTCCTTGGAGGGAGTTTACTATCTTTACGAAAATTGGTAAAAATAAAGCGGAAATTGAAACACGTAAAACTGTTACACGGTTCCGCGCAACGTAGAGTACATCAGCGCCTCGTAGATTATTATCAAAACCGGCATTCTGTCAAGGTAGACAGTTTATAAAATATGGAGGCATAAATGTAGCGAAGATATTGCGTACCCTTGTCTATCAAGAGAATTTTTAACATCGCTTTGTATTGCGTAAAATGTATTAAGAAGCCGAGAAAATCGCAAAGGTTATATCGTAAACAATATTATTTACAACGCGCTCGAAACAAAATCGCAAAATCTTGAAGCGAAATCGCGAATTTGTAAATATTTCCTAACTACGCAATTATTAGTATTTCCTCTTAAATTTAATTTACAAATTTCCTTCAATTGGTGTTTTTATTTGAGCATGGTATCAAAATTACAAACGTATGAATTTCTATTTTAGCGATAAACATTATTTTGTAGCGAATTGCTAAACCAACTGAGCCAATTGTACCCAATTTATTTCGGATTGTTTTCAAATACAGAAACAAGCTAATTGTAGTTTGCATTTTTCAATCGGGTCGTGTTCAATTTGAACAATGAAGCTGAGTACCGGATGCAAATACGTGTGTAATTTAAAAGGAAAACCATTCGGGTTGTATACGCCATTTATTATTGTAAAAATTTGCAAAAAATAAACGGTGCATAAATACTATTAAAATGTATTGCAAACGTTTTTATAGTAATGTGGCGTAATTTTATATTAGACTGGGCGAGTGGGTATAACTTTTTGTTTTAATTCCACTATTCAGGTAAAAGTCCTGACAAAGTTCCAATCAAAATTCATCCTCTAGCCTGAAGGAATGACTGGTGCAATAAATTACGCGACGAAATCTTAATAATAATACTTTATTCAAACCGATAATACAAAACAAATCAAGATTAAATGCAATATTTTATAAAACAGTAGTTATATGACTAAAAATATGGAAATTATTCAGAATAATGTTAAATTGTATTAGGACAGGAAAAGGTGGAGTTTAATTGCATATTAACAAAGATAATATACACTCAACCAATATTAGTACTACAATTATAAGAAAATACTTAATTATATCAACATATGGATAACAAAAGAAAATGTTATATTAAGAATTAGGTAATATTATAATTATAATGAATATTTTCTCGGGTGATTTCTGGCATTCAAATAAAACAACTTGTTCTTGAGCAACATTTCGAAATATTTTTCAATTTCTTCATCAGCCTTCATTAGAACTATCAATAATCATAATTTGCAGTTGATAAATATTTGTTGATCATTCAAATAAGTTACATCCTGGACCAATACAATTATGTACAAGGACTACTTTAAATATCAAAATTTTTATTCAAATTTCCCTTTTCTTTTCTTTTTTTTATTAACTTTGAGGTTATCAGATAACATTTGTACAATTCGATTGCTTACTACATTTTCTATTGTTATACCTTATTTGCTTTTATATTTTAATATTTGTAACTGATCATTTGACAAATTTTACATATTGCTCAAGATGAAGTTGTTTTATTTTCAAGAAGACTATTTATTGTATTTCAATAATATTATATTATATATCCTTCAATTAAATTTACTTTTGAAATCGAAAATAATAATCAGTTACATTTCTTACATGTTTTTGTCATTAGAAATAATAATAAATTAGAATTTTATATATATAGAAAAGTTACAAATACGGACCTGCTATATAAGGAACGATTCAAATCATTGTAGTCAACAAAAATATGCTGCTTTTATTTTTTTAATAAACCGCTTATTAAATGTTCCTTTATCTAATGATAAATATAAGATTGAATTAAATAATATCGGAAATATAGCAGTACAAAATGGCAATTCTTCTATAATTATAAATAACATATTAAGAAAATTTAAAAGAACAAGAGATATCGGAAATATTAGTAGCTTAGAACAAAGTAATTCGACTCCAAAATTTGACAAATCTTGATCTTATATTGCGCGTGGTTTAGATATTATTTTAAATAAATATAATTTGGAAGTAACTTAAATACTACTACTAGAATTGCTAATTTTCTAGGAAATCCCAAAGATTTCAATAAAAAATCTGGTATTTATGAAATATTTTGTTCTAGGTGTCCTAAAGTATATATAGGATAAAAATGTAAACTTATTGAAACTAGATTTAAGGAGCATTAAAGATTAAAAACTATGAATAAAAGTGCCGTAGCCGAGCATATTTTTGATTCAGGTCATCCTGTTCAAATTAGTTCACTTAAATTGCTTAAAAGTGTTTTGAATTATTCTAAAGTTAAATGCTTATGAAATTATATACATACCTCTGTCATATTGACTTATTTATTTAATAGTATATTAATCACGATTCGTGAGAAGAGGTATTTTATTTCGTTTTTATCTTGTGCTACTGAAGATAGCCTTCGAAATGCGCATCTAGCTGCTTTATACTTTGAGATACGGTATTTGGCTGATATTCTTATACAACTATTCATTGTATTCTAAGTATCGATGTTATTAAAATCGTACGATTGTATAGCGGATAATTTATATGACGGCCGCAAAAACTATTTTCCGCTTGATTAAAATACACTGCACGATAGTGTAATACGCCCCTACTTTTGTGTAAAATACATACGTATATTGTTGCGGTATACACATAGTATAGGATGGAGCAGTGCAGTCACTTTGTGCATTCACATCACAATGATTTATGTGACCATCGAGTTCCTCTTGAGTAGCCGCTAGTTTCTTCTTGGCGCTTATCCTTATACCGCTGTTACCTAGCTCCTAGCTACGGACCCAGCGGCGCTCAAAAGTCCTAGAAAAGTCCGAAACCAGTGGCCAACAAACTTTATAAAACACAGTCGACCTATGCATTTTATTGATACGTCCACAGTAACAAGTATTTCAAAAACACGGTTTGATTATTTTCCGAATGCAATTTGCTATAGTCCTAGCGTTTTCTCATATAAAATAGCTTCTACTTTCGAAATAAATGATTTTGAAAAACCATTGCGATATATATAAACTCTTTGCGGAACATATTTATCACGTGGAATATAGTTTGGGGGCTTCACTACCATCCATTCTGTAAATCCTGTTCAACAAGTTGGTCGTATTTCCAATAAAAAACAGTTAAATCTGCACGAAAAATGTACACGTTCAAAATAAGCTTGATTATTAGTACGGATGACGTTGATAAAATGTCGTAACAATTCGAATTTATTAAACGATATCGAAATTTTACGTAAATTGCGAATAATTTAAAGTTCGCAAATTGCTCTATATCAAATTAAATTGTGGAAAAGTCAAGTAAGATAAATGCAGTTTTGTATTAGTTAAATAGTCCGCAATCCTAAAGATTGGTTGGAAACAGCACGCCATGCCGATCTATCCTGAGCTAATCCCTTCATCTCCCTATAGCTATTCATCTCAACGTCTTCAACTATCTGACTCACATACTCCAATCTAGGCCTACCTACCCCTCTCTTTCCCTCCACTCTACCTTCTATGATCAATTGCATAATCCCCCCATGCCTAAGAATATGCCCTACTAATCTGTCTCTCCTACGCTGTAACACTCTCCAGATACTTCTCTTCTCCCCTACTAACTCTAGTACAGCTTCATTTGTTACTTTATCTTCCCAACCAATCCTCATCATCCTCCTATAACACCACATTTCAAGTGCTTCTAATCTACGCTTCTCTTCCTTTCCTATAGTCCACGCCTCACACCCGTACAGTGCTACACTCCAAACATATACCTTCAGTAATCTTTTTCTAATACCCAAGTCAATATTTGATCTTAAAATCTGTTCTTTTTCTACGAATGCCTTCCTACCCTGTGCTATCCTACACTTTATATCTACCTTGCTTCGATTATCTTTTGTGATTCTACTGCCTAAATAACAAAAATCTGACACTTCTTCGATTCTATTATCTCCTATTGTGATCCTCATTTTTCTACTGCATTCCTTTTTGTCACACCTCATCACTTTAGTTTTACCTATATTAATTTTCATGTTAAAATCCCTAGTCAATACTGCCTGCATACCATTCAATACCCTTTCTAAATTCTTTTCGCTTTCTTCCAATATAGCTATATCGTCGGCGAATCTCAGCATATATATTTTCTCTCCCTGTACATTCACACCTACACTATACTCTTGTTTTACTTTGTTTATTGCATCTTCTATATATAGATTAAATAATAACGGTGAGAGTGTACATCCCTGCCGAACTCCCTTCCCTATTTTTGCTACCTCTTCTTCCCCCTCAATTCTAACTAAGGCAGTTTGGTGTTTATATAAATTAAAAATTATTCTCCTATCCTTATAATCTATACCCGTTTCTTTTAAAATTCTAAACATTATGTCCCAATCTACATTATCAAATGCCTTTTCTAAATGTACAAAAGCTATGCAAGTTACCTTTCCTACCCTCTTTCTTTTTTCTACTACCGTTCTTAGTGCTAGAATCGCCTCCCTCGTCCCTCTGTTTTTCCTAAAACCAAACTGATCTTCTCCTAGCCTTTCCTCTACTTTATTTTCTAATCTCCTATAAATAATCTTTAACAATATCTTCGATGCATGTGATAGTAGACTAATGGTCCTATAGTTCTCACACAAATTAGCTCCTATTTTCTTCGGCATTGTTACTATTCTACTACGCTGAAAATCTTGTGGTACTTCTCCCTTCTCATATATTTTACAAACTAACCTGTATAATCGCTCCTGCATTTTTTCCCCTGCGTGTTTTATTAATTCGGCTGGTATGATATCAATCCCCGCTGCTTTGTTATTCCGTAAATCATTTAATGCTCTATGAAACTCTGACCTAAGTATGCTAGGACCTAAGTCATCCTCATCTATCTGTTCCACATTTTCTAGCTCCTCCATGTCCTGCCTACCTTTATATAAATCTTCAAGATACTCCTTCCATCTTCTAGCTTTTTCCTTATTTTCTGTGAGTTCCTTAACCTGCTTATCACATATAATGTTACCCTTTGGTTTTACTTTAGAAAAATGTGACTTAATTTTCCTGTAGCCCAAATCTACTTTACCTCTTCTCATATCCTCCTCAATATCCTCACAATTTCCTTTTATCCACTCTTCTTTCGCTAGCTTGCATTTCCTATTAATTAAGTTCCTTAGTTCCTTATATTTTTTCTGTCCTGCTTCTGTGTTTCCTATTTTAATTTTCCTTCTTGCTTCTATCATTTCAACTATTTCTTCCGTGATCCATTCCCTCCTACCTGCCCTTTTCTTTGTTTTGTATACGTAGTGGTATTTTATTAATTATTTTAATGGTTAGATACATTAGATACATACTTCCAAAAATTATTTACAAGTATGTATCTAATCTGAGAAGCCATAAGGATGTGCCGAAGACTATCGATCATAACGGTACTATAACTCTATCTGGGCCTAGTATTGCGAATACATTCTTGGATTATTTTGGTTCGGTTTTTATAAAGTCCTATGTTAATCATAATATGGATTCCATTGCCACGGTTAGTCCATAATATAGAATATCACCCAAATACCGTAACAAGCATTAATTAGCTAGATGTACATTTCAAGCGCTAATTAATTTTTAATTTGTATTGTTTTTAAAAGATTTATAGGTCATATTATATGCCAATTTTGAAGTATTTCTGTCATGTTGACTTATTTATTTGATACTATATCAATCACGATTCGTGACAGAGGTATTTTATTTAGTTTTACTTGTGCTACTGAAGATGGGCGCATAGCGCTTGAAATGTACATCTAGCTGCTTAATGCTTGTTACGGTATTTGGGTGATATTCTATATTATAATTTAACATCGTAGTGATAATTTTTAAAACGGTTAGTCCAGTTTAGATGAACACGGTGCATGTTGATACAGTCAGTAATTGGTTTATTAACACACATTGATATTAAAAATGGACCTGGTGAAGATAATATACCAGGTATTTTTATTTCCAAGGCTGTCAAGAGCTTGTGTAGGCCGTTAATTATATTATTTTAAAAATCTATTGTAACTGGTGCCTACCCGGAGAGATGGAAAAGAGTAATTGTAGTGCCTATCTTCAAAAATGGGAATAGAAACCTTGTTCAGAACTATAGACCAGTCTCAAAATTAATTTTTTTCTCAAAAACTTTTGAGAAACTTGTTTACAATTGTGTGTTTTATAACATTAAGCATTTGATATCACCTCATCAACATGGATTCTTTCGTAATCGCTCTGTTGATACCAATTTACGCAGAATACCTTGCTAAATCATTTGATGCTAGATTACAGTTTGATTCGATATATACAGATTTTAGTAAGGCGTTCGACAAATTAAATCATAAAATATTACAGCATAAATTGTTTAAAATTGGTATAAACGGATACGTCAATTAAGTCAGAAAGACAGTTAAAGTCAATGTTTTTCACTCGAAATATATCACAGTGACATCGGGCGTACCTCAAGGCTCGCATTTACGGCCTTTATTATTTAATATTTATATTAATGATTTGGGCACCTATATAAAACATTCAAAACATCTTATGTTTGCCGATGATCTTAAAATGTTTTCACAAATAACCAATGAAGCTGACTTTATGAAACTTCAAGAAGATATATTGTCATTAGTGGATTAGTGTAATAGCAATGATTTGTTCATAAACTTTAAAAAACGTTATTCTATATCGTTTACAAGAAACAAACAAATGCTTTCAAATGTTTATACTATTGACAACGGAATAATAAAAAGAGTGCATTCGATTAAGGATCTTGGAGTGATATTCGATTCGAAGCTCATCATGCGCGATCACATTGACCACATTGCTAAGAAATCATATAAGCTGTTGGGATTTTTGATAAGGAGTTGTAGAGCTTTTAAAAATATTCTATCAATACGGTCTCTGTATTATGCACACGTCTTCAGTCATCTTAATTACTGCTCGGTCGTGTGGAACCCTCAGTATAATACTTATATTGACCGATTATAGCGCATTCAAAATAAATTCATTAACTATTTGCATTTTACGACTAAAATTGAATTCGTTAATTATAATTTCTCCTACAGTAGTCAGTTTCATTTAATATCGTTACGACAATTGAGAGCGACTAGTGACTGGACATTTGGTTTCAAAATAATAAATTGCCGTATCGATAGCTCAGAACTGCTTTCGTTAATACCAATCAAAAATACTAGAAATGTTCAACAATTCCGATTGCAGCATTTTAACACGTATTGTTACCAAAACTCACCAATCTACAGAGTAATTACAACATTAAATTATCATTGCTCCCGAATCGATTTTTTTTTTACGTAAACCTACAAAAATTTAAAAATTATGTACGCTCAAACTACTAATATACATTTAGTTATTTCTATGTATTTTATCTTGGACTGTATCATTGATATCACAAATCTTCTTTGTTTTGTGTATAAAATTTATCATAATGAGGATGACGTTGTGGGCTTCGGCCTGTGTCATCCCCAAAGTTGTAATAAATAAATAAATGGTAACATATATCATATAATTAACTCATTGCTTTTTAAGGATTAACAAATTTTAATGCAAGAAAGTTATTTCAGTTCTACAAATCATTTTGTTGATATTGAAATGCGCTTAGCAAACACGTATAATTGCTTTGGTATAGTATCGTAATTAAAGAACAGAATTATTATGTACCAATTTGGTCGGAATAATTTCGAGAATTTTTATCGTGTAAATACTTAATTTCCGCATATAGTGCGGGTGTTATTTCTGCTCTCGCCTGTCTCTTGCGTCAAAGTTATATGAGATGCGCGACTAACGGGACTTTATTGGCTTTTAAGACGGTACGTAATTAAAACGTAAAAGGAGTATATTCTGGGCGAACGTTGCGGTATAAAGCTGCATGCCATCCCGTATTCCCGTGTATTCCCGCTGTATAAACTATCAAGAGAAGGGGTTTCATCTAAATTCTAGCGGTGGGCTTCTGCAAACGTTCCGTGAAACCGTTCATTCAATTCAGTTCACTAGATAACAAAATAAAGCGTCGAAAATGTGCGATTTAACAATTACGGGCTCGGTTTCAAAACGATCATCATATTTTTGACAGCGATTAAAATTTTGCGCAATATGTGAGTTATCATCTCTACATGAGACGAACATCTTAAGTGCTCGGAAATGAGATGAGTGTCATATGATGTCATGTGGCCTTATATTCTGTTATAGTATCGCAAGTTGTGCGAATATTTATATAGAGATAGTACGAGATCTTCGTGCCCGGGCCAACTATGAAATTTGGTTTTATAAAGCGAACTAGCGTCCGAACCAGAGGCGGACGTTTTATCGTGTCCATTTTGTGCGATGGCATAATTTGGTGACTTCGACTTTATTTTATTATCGACGATACTTCCAATACCATCGATTTTGTTGTGATGATTCTCATATTTAGCTCAGACAAATGTGAGTGGTTTTTTTTTTTTAACGGAAAACTTCGGTCATGTTCCGCTTGATGGATGAAACATAGTGGATCGTTTCCTTTCGATTAGTACGTAAAAAATTACGTGTCTGCACATTTTTGTTCGATACAAATTACGAAACAAAACCGCGATCAATTTCCTATAAAAACAACTAATATGTTGTGGAACGTTAAACTGATTTTGACGCATAGCGAAATCAATGTGCAAAATTCTCGTTGCGTAAGAAAGAATCGATTAGAGGTCGATATAAATGTGATATAAGATGGTTGGTTTCGTTGCACCCCTTGCCCCGAATACGCCGCTGATGGGGGATGCATTTCAGATACATGATGTTCACCGAAACACTCTCATTACCAGCGCTACCGAATATTTTAGCGGCTTCTTCAGCGCGCTCCTTTGAAATAAACACTTTTACCTTTTCGCGGCAAACTTCGCGATTTTATATAGTTACCGTTGCCTGCTGGCTGCGTTGCAGAAACTTTTTTCTGTTCGCTTTTAATTTGTTGCCATCAATTGCCGGCTATGCGGAAAATTAGACGATCTATTACGAGCATCCTTCGTTGCAGACGCTATCTTAATCATCGTACTTCTTATTGAATAATTTTCGAACATTATTTCCCCGAGCATAATTCCGCAGCTCCCTTTTTCGCCATAGTTGTCTTCACCGAATAAACGAAATTTCTTGTCGGCGTTGAATACTGATGCCGTCAAAAACAGGTTGTGCTCAGTGCCCTGTGCCGTGCGTATAGTGCCACTTTTGGGCTGACCTCTGGTAAATGATTACATCGGACGTGGACGGCCCTTCTAATTAATCAGATTACCGGACGGTCGGATAGGCCTGACGACCGGACGGGCGCCCAAGTGTTTTGAGTACATGTGCCTACTCTTCAGAAGACCGGAGTAAGCTGCGTGGCCGTCTATGTCATTCTCATCCTTGCCCAGTGTGTCCGTGTCTTCATCTACTGCGTTCCATCAAAAAATAAGCCACTGCAAACCGACAACTGAAATTTATATTCACGTATATTTTATAACAGATAAGCCGTTCTTATAAAGAAAATTGCTTGGCATTTCCCACAATATCGCCTTCTTATTATATAATATAATTGCGCATCATTGCAGTTAGTACATTCGTTTCTTGAATTTGCTCAGTACTGTTTCTAGTTTACCCTAGGAAGTACATCTATGCGCAGCTGGCTGTATCGAGGATTGTTTTTTTAGGGGTCGTTGCGTATTTGCTCTTCGTTTCCGCGCTATTTTTCTAACGTGCGACGATTTTCTTACTCAATAATCCCAGATGAGCCACCCCTAAAATTTTTGCCCTTCGGGTCAATAAACACCTTCCGAAATACAATTAAAAATTACATCGAATACTCACTCGGTTATCATTTTCTGAGTAAGCAATACGTTTTAGATTGATATTCGGGATATTGCTTCGTACTTCAAATAGTTTGGAAGAATGCGCTTATTAATTAAAAACAAATGTGCTATTACGAATTAATTCTGCAATCATTTCCCCGACCATTCTTTCATAGTAATGGGTACCATACATGGCGTAAGTGGCGAATATGGTGTTTCTCTTCTTCTATACATGCATCTATGTGTAGTAATCCTATAATTTATGGCAATTGAAAACATTGAAATATTCAAATGCGATTGTAGTCTGCATTGTAAGGCCACAGGATTGTGTCTACGCTTCTACAGGCACGCTGCCTTCTCCAGTAACACTTGTATGGACGCAGGGCCGTAATATATCGGTTTAAAATAAATACGGACTCTTAAAAATCATTGGAAATACGTGCCTCCTCTTCGTATTTTTCAAATTCTATATAAATTCAAAGTCCTATGAAAAAAAATGTTCAACCTTTCGCCGTTCCGTTAATAGCGAATATATTAAAACAAATTTCTCTTGTTCTATGCTGTTGAAACGTAAAAGTAAAATTATTTGTCCGGTTGCGGAAATGGTAATGTTTGTTCATATTGTTAGTTCGCTTACTCAGCAATATCTATTAAAACTTCAAATATCGCACGCCGTACGTAACCACGTTTTATTTTTCAATTTCCGGTCCTGATAGAAGATTATATAGCGGTGTATGGGTGTCACGTTATATCATTATATTCTGCCCTTGCCGCTTTCTATGCATACCAGATATTTCGAATACGTTTACCGTCTCAATAACAGTCTTCTACATATGTTAAAGACGGCGTTTCTACCAAAAACTTCTAGGTAAAATAGCGATAAGGAACATATCTATTATCTGTTACATTAATAACGTGCGAAATAGAATATTGTATTTCGTCATTTTTTATTTTTCCACATATACACAGCGTTCAAATTTTGTCATCGCGGAAAGTTATTCTCACCACTGACCGTTTCATTCTCACCATAGCCCATAAAATAAAATGAGGCAACAAATAACATTTTCTGTTGCGTTGATGAAATTTCGATATGTTAACTCTACTGCTGGTATTTCGATTATTTCGTGTGGCAATATATGCACAAAAAGGAGCGAACCGAAGATATATTATATACGCAGCCGTTGCACCAACGTGTTATTGCAAAAGGGATACTATTATAGATTCACTCTATATTTATTACTACAACTTTCCACGCCACACCAGATACACTTCGCATCTGTTGGTGCTTCATGAAAACACCCCCGCAACTGCAGCGAATGTCTTCATTTTCTCTATCAACTAATAGATTGGATGGTTCGTTGGTTCTTTAGTCTTGATTTGCTTATGCTTTTTCTACGCTCGCCGTTCTCTGCTAACTTTTTGCATTTTATTTACGTACTCATCCCTCATCATTTTCCTATAGTCAAAACGATAATTTAATAATAGCTCTTTACTTTGTAACAATTAATCGATTCACGGATAGGACGCGAATGCAAAATGAACAAAAATTATTTGAATTTCGTTACGTTCCCGCGAAATCAAATGCCCGTCGTGCGTACACAAACGTGGTCCATACGTCACGTGCGATAAAGATTTGAATTTGCAGACGATGTGTCGTCTCCACGCATGATATCGACAATCTCCGTGATGCTGCCATTTGGTTGAATGTGTGTTTCGTTCTAGCGTCTAGCGGAAGACAACCGTCCTTCGATAACCGTGCAGATAATACGAGGCCGCAACTAAAAAAAAATCCGAGTCTGTCTTGGATGAAAAATTTGAATAAAAACTGAATATGAATATAAAAATGAAAAAAATGAATAATTCGAAGCGCGCTTATCGTGAGATGTTATGACAATTGATGATAGTTAGTTAGAAATGTTAGTTATTACCCAAATTCTTTCGCTGTTAGTCAGCGCGACTAATTCACAAAAACAAACAAAAAATGGCTCTTGTGATATGAAAGTCGGAGAAAATTAAAATATTAATTTATCTTGCGAATATGGACATTTCGAGTGGAGTCGTTTCATAAATTCAAATGGTTGGGATATTCAAATAATACAGATGCTGTTTTTCGCTAAACTTGCTTTCAAAAGAGCCTCTACCTTAAAAAAACTCTTACCTTAAGAATAAGAAATGTATTAGTGTTTGTACATTAATATGTTTACACAAGTCAAAATAATTTAAATTAAATAATACAAACATTGATTATTTATCACATATAAAGTCATATATTTCGAAATATTATCCAAATTAGGTAATTATTAGCAATTAATTATAAGATTAATGTTGACATTTTCAAAAAAATCGTTGAAATCATAAAACGTACGTTCTTTTAGAAGAAGGTTATTTACGAAGATAAACTAAAATTGTGTGCAATACTGTGCCTTTCCCAAATTATGTCAATTCTTCCGTGAAAATTCAGTCTGGCTACGGTTCTGAGATAACATATATGTTGTGTAAATAATATAACAGCATCAGAGCGTTTTGGTCAGTGAACTTAGTAAGTGTCTGAAGATCTATGGAGCTTTTAGCGTTCAACACTCAATTCAGGAAGACAATTAAACATCTGACGATGTTTCGCCACATGATTTTCTTCAATACACTGAAACGTAGTCATTTGTCACGAAATTTCGATTCTACCAGCAGTAAATAATTCGCCGTTCTTTAATTCCACACTTCTGAATGGCGAATCTTCTAATTTATTGAATTATCTAAAATCACTCTCAAATAAATTAGATAGGCGTATAATTTTGTTTCCTTTCCAAACAGAGCCCGACACATAAAAACAGTTCTTTCGTCCACGACTGATGATGAACATGATTTCTTTTCATTATTAATTCCACACTTCTTAGTAGTACGTCTATATAATTATAAAGGCGGTATAAAATTTTGTAGGGCTCGGTATAAGATTTACAAGCAGGTAAATGCGAGTCGCTATACTTTGCGTGGACAAGCTGTACAAACATTGATAGAGAAAATGGGGAACTGCCCGGCGCTGAAGCAACGCCTAGATTTATATGGCGCCAGGTTTGGCTTAACCACCAGGACAAAAGGGCTTCCTTTCAGAACCGGAACATTCATCGCTTCTGATGAATTAATAAGCTGTCGCTTGAAATTGCACGAATATGTAAGGAATTGAGAAATTAAGAAGGCTCGGTTTTTATTAGTAGAAAATACAGTCGTTTTTAGTAATACAACAAATTTTTATATACTTGCTAATTGTAACTAATTAACGCAATTTTACAATATGGCTTGAATCAGTACTAGATAAAAGCTTAATCGAGATTTTTATTTATTTTTCCCATCGAGGCACACTCAATTTCGCCCCCCTTCTGTTTGGACATATATCATCGGTCAATTTGCAATAAACTTGACGCCAAATTTAGGACAATCGGCTGGAAGAATCATATCTGGGCTTTGCAAGTTGGGTTCGATATATTCGAGCTGTGATATCGATAATAGTTTTACCCATGCGCGCCATTTTTCAATTCCACGAAAGTGTAATTGTGACGAAGACCACCGTCCGGCGACATCTTCATTTTGTCACTCAACAAGAAGTCCACCACTTCGATCTTGGGTAATCCGCGTGGTAAACCCGAAGCGCGCTCCTTTCTGCTGCTCTTCTCGCAAAAGAAATTGGTTTCTTGTTGGTATAGCGCGTCTAGAAATACGAGTGTGGCGTAAATAATGCGAATCTCTTCGGTAATGTACTAAAATTTCGTACTGAATTCGTTTTTATCGGTATCAATGTCGTTGCTTCGGTCTTATCCTTCTGCGTTTCACGTGGCTTCTAAATGTAAAACATCAATCGATACAGTATTATTTCGGATCCTTGCGAAGATATACTTACGGAAACTAGCTTGTTGGTTTTATTTATTTGCTGACGCTTGAACCTCTTCTTTTTATGTCTACCCACATCTTACGATATTCTCTAACAAAGATGTACTACATTAATTTTCGAAGGGAAAATAGGTTATGAAACAAAGCGTGTCGTTTTCTTTTATTATCATTCCTCAAATCCTACGGATTAGTTAGAAATATGACACTTCCTTGAACTCTTCATTTCTCTATAGCTATTCTATTCATTCCGCATGTCCTCCACATTCTTGGCCTATCCACCCCATTCTTTCCCTGTACTTGAATTTCTATAACTAATTGCGTAATACCACCCCCATTTTAAAAAAATACCTACTAATCTATTTCGCCCCTTATTTGCACAATTAATTACTTCTTACTATCAATTGGACTTACATGAACTGAAATTTTTTGATATTGTATTTGAAAAATGGTGAGGATTCAAATTAGGTGTAGTATTTTTAAGCGGCAGTTACGCGACCTGCAGATTTATTAGACCATTACAAACAAACCAAAAGAAGAATATGATTATAAAATGACAAAATATTATTGCACATACATAATTTTCTGTACGAGTGCGTAAATATGCGATACTATCGATATAAACATCCTTAAATGTTATAATAAATGTAGCAAAACAAAATTATAAATTCTACATCAAATTGAGTTAAAATCAAGTGTATAAAGTAATAATTGCGGTCATATAAAGCGTAATTAACAAAGCCGCTGGTAAACTAGCATTTTTTTCTTTAATTCGTTTTGGTCACTGTGTCGGGTTTTTGTATCTTTACGATGGCTCGCTTGATATCAATTTTGCGGACCTGAATATATGGTAAAAAAATTATGTTTTTTTACAAATATTATCTGATTATTATATACATACTGGATTTTCTTTGATAGGTTTTTCAGTAGATTTAGATTTCTTGGGACGTTTGTCACGTTTATTTCGTTTCTATACATAAAGAATTAAATGAAACAACATATTCGTGCATTTAAGTGCATATACGTACTGGAAAATCTTTGCGTGGTTTCTTATTATTTCTGGACGGAAGACATATGGCGTCCTTAAATATAGAATCATCATTCTAAAATTGCATTAAGAGCATTGTATAAAAAAAAAAATACCGTAGCTATAAAGTATATAATCAATCTACTTACGGACTTCTTGTTTTTCTTCATTTTGCGATCATCTAAATTTAACTGTAACTGTCCAAAGAGGAGGATAATTTTTTCGTCTTCCATTGCACCGATTACTTATCTGAATACCGCCCGCTATACGATTTTTCACGAACGCACTTTTTTTCTTGCTTTCGTGAATATGAGACGCAGATTGGTGGCAGCAAGAGTACGTTTTAATTCGTTAGTCTTGTTACTACCCGATTGTTTCGCTACAAATATATAACAAAGTGAAGGATGCATACAACGAATGCCAAACTCAATTTACTCGCGGGCTATTTCTCCATCTAAATGCGACATATTATTTATACATTTAAGGGTTGATAAAAAGGCACAGGCAAAAATTTCGCAACATAAACGTATGCACAAACGGGTCGAATTTTTAGTTTTGCCAAATTGTACAGCATTAAAAAATTTATTTCACTTAAATCAAGCGCTGTTTTGGTACTGCTGCTATATTGTAGTATATATCTCGCTTTATGGAATGTAGATTATATTACTATACTCAATGGATTGAATTTCTGGCAGGGTACAAACTACAAACCAAACTACGGTAATACAGATTTCTATTGTCATTGGCATTTGTTAATGACGTGCTGAATCTTAGTCACTGGTCGCAGCTCATTTGTTAAAGCGATCCATAGCATTTAGTGTTGTGACGAGTCTTTGTCTCTGTCAAAATCTATTTATTAAAGCGATCGTCCGCCATTTAAAACGGAGATATAATTTAAAGAACGCGACGGTATAGTAGGCTTCTTTCTCAGAATTCTTCAGTTGCAAACGGGGCGACAACCGGCTGCCAATTGCCACCCCAAGCGTGTCATAACATTGCGTGACGCGTGGAATAATTCCAAGAATTTTTTAACAAGAGGCCATCTTAGTAGTAAGTGCTAATACGATACAAACACCAGTAATCCTTCAATCATATATTCTCATGGAGGTAAATATATATTAAAAAAATTTGCTTATTCCATTTCGGCAAAACGGTATGTAAATATTATATTGTATAGCTTTGATATTATATTCTGAAATGCACTTGTTTCATTTCTAAAGCCGGCTACACACGACGTGGCGTGCGTAAGCCATTATGCCAAAATGTCGTCTGTAGCCGGCTTAACAAGAGGCGATGTCACAAATCTGTGGCGTACTTTAACGTATTACATATCTTCGTACTTATCTAGAAAAATTAGGTTTCGGTGCGTTATAATGTTTATAATATCTCTGCATCGCACGTCAACTTGTCAAAAATCATTCGCTGACAGAAAATCGAATAATATGCCTGATCGTATGAAATCTGCTTTAAATTCGCATATAAATAAAAAAATTATCTACAATCGTTGTAGACTACTCAATATGTAGTTAATCTATAAGTTGTGACGTAATATATCACTATTCATCTGTTTTCTTTTCAAATTTTGTTTCATCTACGAGTATATTTGCATTGTGCGATGCGTGGCGTGGAATTGGGTATATTTAGGTTATTTAGTGGACCTTCATCTGCTTTTTCGGCTGTTTACTTCTCATGTAATACTGAAAATAACTCAGCGTTTACTACGTGCACTTTACAATTATCGGTGTTCGTCTAAATTAAAAATACTTTAAAACTAGTATATATATGCTTATATTTTCCAATGATATAATAATAAGAGCATTGTTTTAATTTGTTTTAAAATATACATTGAATTTCATGTTATATGCGAATTTATTGCGAATTATCTTTGCGATTGTTATCGGTTCAGTGCCCTCCAAATATTTATAATACGACTATTTAACAAAGTTGTACTTCGCCTTTGATTTTAAACAATGAACAAAAAATTGTATTTCTCATGTACATACGAGTTTGTATTTGTTTTAATTCGATGCTATTATTATTATATATGGAAAACGGTAATTAGAGCGGTGTAAGGACAACATAATAATGAACGTCACATAGTGCGAAATGTTGGACCCATTGGGAAGATCGATTTATCAAAATATTTTCGATGCATCGACTTCCTGAAAAAACGATCAGCCTTCTCCCACCGCAATAAATCAAACAATACATCCGCGCCGCCATCAGTTTCGTGCTTCGGGCACAATTTATTTTTTTTGGTCGTTTTCTCCCTTCAGCGCCTTATCTGAGCGCACTACGCGCCGTGAAAATTTATTTGAATTAGTGCCATAGATGCCAGCAGGGCAGATATACGGAGCATCGGTAATCGGAAAATTTATAATATTGCGGCGGAATGTTTATATGCGCGCTTAACGTAAAGTTAAGGCGCGTCAAACAAATGCGGGCTTTCTCCAAACTTAACAGTTCGCGACGTATTTATAATTAAATAGTATCGATTTTATTGCGGGCGATAATTAGAATACGTGTTAATTGGTTGCGGAATAACGCGGTAGGAACGATTGTATATTTTTGGCGGAATAATTTTCAAGTTTCGGACTGGATGCACGACTACGGAGAAAATGAACAATCAAGATCTTAATTTTCGGTGGCGACTCGTGCCATTTCAATCTGGGGGGGGGGCGCATTTCTTAAAAACTAACATAATAGTGAGAAATATTACCAAAGATGGATGCGAAATGATTAAATTCAATCATTTCTTGAAGGTGAATTCCACTCTTCTATCTTTCATTGATATAAACATTTCCAAAACTTTTTCGTTAAAATTGTAAATATCTTGCACCACATTTTTATTAATACGCATCATCGCCAAAGCGTTTAAACCATCATTACCCCATAGCATTTCGCAAAAAAGTCTTCATTCTTTTAACTGTTGAAAAACAACGCTCTGATTCAGCAGTGGTCATCGGGGTTGTTAAAATAATTCTAAGTATTTTTATAGTTTCCGGGAAAGTTTCACTGAGATTATTTTGTAGCAATAACGAAAGAAAATTTGTGGCTCCAATTATTTGATAAAAATCCGGACGCGAGTAAATCACTTCTAATTCTGTTTTAAATCTGGTTTTATTCAAGAAATGGATATGCATGACACACGGTTTCCAAAAGGTCCAATGGAAATTGTTTAGAAAATGTTGGCATCGATTTCGTGTTAAATAACTCAGCGGCTTGTAGATGGCCACGTTATGAGAATCTGTCCTTCATCTGTAAAATTTTTTTTTGTAAATGTCTCTTGTAAAACGCCGCGTAAATGTCCGGTTTTGAGCACTCCTTGCGCAAGTTTGCGATCAATTTAAATCAGGCAATGGCCTACCTAATTCTTTAATTTTTACTTTGTCCACAAGAGAAAATCTACAAAACTCTATTTTCAATAAAGAACTAACACTATTCATTTTTATTAAATTATTTCTATTAAATATATTCTTGGAGAAACACGTGGCAAAATCGTACATACGTAACTCACAGAATAATGCAACTATATCTATATCAATTTTACTGTATACTACGCTTCTCTGTTGGGACGCTAAAGAATCGTAGCCCAGAATAGCATAAACAACGATATATATTCTCGCTATACATGCAGCGTGACGTCACGTTGCTATGACTCATCCAAAGCCGCTGGAATGTTGTACACTAGTCGTTATACAGTACAAGCGGACCGAAGAAATAGAGAAGACATACTGCATACGGTCGCTCTCACCTATTGCTTGCAATAGAGTGAGATGAGTGCATATGCATTTAACCTGTACTGTGTGGCTCGGTGGCGCTCGAATTTGTACAACATATTAACGATATAGCTATATTGCGAAGTATATGCAGTATAGCTATATAGCTATACTGCATACCGTCGCTCTAACTTTAGCGCTTTCAACAGATAGGGCATATGCATTTGACTGCTACTTGCTAGCTGCCATATCGTGTGAGTTATGAGTGTTAGGTATGTTCGCGGCGCAAGCTTTATCATTTAGGAAAAATAATGCCGAAATAAAATATCGCAATACAATTATAAATCTACGGTGATGCGCTCAATGTTCAGAAGGGGCGCGCGGCCTTGCGGCCTGCATATGGAGCCGCCACTGTAAATTTTGTTTCTGATTGCGGCAGGAGCGGAACTGGTGTTATATATTATCAGCGGAATATTGAACGACTACAATATAATTCGATTCGACGGTGTACCTCGGTAATTAATTACGAAATTACTTTATTAAGACGGTGCGTCCTATCTTCCGTATATTTTTGAGTTCATATTTCTTCGTATACATGGTGCTAAATCATTCGAATTTCCACTTTACATAATGTTATTGCTTAAAAACGTAAGACTATCCCCCCATCTTCTGTATCACAAAAATCAACGAAATAAATTGTCACTCTGTCATTGCAATTGCAATTTTACAATATGCCAGTGTCTCAAATCTTCGTCATAAATTCCTATTGTTTACAAAAATTTCGCAAAATAATAATTTCCCAAAAGGGCATTGATTTATATAGAAAGCTATATTCTATAATTGAAAGTAACTTTCATGGATGTGTTCAGTGATAATTCTAATCGTGTTTTATTATATCTTGTTTCATGGATCAGAATGGACACCATGTATATACGAAATCGTATACTTGGTCTGAGTTAGAGGCGTTTACATCTCTGTAAATAAGCACTTCGACAAAATAATAACATCTTAATTTCGCTCCGGCAGTTCGGCGTTCAACCCCGCTGGTTCTTGCACCCTTTCTATAGATTGAACATTCCCTCGCCCTAGCGAACCTCAAATGCAACAGCCGATGTTACCACTCGGCCCTTGGCCTCTTAGTTTAGCTGCCTTCGATCCTCAATTTACTATTTCGCACATCCGCCGAAGAATGGACTCTTCGAAATATCGAATTATTACATTCGCTTTTTAGCGAATATATTGCGATCATTTCATAACAAAGGAGTTCCAAGTGCGATTATAAGATGCCGTTTTCATTGCCCTCTTCGTGAACATTTAATGTTATATATTTTAGTTACTATCTGAAGCGAATTAGTACGTAATAAGAAATTTTCCGAGCATACAGTTTGACGCTTATATACGCGCGGTATATACGGTTGTTGGAAAGAGCTCCAGAGTTTCAGGAACATACAGTTTAGACTGCTAATTCCCTTGGGTAGCGGATTATTTCAACGTGTAACAACACTGGTTTGAATATTTGCGCGTCTTTGTACAAGAACGACTGCGGCTCAAGCAGTGCCAGCCACGGCGAAATGCTGTGACAAAAGGACCGGGCGGGAAATTCAACAAACGCAGATCAGGATCCGAGATATATATCTATTTTTTTTTTGCGCGAATCTTTCTATATTTAATTAAACGAGTCCGTCGATCTATCGTGTACCGTCATTTTTTTTTACACGATCCACCTAGTTCTAATAAACGTACCGGCTCGAAATTTGAATTTGATTCTTCTGGCTGCTTGAGAGAGAATTCTATAAAATAGTATTAGTGCGATCGGAGGGTATAATATGGTATTTGGAGTATCGGACTTACGTGCTGACCAACAAAAGAGAGTCGCTCCAATTTTTATTAAATTATTTTACGTATTGCATTATAATTATACCATCTAAAATTATAAGTGCAATATGGACAAATATAATTTACGATAATCGATTATGTTCTCTTGTATATTTAATGTTAATGTTTAATGTTTAATGTTGTTTCGCAAAATAGCAAAAAATATTTTCGCGAAATATGGCACGCGCGGGGCGGACAAGTGTGAAATTTTACGCACCAAATTAGGAATATTTAAAGTTTTTTCCCCAATATTTCCTCGCAATCCCTGGTATTTCCCGTTTTACCGATATTTTCTGCGATGTCATGTATACACCGCGGTATTTTGCAAATTTCTGACATTTACTCACATATGCTTGCAATATTTTGCAAATATGAACATATTTTCAGATATTTACTCGTATTTCCGGTATTCATATCAATTTTACGCCATATTTCCTAGTTGTCCGCCCCTCAATAGCGTGTAATGAAATATGAATAAACAAATACACAGGACCGCATTCAATTACATTTGTTTTGCGAATTTTAATTCGCACTCGAACACGAATATTAAAGACGAACCTGCACCGTCCGTTATGTTTCCTACAGTCACCCTTTTAATTCACGCCTGCAATAACATGGAAAATTCTAACATTCAACGCCTGGACAAATATACTATTTCTATAAAATATTTTTCTACTATAGGTTAGTAAGCACAGCAATACGATATATGAAATTAGGTTCACAAATTAGAAAAGAAAAATGATATTTCCTTTTTGCGTGTACTTCGTCGTATTTGTTAATGTTGCTTGCGATATTTATTACAATTTTTTTAATTTCTATCGCGTTGAATCGATATGTCTCGGTATTACATTTGACGTCTTAATATTAGCGCCGGTAGTGTTAATTTGAGCGGCAATATGAATCATTCATCGCGGTTTAATCGTGAATTGCAAATGAGCTTCTTAACAATGCCTGTGTATTCCAAATGTATGCATGCGCATTTGAGTAAATAAGTAACGAAATAATTGTGAATATCGCAAGTACGTCGATATCCAACAACCATCTTCTTTATTGCATATTTGCAGATATACTCCTACGCTATGGATGTATGGAAAATCTAAAATCTTTCTCAATTTCTTTGCCGACATGTCTTGAGTTTGCAGGGATATCAATTCTACCTATTAAAAAATGGTTGTTAACGCTATATATTTATTATTATATATATAACGCTATAACGCACAATACGTCGCTTCTATATATCTGCCATATATTCTTATATATATGTTATTTAACTAAAAGTGTTAAGTAATATTTGTTTTGTAAAAATATGGCCGTTACAGCATACAATATCACATTACACATACAAATTAAAGTAGATAATTCAAACAATAATTAAAGAAAAAATAGTTTTTCTAATAAATAAAGGATAAAAATACTAATTGGCTTAGGAGAAATAATATTTAGGAACAATTTTGTGTAATTATTAGTTAGTTAAAGAGTCCGCAATCCTAAAGATTGGTTGGAAACAGCACGCCATGCCGATCTATCCTGAGCTAATCCCTTCATCTCCCTATATCTATTCATCTCAACTTCTTCAACTATCTGACTCACATACTCCAATTTAGGCCTACCTACCCCTCTCTTTCCCTCCACTCTACCTTCTATGATCAATTGCATAATCCCCCCATGCCTAAGAATATGCCCTACTAATCTGTCTCTCCTACGCTGTAACACTCTCCAAATACTTCTCTTCTCCCCTACTAACTCTAGTACATCTTCATTTGTTACTTTATCTTCCCAACCAATCCTCATCATCCTCCTATAACACCACATTTCGAATGCTTGTAATCTACGCTTCTCTTCCTTTCCTATAGACCACGCCTCACACCCGTACAGTGCTACACTCCAAACATATACCTTCAGTAATCTTTTTCTAATACCCAAGTCAATATTTGATCTTAAAATCTGTTCTTTTTCTACGAATGCCTTCCTACCCTGTGCTATCCTACACTTTATATCTACCTAGCTTCGATTATCTTTTGTGATTCTACTGCCTAAATAACAAAAATCTGACACTTCTTCGATTCTATTATCTCCTATTGTGATCCTCATTTTTCTACTGCATTCCTTTTTGTCACACCTCATCACTTTAGTTTTACCTATATTTATTTTCATGTTAAAATCCCTAGTCAATACTGCCTGCATACCATTCAATACCCTTTCTAAATTCTTTTCGCTTTCTTCCAATATAGCTATATCGTCGGCGAATCTCAACATATATATTTTCTCTCCCTGTACATTCACACCTACACTATACTCTTCTTTTACTTTGTTTATTGCATCTTCTATATATAGATTAAATAATAACGGTGAAAGTGTACATCCCTGCCGAACTCCTTTCCCTATTTTTGCTACCTCTTCTTCCCCCTCAATTCTAACTAAGGCAGTTTGGTGTTTATATAAATTAAAAATTATTCTCCTATCCTTATAATCTATACCCGTTTCTTTTAAAATTCTAAACATTATGTCCCAATCTACATTATCAAATGCCTTTTCTAAATGTACAAAAGCTATGCAAGTTACCTTTCCTACCCTCTTTCTTTTTTCTACTACCGTTCTTAGTGCTAGAATCGCCTCCCTCGTCCCTCTGTTTTTCCTAAAACCAAACTGATCTTCTCCTAGCCTTTCCTCTACTTTATTTTCTAATCTCCTATAAATAATCTTTAACAATATCTTCGATGCATGTGATAGTAGACTAATGGTCCTATAGTTCTCACACAAATTAGCTCCTATTTTCTTCGGCATTGTTACTATTCTACTACGCTGAAAATCTTGTGGTACTTCTCCCTTCTCATATATTTTACAAACTAACCTGTATAATCGCTCCTGCATTTTTTCCCCTGCGTGTTTTATTAATTCGGCTGGTATGATATCAATCCCCGCTGCTTTGTTATTCCGTAAATCATTTAATGCTCTATGAAACTCTGACCTAAGTATGCTAGGACCTAAGTCATCCTCATCTATCTGTTCCACATTTTCTAGCTCCTCCATGTCCTGCCTACCTTTATATAAATCTTCAAGATACTCCTTCCATCTTCTAGCTTTTTCCTTATTTTCTGTGAGTTCCTTAACCTGCTTATCACATATAATGTTACCCTTTGGTTTTACTTTAGAAAAATGTGACTTAATTTTCCTGTAGCCCAAATCTACTTTACCTCTTCTCATATCCTCCTCAATATCCTCACAATTTCCTTTTATCCACTCTTCTTTCGCTAGCTTGCATTTCCTATTAATTAAGTTCCTTAGTTCCTTATATTTTTTCTGTCCTGCTTCTGTGTTTCCAATTTTAATTTTCCTTCTTGCTTCTATCATTTCAACTATTTCTTCCGTGATCCATTCCCTCCTACCTGCCCTTTTCTTTGTGCCTAATACTTCATTTGCTGCTGTAGTTAACCCATTTCTGATTTTATTTCTGATTTTTCTAATTATTATAAACTAAATTTGGATTTAAGTATTTACAATTAATTTAGATGAGATGTTCATATAAAATTTATAAAATCTGATTGTGATATCACAGATAAATATTTCGTTCACAAACAATAAATATTTATTCATAAAAACAATTACAATTACAATTTAAAGTCTCGTACATAAAATAAAATATAATAAATTAAAATAAAATAAAATAATCGCAGTGTAAGTCTCGAAATATTATTTAAAAATACAAGAAAACTGATAGCTGTTCCACAATCAACATTACTATCACAACTTATGAATGAATACATCAAAACAAATCACGTAAATATTGTTCAAATTTCGAAATACTATAAAATGAATTATTTAGTAAAATCGTTCTAGCTTAACTTATCTAAATTATTTACTAAAATCGTTCGTGTAGGCAAATGAATTTCCTCCATAGACAAGCATAGATTCCAAAAAAAAACAACTACTTCGAGAATTCATCTTAGTATGATGAATGCTTGATGTAGCTGGTTTATGGAGGGTTGCGAACATTTCGACTAGAAAAAAAATTCTTATAGCCGAGAGAAACTGTAAGTGCCCTTCTTTCAATTACAACAAAAAAAAAAATGGTTCGAATCTGTTATTCCGAGCGGCGGTGCAAATCTTTGGCGGCGCGCGCTTTGAATGGCTTATTTTATGCGTGCGGTTGCGCTCTGCGAAGCCGAATATATCCCGGTATTTTTTATGCGACAACGGGCACGGTAATGAAATATTTGTAGACCGCGAATGAATTTTAATTTGCCGCCCGAATACACGCCTGGCAACCTTCAATTTTCTTTTCCGACACGCATATTTGATTATCAGCATTATCGTCCACTTTTTGATCGAGTTATTTTCCCGTTTTTTTTTTTTAGCGTCATAAATAAATGCACTGGACGATTTTCGTTGACACGATATATTAAATAACTTCCGATGCGGTCGTGTTAGCGAAAGACGATACGTTTGGGGTGTTTTCACACCTCACCGTTAATCGAAATCATTTCGGGTTAGGCGGGTTCAAAAGGATGCTTTTTGTACGATCATTTTGATCATGTCTTATTTTATTATGTCTTCTTACTCAATCGGAAGTTTGTATATGAACAGCGGTGTTTGCAATAATAATTACTATCTGTGACTCTGATGGAATTATATTTGAAAGCAACAAGATTTCACCTGGTATTTCGAAACGGGGCTTTCATGCGTTTGATGAGCATTTCTGCATTCGCATTCATTTGCGAATATTCATCAAAAGCGCGAGAAACCATACAACGACATCGCTGCTGTCTATTCCTACAGTGTTGTACTAATTTTCCCCGCACGGGGAAATTTACGTGTGTACTTTGGCGAATAACAGAATAATGAACCCGTATCTACTTTGAGGGTGAAATTGGGTTGGAATACGGGGATGGTATAAGTTAATTAGCGCCGTAGTTGTTGCCTGCCATCAGTATTTGTGCGTTTTGATCTATCAAAGGCGAGCGTGAGCCTTGCAGGCCCAAGCTCTGCCCGCTTTGATTTTTTTATTATCAGTAATTTGTTGTTTGTTGACCCACATCGTTGTTTCTGGCAGTAAGTCCGCTGCCAATTTCGCTGTGCAAAGGACATCGTACGAATCATGTCCTGTTCCATTCAAACGTTCTCCGGGCCTCACCAACACATTTTCTGCAAGAAAAAATTCGATCCAAGCATTTTTATAGCTTGATCAGACAGTACAGTTTAAAAAAAACACACGAATTTTTCTTTTCATAAATTGAAAATTAGACTTTTAGAAGCACATTTGTTTAGGAACGTTTTTCTTTACATAAATTAAAAATTAGACTTTTAGAAGCACATTTGTTTAGGAAAATTTTTCTTTTCATAAATTACAAATTAGTCTTTTAGAAGCACATTGTTTAGGAAAGTTTTTCTTTTCATAAATTAAAAATTAGACTTTTAGAAGCACATTTGTTTAGGAAAATTTTTCTTTTCATAAATTAAAAATTAGTCTTTTAGAAGCACATTGTGTAGGAAAATTTTTCTTTTCATAAATTAAAAATTAGTCTTTTAGAAGCACATTGTGTAGGAAAATTTTTCTTTTCATAAATTAAAAATAATACTTTTAGAAGCACATTTGTTTAGGAAAATTTTTCTTTTCATAAATTAAAAATAATACTTTTAGAAGCACATTTGTTTAGGAAAATTTTTCTTTTCATAAATTAAAAATAATACTTTTAGAAGCACATTTGTTTAGGAAAATTTTTCTTTTTATAAATTAAAAATTAGACTTTCAGAAGCATATTTGTTTAGGAAAATAAGCAGAATATACATTTTCATTGTAATTGTATTTATTATAATAATATCGTACCGCGTATTAAGAAAAACTGCTTCAATATATTGGGTTTGTATATAACTATTTAGTTTTTCTTCTACAAAAATGCCCTTCGCACATTATCCAGACTTAGATAGAACAAAGAATGTACAATTATTGTCGGTGTAATTTTTTATACATTTTTCGTCCAGAGTAACCGAGTTGTTACTAACACAATACTACAAATCTGCATTATTTTAAATAATTTCTCGTAATATTCCGGTACTCATCATCAAAATCATCATCTAAGGACATTATCTCATATATACGACTGGTGTAAATAAACTAAGAATATTTGAATAGATTTTTGCGAAAATAATTAAAAATCTTGCAATTTTTTTGCAGCAAAATCATCATCTAAGGACGACATTATTTCATATATACGACTGGTCTAATGTCTACTATTCACGTCTAATGTCTACTTTGACTAATTCGAACACAAAACATATCTGCTGCTTATGTTCGAAACTTTTGGCCAGTTTTCTTCGAGAATAATCATCGATGGAGTGTATTTATCGATAAACAGCATTTGAGAATACGTGTCAATTCGAAACGTTGATTTTTCATTTCCAAATCGTGCAATACGGTTATGTTTTTCATTTCTTTACACGTTTTGTGCCATTCTTATATAATGTGATGTGTTTTCGAGTGATGTTGTTAAAAATCGATAAGGCCTAGAAATAAAGTAAAATCTAATACGAGCAGACAGCTTTTGTCGCTGAACTGCTGCTAAAACTATCCCAAGCGATTTTCCTCCCACGTGTATACCACATACGTCGTGTTCTATTATTGTATTCGAGTTCCCATCTTCGTACTAGCTGCGTGTCTGTCTCAATTCCGGCTTCCGGGCGTTAGCTGCCGAAATTATCAATTTTCCCAAATCGGTACAAATAAGCGCCAAATATCGAGTCTTATAGCATAGCAGATTTATTTCAATCTACGTAATCATCAAACGGTTTTGGAAGAAGAGCAAGCTAGAATGGGAAAGGTTACTATTTGACTACATTTAAGATTTTGTCCATTGTATTTCACGTTATTGTGGATGATTCTATTATTACCATCACAAAAGCAATTCGTTTCTTTTTCAATTTTCTCCGTTATCACTCTCTTGAATATATAAATGCTCCTAGAAATAATATGCGCCTGGATACTGATACAGGGGCGATATTGATAATGTGACGATTTCATCTATCAGCCCCAGTGGGTCCAACATTTCGCCAACGTTCCCAATTTAATCTTAATTGGCGCGACCGAATGCTGGACGCAACCATGAATAGGGTGTGTTACACGAAGATCATCTCAAAGCTCCGGAAAAAATATTTTTTTCGCAATTTACATGCGGCCCACTCACGTCATACATGCCATCGATTTGTCGTTGGAAGGCTTTGCAATTTTTGTTAGGGCATCAGTCAGCTAATTTTGATTCCTCATTATACGCTTCCTCGCTTCAGCCGTTTTAAATCTTTCTTATTGCCGTTTCATTATTTGTAAACAAGTTTATGTAAGATTAAAACGTTGATTAAAACCACAATCGAGAATTGAATCGACATATACAATCGCCGAAAGATATTTCTTTAAATTGTGGAGCTTTCTTTAATATGCTCGGAAGTTTTACAGTAGGGTCTTGATAATGTTTGCCCGGGTTTATTCCATCTGCAGCATGTGTATTATCAACATGTATGTGTAGAAAAACGGGGGGCGGGGGGAGGGCAGAAATCCACAAAAACTGCTGAATTTGTTCGGGAGCACGTGTGATTGTATGTCGTGTCTGCATGCTCATGATCAACGTCCGCAAGACGAAATATAATTGGAAAATCGCCGCTCCTAGCCATTTGGATGTAGCGAATTGCATATGTACGAGACAGCAATTTTACCGTAGCGAAGAAGACTTTCGCAAATCGTATTTGAGCTAGGATCGTTTATACAATACCGGCAGTAAGTAATTCGCGAAGAGTACATGGAATTAATAGCGGGCTGCATAATTTCTAGATCACGTATACAAGAATTCGCGTTATTACAAAATATGTTTTTGTTTCATCTTCACATTGCCTTCTGCGTTGGCTTTCAAAAAACGAATTGCTGCGCCAAAATTACGAATTTTAATTTTCGGCGCTTCGTTGTCTTTATATATAGTATATAAGTTAGTTAGTGCAAGGGGATGCGTGGTTTATATTATACCGTGCGCTTCAAATGAATTTTCCTTCAGTAGGGCGACATAAAGGCAACCGGATTTGTTTTATATGATCGCGTTTCTATTTTTGCAACTGCACTGGTTATGTGCGCGTAGTATTTATAGGTTATTATTAGTATATTTTGGTGATGAAGAGTCGTTCTGCGGTTAAGATAATGTGCCTAGACTACGTATATTATAACATAGCGCGTAGTCGACAAGACGTAACCGTTGCGGCCTGGCATCAAGGAACGCGGGAGATATGCAAATCGTATTCATTAGAAGCGCCATTGTCTCGACACGGTTGCATGTTCTCTAAATCATTTCGGCCGAAACTCAGTCGCGACTCTTCCTCGTCGCCCCGCGGGGGGCTCTTCTTTCGCCAGTACGCCGCCGGCGCCTTCTAACTTCCAAAATGTACGATACAAATACAGGACCTCGTAGAAAAAACATCGAACGTGCACCAATCGCATTTTAACACCGTTTTTTTGACAATATAATTTTTTATATAGTCTTCCCCTCTAGCTTTCGTCCGAACACCACGTGATTGACACGCTTCATATCAATTTTTTTTTTTAATCATCGTAATTTACCCTGTATATGATCGGCTGCTGCAGCTACCCATGCAGTAACGGCTGCATCTAGAATGTACCCTTTCTTGTTTCTCTTTCTTGTGTCGCTTAATAATACATGCCTCAATATAACGTCGCCCATCGCGGATCATCATGATTTGGTGCTGCATGTAACACGTTCGTAAACGCGCTTTTTGCGACTGCCGTATCAGCTCCTGTTGGAACAGGCGACTTCCCGACAAAAGCTCAACTGGATATTACTTTGTTCGCCCACTCGCGTGGCCATTTTTATTCTAACACACGGCGTAATTATAATGGGAATTATTTCTCGCGACTTCTTAATTTAGCGCAGAAATTATATAGTTAGTTAAAGAGTCCGCAATCCTAAAGATTGGTTGGAAACAGCACGCCATGCCGATCTATCCTGAGCTAATCCCTTCATCTCCCTATAGCTATTCATCTCAACGTCTTCAACTATCTGACTCACATACTCCAATCTAGGCCTACCTACCCCTCTCTTTCCCTCCACTCTACCTTCTATGATCAATTGCATAATCCCCCCATGCCTAAGAATATGCCCTACTAATCTGTCTCTCCTACGCTGTAACACTCTCCAGATATGTGGTGTTATAGGAGGATGATGAGGATTGGTTGGGAAGATAAAGTAACAAATGAAGCTGTACTAGAGTTAGTAGGGGAGAAGAGAAGAAATTATATACGACACTAGAATTGAAATGCGCTAAATTCTCGATATTTTCGTGTATCGCAAGATGTCGTTTCCAAGTTATATTAAGTAACGGGCGTATAAAACCTCTTTGTCTCCTAATTAAATGATCTAAATTAGGGATACGCAACGAGGTCCATATAGAATCCACCTGGAGGTGAATGAAAATTTAAAGGAAATTTGAATTGGAATTTGAAAGAGGAAAATAATTTGATACTTATTTTACTATTCTTGAAAATTTCGCATCAATAAGAATAATAGCAATCCGATTTATAACAATCTAGTTAGTGAAAGGATGGAAATCTTTAGCTTATTGATCATTTTAACACTTTTTTCTGTATTGTAAGTCTTAATCAGATCATCAGGAAGTCCTCTTAGTATTCTAGGAATATTCTTATTTTTAATAGTACAGTTGATATACTGTGTAAAATCTTGAGGAATAATATAGAAATAAAACAGAGAAGATTAATAAAAAATATTATTTATAAGAATAAATGCAAGAAGATTGTTGGGATTTCGTAATATAAATAAAATCGCTATTAGTTAGTTTGTCATCAATCCCAGGTATTGTTTAGAAGCAGCACGCCAAGTCTACCTTTCCTAAGCTAACACGGCCATTTCCCTATACCTACCTTCTATAACAAATCGCCTAATACTCCCCATATCTGAGAATATGATATTACGTTAAAAATATTTTCTTGTGTAGATATTTATTCAAATTTGCAATATTATGTGGATTAATTCCTTCGACAATGTTTCGATACTTCGACGTGATATAGTGGAATTTTATTTGGATTGCTTCCCTTCCCTAAGAATATGCGTGTGCTGTGTACTTTTGTCTAAGTAATTCCAGAAGCTGGTTTTAAACACCAATTGAAACATAAAGCTGTTTTACCAATAACATTTACGTTTTTGGTACCTACGAATATGATTTATTTATATATGTCGTAAATATTTATACGATGATATTTACAAAGTTCGGCTTATTAAATTATATACAAGGATTATTGAAAGGAGGGAGAATATTAAAACAAACGCGTTTAATCTAGAATAGTTCTATTCACTTTTCAATTTTTCGTGCAATAATTATAGCATTTTCTTGTCCGTATTTTATTTTAATTAGCAATGAGTATTAGTTATTTTTGTACCAACTATTAAATATGGCAAATTTATATCATTTAAAAGTTAATATATAGCGTCGCACAATTATATATATATATATTATTTAAACTCAAAAATTAAATACTATTAGAAATTTTATAATAAAATTATTGATATACTCTTACCTAATATAATATACGTATTATTGTATTAATATACTGTACAAATTAAATAAACTGGGCCATTATACACATTATGTAATATGTACGGATTTTTTTATAAATTTTGCCAAGAAAAATGAAAATCTTCTCTTAATGCATTTAATTACTGGCTAACATTCACAAATCATTTAAAGCTTCGGACTCTATATAGTTCTTACAAATCTCAGGTCATATAATAGATGAATCGTTAGCGATAGGTAATTTTTTTTAAATAACTTCAAACATTTTTCTAAAATGCAGTTGTGTTAAATTAAAGTGAAATCCTGCATTGGCTTATTGAGAGAGCACAAAGGAATGCGAAATATTTAAACTACTTATAGCCTAAATGGCACAGCCTTTTCGGTCCATTTCTGCGGCTGCATCAGCTTCAATCCACCGGAGGCTTTTCGTCCAACCAAGGCCTGAATATTGGCAACGTGGACGGGTAGTGTGTGCCCGCTTTGTAGCTAATCGGGTCATTCTCGTCCACTTTCAGCGGATACGTAGCGATTACTATCGGCAACTGGAGCTTCACCTCCTTTTCGAAACTTTTTGGTTCAATAATAAACTACAAACAATGAACATTATTTTTACAACTTCCAACAACTGATCGCATTTATCGCTCTATTCTTACAAATACATCGTATTGAATTTTGATTAAATGGCATCCTCTGAGGTTGGTGGGTGGTAGAGGAGGTACATGAAGTTGTTCATTATTCCACTCGTCCACCTCGTCAGGTCTAATCTTGCCTCGAGTTAGACTGGCCAATTCCCTCCTTTCCGATTGCACGATCTTACCACGCTCCATATATGTCACAGTTTCTGTTAAAGCAGCCCGCGTACTTTTGATCACTACTCGGGAACGATTATGGACTCGAGCTGATACACCTAATATCAACGTTTTATCAATTCCCATCGCCGTTATCAAAACTCCTATATACACATGCCCCTGGGTTGCAGTAATTATTTTAAACGACTGTATGTAGGTAAGCAATATTATTGCTGCATTTGTACTAAGGAGTATTTTCTAGTGCTGGGAATATTTGCGAATCAAACCGGAAACCGGTGCGAGCGATTTTTCACCGGTTCACCGACTAATCGTTTTTACTAATTTTCGGTGAAAACCGCGTTTCGGTGAAAACTATGGAAAAATCGTCGATTTTCGCGATGAATTAAAAAATTGCGAAAATAAGCTAGAACGACTATAAATGGTCCTAGCTAACGTTTTTATTTAGTTCCGGTTCAATCGGAAAAAGTCGCGGAAATCGTCGAAAATAAGTTGAAGGCTATACTATGGAAAAATCGTCGATTTTCGCGATGAATTAAAAAATTGCGAAAATAGGCTAGAACTCGGTAAAAACGTTAAATCGTCTAAAACTCTATTTTACTGATTTCCGGTTCAAACGGAGAAAGTTGAAATTATCGTCGAAAAAGTGAAAAAGTGGTGTATATATACCTGATGATTTTCATCAAAATTATCATTTCCCATTAGAAACTGTCCCATTCAATCATTTTTTCACGTTTAATAAAAATTTATAATCTTAGCATGGACAGTCCATATAAAAATGTTTCTAAATGCTGACTTTGAAATTGAACATGCAATTAACATCGCGTATTAATTTACAGTTGCTGATCGTGTTGGTATCGCCATCTACATATTTAATATTAGATGTGTGTGCGACAACGACGATAAACACGCACACAGATTACACACTTTTTATTCTCGACAAACGCGGCGAGAAATTCAAGTCTAACTACATGGTTACGTGAATGCAATTCCATCTCTGCACATGCTATTTTATATGGGCAGTTTCAATGGCACCCTGAACGATAAGTTGAAGTGAAGAATATAAACTCGAAAAGGTTGATTGCGTTGGTTGAAGCGAGACTTTCGTCGTTTTCTGAGAAAGTTCTCGCTCTAGTGGAGTATTCGTTATCAACGAACGCGTGATTATTAGCTGAATTTTATCTATACAGTAGTACACCTACTGCCAAGAATATGGCAAATCAGACATAAATGTATAGTTTAAAAACTGAAAAAAGAAAATACATTTATTGACCGATTGTTTGAGGACGCTATTGTGTATTTATTTTGTAATTCATAAATCCAACATAATTTGCTATAAAATGTTTGACAAAAATCAAATAAAATATTAAAAAAATTTAAATATGTATGTAAAAAATAATTATTTAAATATATATATATATATATATAGCATCGCCAGGTCTCGCCTAGAATAATTTTAAGTCGGACATTTTAAGCCAGAATTATTGACTATTTCTTTGACTCGATTGTACATGGCCGCTATGCCTTTGATTATGATATACAAGTCTATATGAATGTGACGAAAATAGTAATTCTTAATTTTCAATTTCCGACCAATTTAGCAAATACACTTAAATTTTTAACAAAATGGGCAAAAATAGACATAATCGCTTTAATATAACACCAAAATGATTGAAATCTGTCGAGCCGTTCCGCAGATTTTTTTTATACGGGTAAATGGTAAACTTTTGTAGTAAGCATGGAAATAATGATTTTTATCTTTAAGCGGGACAAATTAGCGAAAATCGCGATGAATTAAAAAAATCCGAAAATAGGCTAGAACGACTATAAATGGTCCTAGCTAACGTTTTTACTGAGTATTTTATTGATTTCCGGTTCAAATGGAAAAAGTTGAAATTATCGTCGAAAAAAGTGAAAAAGTCGTGTATATATACCTTTGAAATATTCCGATTTTTTTGGCGATTTTGGTCAAAGTTTAACAAATGCTGCCCAAAACAATGCAAAATGGCTATAAATCGTCTTAAAACTATATTTTATTGATTTCCGGTTCAAATGGAAAAAGTTGAAATTATCGTCGAAAAAAGTGAAAAAGTCGTGTATATATACCTTTGAAATATTCCGATTTTTTGGCGATTTTGGTCAAAGTTTAACAAATGCTGCCCAAAACAATGCAAAATGGCTATAAATCGTCTTAAAACTATATTTTATTGATTTCCGGTTCAAATGGAAAAAGTTGAAATTATCGTCGAAAAAAGTGAAAAAGTCGTGTATATATACCTTTGAAATATTCCGATTTTTTGGCGATTTTGGTCAAAGTTTAACAAATGCTGCCCAAAACAATGCAAAATGGCTATAAATCGTCTTAAAACTATATTTTATTGATTTCCGGTTCAAATGGTAAAAGTTGAAATTATCGTCGAAAAAAGTGAAAAAGTCGTGTATATATACCTTTGAAATATTCTGATTTTTTTGGCGATTTTGGTCAAAGTTTAACAAATGCTGCCCAAAACAATGCAAAATGGCTATAAATCGTCTTAAAACTATATTTTATTGATTTTCGGTTCAAATGGTAAAAGTTGAAATTATCGTCGAAAAAAGTGAAAAAGTCGTGTATATATACCTTTGAAATATTCCGATTTTTTTGGCGATTTTGGTCAAAGTTTAACAAATGCTGCCCAAAACAATGCAAAATGGCTATAAATCGTCTTAAAACTATATTTTATTGATTTCCGGTTCAAATGGAAAAAGTTGAAATTATCGTCGAAAAAAGTGAAAAAGTCGTGTATATATACCTTTGAAATATTCTGATTTTTTGGCGATTTTGGTCAAAGTTTAACAAATGCTGCCCAAAACAATGCAAAATGGCTATAAATCGTCTTAAAACTATATTTTATTGATTTCCGGTTCAAATGGTAAAAGTTGAAATTATCGTCGAAAAAAGTGAAAAAGTCGTGTATATATACCTTTGAAATATTCTGATTTTTTTGGCGATTTTGGTCAAAGTTTAACAAATGCTGCCCAAAACAATGCAAAATGGCTATAAATCGTCTTAAAACTATATTTTATTGATTTTCGGTTCAAATGGTAAAAGTTGAAATTATCGTCGAAAAAAGTGAAAAAGTCGTGTATATATACCTTTGAAATATTCCGATTTTTTTGGCGATTTTGGTCAAAGTTTAACAAATGCTGCCCAAGACAATGCAAAATGGCTATAAATCGTCTTAAAACTATATTTTATTGATTTCCGGTTCAAATGGAAAAAGTTGAAATTATCGTCGAAAAATCGTGTATTTGAAATATCCATTCTTTGACGTCCTAGAGAAGTTTAGAGAGAACAGAGAGTAGTATATATACAGAGAGTATATATATATATATATGTATATAAATTGATGTAGAATAGTTAGATAGGACAGTAGCATTTGTTCTGTGTATGTACAATTTTGCCACGTGTTTCTCCAAGAATATATTTAATAGAAATAATTTAATAAAAATGAATAGTGTTAGTTCTTTATTGAAAATATAGTTTTGTAGACTTTCTCTTGTGGCAAAGTAAAAATTAAAGAATTAGGTAGGCCATTGCCTGATTTAAATTGATCGCAAACTTGTGCAAGGAGTGCTCAAAACCGGACGTTTTACAAGAGACATTTACAAAAAAAATTATAACACAGATGAAGGACAAATTCTCATATCGTGGCTATCTACAAGCCGCTGAGTTATTTAACACGAAATCGATGCCAACATTTTCTAAACAATTTCCAGTGGACCTTTTGGAAACCGTGTGTCATGCATATCCATTTTTTGAATAAAACCAGATTAAAAACAGAATTAGAAGTCATTTACTCGCGTCCGGATTTTTATCAAATAATTGGAGCCACAAATTTTCTTTCGTTATTGCTACAAAATAATTTCAGTGAAACTTTCCCGGAAACTATAAAAATACTTAAAATTATTTTAACAACCCCGATGACCACTGCTGAATCAGAGCGTTGTTTTTCAACAGTTAAAAGAATGAAGACTTTTTTGCGAAATGCTATGGGGTAATGATCGTTTAAACGCTTTGGCGATGATGCGTATTAATAAAAATGTGGTGCGAGATATTTACAATTTAACGAAAAAGTTTTGGAAAAGTTTATATCAATGAAAGATAGAAGAATGGAATTCACTTTCAAGAAATGATCGAATTTAATCATTTTGCATCCATTTAGGTAATATTTCTCACTATTATGTTATTTTTTAAGAAATGCCCCCCCCCCCCCAGATTGAAATGGCACGAGCCGCCACTGGTAAATACCATTGTTTATATTATACTAAATTGATCTATTCTCATAAATCCGCATTGGTTAAAATAGCAGGTGTCTTCAACATTCCATTCAATTGTAAATAGTCGAATTGACCACGCAGAATTGATATATTTATGTTTCGATACGCGAGGTTACGTTAGTAGATATAGCAAATAGAAAAATAACATGGTAGGTCACAGGTGATGTCTTCTTATCGGCTCAGAACCAAATGCGCATCATTTATATCCATTCTGCTTCAATACGTTACGGTGCTACGATCTGTAAGGAGTGAATATTATAATCGTTCCAAATGTGCTCATTTTTATACAAAAAAAACGACCAGAATGGGCATAAAAGTACTCCCATTCGTATTAGTTCTGCGTGTCACCATAATTTAGTTTTATATACAAAAAATACTAAACAAAAATGTGCAGCGTTTTAAGTAGTGCCATTCCGAAAGAGAATTTAAGATATTTAAATTCGTTATATTAATCGAAATTTTGTACACAATTATGTTTTGAGCAATTTATGTGTTAAAATATCTGCGAATTAATTTCGGGAAATAGAAAAAAAGGTGCTAATATCTCAAAATCGCGCAGTTCACAACTGGTATGTATATAGATGTCTGCAAATGTTCTTATAGGCAAGTATGTTGGATATATTCATATGTAGACAACATGCGCAATTTGATTATGTCGTATTATTTATAATATTGTTTTCAGAATTTATTTTATGATAGTTTCTGTATGTTCTTAAAATATATTTCCTCTCTTATTGCGAACGTGCACACGTTCTATATCTTCCTCTTGTGTCCGTATTTCTATAAAATATTAATGTTAAAATTGCCGAAGCGATTCTTAGCGATTGGTACAGTTATTGTTGAATTGTTAGAATATTCCACCCCCCCAGCAATGGGGGGGTGGTGGTGGTGTCGGTGTGATTTGTAACGCCGGACATAACATTTATGAGCCGTTGTTTCTCACTATTGCCGCATTGTGTAACTATGCCCTACGGGCTTGCAGAATAATTCCACAACCGTAAACCATTCAGATCTATAGTAAACCCTTCTACATGCTCTGCAAACTGACATTTAAGCTACATACATATGACGCTACGCTAGTGACGATAATAGTTCCTAAAACTTGCAATTATTGTGAATGGTGTCGCGCAATGTTACGTCATATTACATCATATACAACATAAGCAGATCCGTATTTATCTGAATATGTTATAGTCCGCTTTGCACAGTTATCGAATACAATTATTTTTTCTCGAAAACACGCACGTTTATAAGCTTGTAATAAATGATTACTAAATAGCAGTCTTTAAACGTCTTTGCATTTTTATAAGGGTATTTCTTAAGGTGGTGAGATATTTTATCATCGACTTTTGTTTGGTCGAGTGAACTAATATACCACCTTCGTTTGCAATATAACTTAATATGGTAGGGAAAAATGTTGTAGGGGTGCCGAGTTTCAGTAGAAATGAATTTCGAACGGATTTCTATTCTATTAATTTGGCGCGAAATGTCTTAGTCTTTATATTTTCGTGGATTCTTGGGAAGAAGAAAAGAGCGAAGGCGAACACGCGACAAAAAAAAGCAGCTAAATAAACAGAAAATAAAATCAAAAAGAATAAGGCGACGGCAACATGCTATTTCTATTAGAACACGTGAACGTGACCAGAAAAACAAGTAATTAGTTTTCTGATTGTGGTGCGCAAGTAAGTTGAAAATGAATGGCGAACCGGAAGGGTGGCTGGGTTGTTTCACGCTCGAAGAAAACCAGTGCCGTACGACCGTTTAAAGCGATCGTAATAAAATATTACGAATACGGCATGCGGTTTAAAAAAAAAAATTGTTAAATACTGTTAAACATGGACAAATATAGTTATCCATGAAACCGTCACTGGAAATACGCCAACACATAAATTATCACGTACATTTTTTTAATGTAGACAACGAAAGATACGGCGATGATAAAATTGAACATAAAATCAATTTGTAAATGATGAATGATCGCTAATTTGTTATTCAGCACGAAGAAGCCAGTATAACCTATGAGAGTATAATGGAAAATGTTGGTCGGGAATAGCGGTATAAGTCGAGATCGACATGCGAACGCCGCCTCCGCTTTGGTAGGTGTTCAGAAGCCGAAGATCTCTGCAAAGCCGCTTATAAGATGGCCAAATCCCGTCCGCGCATCGTCCTAACTATGAAGTAGACTTAACACCACACACACTACATATATGCTACACTCATGCCCATATATAGAAGGAACGGAAGAAGTGATAAACTGTTGTACTTACGTACAATAATGCAACAATACAACGCCAACATACAAAGGAAACACTATTTTGTGGTTTGAAAATTCTAAATTGTACCTATTGTGCGCAATTTAATTTAAATTTGATTAATTTAAGCAAAGTCTTATATAAAAAAATACTAATTCGAGATTGGACATATCAATTTTTCAGTGTTTTTTTTAGTAGTATATATATTATATTATATTATATCTTGAGCTACTGAAGATGAGAGCATAGCCTTTGAAATGCGCATCTAGCTACTTAATACGTTACGGTATTTGGGTGATATTATATACTATTATTTAACACCGTAGCGATAATATAAAAAAAAATTTCAGTGTTACAGCAATTTAACTTTCTTAAAGTACGTTTTATTTTATTATGAAGGTGTTACAGTAACTATAATTCTTTTCTACCAATACGAAACCTGCGCACGAAGTAGCCTTCTATTATTATCCGATTTTACTGAAGATGAAAAAAAAAACTGCTTGTATTATAGCACTATTAACTTTCGAATAACTGTGATTCTTTTTGGTAGAACGATATTTCGTCCGGCATATACATGCCTCAACAATTGCGTATAAACGCTGCGGCGTCGTAAAAGTATATTTCTTGTTCCCGTATCAGGATGTTGCAGGCGAACAGGGGATTCCTTCTTATACACACACTCACGTATATTGCATATATATGGGGAATCACAATTGCAAACCTGTGGCGCGATTGTTGATCCCGCGGGAACAGCGGGCTGGACTTCCGGACGTTTCTAGGCCTCGGGACGTGTCCGTTATTGATAAAATGTGACCTGTATATATTTTTCTCGATATTATAGATGTCGCAATCGTTTATTGCTTACGCGATATGTGTCCAATTCAATTAGTACCTTCGGAATTGCGATAAGCTAGTTTTTAAAGAAGAAAATTTGGTATGCGCCGATTTTTAGCTTATATTTTTGCGTGTAAATAATTACAGAAAAAAGAAAAGCGAAATCGTAATTGCAATTCGAGATGTTGCCTAATTAATTCGAATAGAATTTCTTCATATATTGTATATAGTATATATATAAAAAAATGTCACTATAGTTTGTTTATTTGATACGCACATTAAGGACCGCGTGTAATAATTGTTTGATTGATACGTTATTTGAACTTATTTCGCGTAAACTAAAGTTAAATTTGTCATTATATTTTCAGCGAGTCGCGCTTGCTAGCTGTGTATGCACTTTAAAAGAGAAACGGAAAAAAAATCATATCGCGGAACTTCGCGAATCAACTCGCTTGGGAATCCAATTATGCCGCACCGAATACACAATCTGGAAAAACGCTGTTGTTGAATATATTTTCGTTTGTATACATTTTCTTTCTCTATATATACATCGCGTATAACTTACTACATTCTCCTCGAGAGTCGCTGCATTAATAATGACTGCAAGAAGGTAACATTTTAATAAATCATAAAGTATTTTCAGTATTCGGCATTTTGTATACTACCATTTATTATGCATTAAATAAGAGCACGTATCAGTTTGTTATTACATCGTCGTCAACTTTAAATATTGCACGACGTTTGCGCAATTTGCACCGCTATTCGGGCAAAGACAACACGAGCGCAATCACTTTGTACAATTTTCAATTGTACATTTATATAACTGTTTCGGATAGCCGGGATAGTATTTATAAACACATTTTTTGACATCAAACTCAATTTCGGAACAATTGCAACTGAAGTGTTGCACAAATTTACGTAATAAAGGTGTTCGGGGCGATCATAAACTTCTTTACGATTTCGAATATATAGACCCTCAAAATAATTATATTCACGCTGCGCGAACGTACTGAACGTCCACTTTTCTTCCGCTACGGCGAAAATAAAAATTCCAGCTTCCACTACCGCAACTATACAATGTTGCATTTTTTCTTGCGCAAATTACCTTTTAATTAAGAGGACTCTTCACAGGTAAATATAGTACATGTTCCGCATGCCTTATACGAACGAATATTGTCACAATACAATTGATGTATTGCCTCTGGATAGTATCAATAATATATATTCTTCATCCCTGAGATACTTTTTCGTTATATATATCGTTCGAACGTGTTCGTGCATGCATTCGATTTGATATGATATGAATATAACAGCAGATGGTTCAGGCTCGCTTCGATTATGCTCGTATGTATATGCTAACTTTACTTATAAATATATTATTCTGTAACATTTGGTATCTACAGAATTCGAATATATCCTCTACGGAGGTCTATATATAAATACATTTTATTTAGTAGCTTTTTTTCTAGATCGCTCTAAACATGTTTATTGTAAACTATCTACATTTTATACAAATGTATTGTATGATCTTTCAATTATGATTAGCTATTATGAAAAAAGAAGAACTTGTAATTTGGGCGCTCTGCTATTTTTCATAAACTTTATTGTTACGGTAGGAAGGAGTATATAAACCCACAGACGTTATATACGCCATCGCGTATAAAACAATGGTTTTAGTTTAGGGAGTTTACGACTTTTATTCAAGTTATTCTCCAGGCAAGCCAAGAAAACGCAAAAAAAAATCCACCTACCATATATATACATTCCCCACGATCGGATCGAGGAATCCAATTTTTAAACGAAACTTCACTTTACCCTATATTATATATTTGTTATTTTGTCGTTTCTAATCATAATTAAAATCACAATGGCGTAATGTTTCGCCATTTTGAAAACGAAGTCCTTAAATTAAGAAACTGTTTTGTTTGCAAGATTCGGGAATAGTATTCTTCCACTGTTCGATTGTTTTTACTTATATGATGTTGCACCTTTGGGCTTTATATTTGACAGATAATTTAGTGAGTTTATTTGTGGTTTACTTGGCCTGGAGACGACTCTGCACAATATATTCTTGCAGATTAGGGGACGTCAGTTGCATTGAATCGCAGTACCGGTAGGTTGTGGATGTAGAGTACACTAGCGCTGTAAAACAGGATGAGACGGAAGGCTTAACGCCAACTTTAACTAGGTAAACTGCAATTTAAAAGTTGTGCGTTCATATTAAGGGCTGGGAGGGTACGTCGACGTAAGTTAGGTAGCTATTTATTCTTTGTACAGGACTGCAAGGAACGAAAATTTGCGAATCATCAACTATGGTCACATTTCAATGTTTTTATGGATAGTTTCAAAGATCCGATCAAATATTATTTTACAATTTTATGGCGACTTCTAAGGATTAGTTACGTATATATATTTTTTACTAAAAATGCAAATTTGTGAATTTGTCTCTGCTTATATCTCTTTTGGAAATTCTGTATTTACTGATTCCAGTAAAGCACCACGCATCACCTAATTTCCTCGCAATGTTTTGCTGATTTGGTCAAAATTGTCAAAATATTCCGTACAGATAGTTACGGAAATGAATTCCCTTATTGACATTAGAACTATATTAAATAGCATCTAGGGTGAGTTGTACTTAATTTGCATAAAAATAGTGCGTTTGAAGAAACTTGTTATATACCTTGCTTCGGGATGTACTCGAACCATTTTTTTTTCTCCACTTATCGTTATTTTATATTCTATAATTCTTGTCTGTTTTTTGAAGAGCCCTTTTGCTGTTTATTACGTATATAAGCCAGGGTTATTAGCTGGATATTGTTCAGACATCCATAATCGTTAAAAATTATTATAATAATTTACGGGAAAGTTTACGACTATGCGCTGCGCTCACAGCGGGAACGTAAGAGAGCAAAAATTAATTAGCGATGGGAAAACGGAGCGGAAACGCTGGTCGCCTGGAAAATTCACAGCGTACTTTATCTATACTTGGGATCTTATAGCGGAGAAACAGGAGCGGAACACACGATACCGCTGAAGATAAAATGCGAAATTTAAAGAATACACACTTTCGCAAAAAAGGAAAACTACGACACGTAGTGTACTTTATTGTTGGACAACGATTGAAAATCATTTCGTAATTTACTGGATAATGTACGTTCCATTAATACTCTACTTACTCAAGCGGTACAAAAAATATATTAAATATTTCCATACAATTTTCTAACGAATCTCTTTTTATTCGTCTAATTCTTTCGAATTTTTTGTTTTATTCACGTAAACGTATAAAGACTTTAACAGGACAACTAGACAAAAGATGTATTGGGTGGGGCAGAAGAATTTACTCCTAAACGATGCATCCCAAAGAAGCAATTTATTCAATGTAAATACAGCGAAACGAAATTTAATTACTCGTCAAATATATCGAACGAAATGAATCAATGTCGTGTTATAATAAGTTAAGAGTATGAGATAAAATCAAAATCCCGTTGTTTGACAGGACAAATATACAATAAGATTTATTGGGCGATTATAAAAAAAATAACGTGCGCGGCTCGTAATAAATAACAGAATGAATTAAATTGACATACATAGGGCCTGGTGGGAAGTTATGTGTAGCAATTTATAATAACAGAATGGAACAAATAAATAATATATTAGGAACAGGATGGTATTAACAAAGGGCAGATCGGCGGACGTGTTTGATCCCACGGTGTCGGGTCGTAATATCGGAATTTATATGTTGGCGCATCGCACGCAAAATAAAATAAATTTGGAATCATGTTTGTCCCATTCATATGCATTACCTGGCCATGCCCGGGCAATCCCCCTGACTGCCACCGCCCGCTGTCTCTTTGCCTTTATACATGCCACACTGTACCACCGCACCACCCACGCAGATTAAGAACTAAATTATTGACAATTTCATTTCGAGGTACACACAGCACAATGGCCCATGTAGGCCCAACACATACTCCCGAAACGAACTCGTACATTTCGTCGCCGCCGAATTTCTGCGCAGATATATCTTACTCTTTAACAATACCTTGAATAGGTAGTAGTTGAATGGCATATTTCGATTTTCTAGCGTCATTTAGTAATCGCTATTATTGGACTCGAGCTACCAAACCTACGATATAATGTGTTTTATTTTCACCTAGAAAAAATCTGAAAAAAAAATTTTCTACCTCGAAATATCGAGAAAACAATGGTATATTTGTTTGTGATTATGAACATTTGTTTTGTCGATTTTCTATGCAGATATATACGTTCGCCTATCTAACAATACCTGGCCGAGAACTCTATACATTGTAGTTGAATAGATTATTTCGATTTTATAACGTCATTTAGTAATCGCTATTATTGGACTCGAGCTACCAAACCTACGATATAATGTGTTTTATTTTCACCTAGAAAAAATCTGAATATTTTTATTTCTACCTCGACATATCGAGAAAGCAAACGTATATTTGTTTGTGATTATGAACATTTGTTTTGTCAATTTTCCATGCAGATATGTCCGTTCGCCTATCTTACTCTTTAACTATACCTGGCAAAGAACTATACATTGTAATTGATTGTATTATTTCGATTTTCAAACGTCAATTGCTCGAGCTACTGAACCAACGATGTGTCTTATTTTCACCTAGAAAAAGTCTGACAAAATTTATTTCTACCTCAACATATTGCGTATATTTGTATTGTATTTGTATTGAGTATATAAACGTATATTTGTTTGTGCTAAAGAAAATTTGTTTTCAGTATAATATATATTCGATATCGTAAATAAAGTCTTAGACGATATGACGGTGGCGAACCGTCCAATGTCGCAACGAACGAATATGTGTGTAGTTTCAGATTACATGGTTTATACGAACACTGTCCTCTGCAGTGGACAACGAACTCGGAAATGGCACCCAACAAGTAGAGCGTAATTTAAATCGAACGAATAGTAGATAGATCTAATTGTTGGAGGATGCATTCTTTATACGCCAGCAAGGGAATCTAATTCAGACGAGTAGGCACTAATGTAACAACATAAACACACGCGAATTAGTTTTTATTTTATGAAGGATTCTGTAGAATGGCGTTGATAATGAATAATATAACCCCCGCGGCCTATATATATGCATTTATCCGAAAGTGGATAAATCAACGGCAATTTGCATAAAACGTTCTCTTTCGAAGCGATGCGGATAAAATTTTCAGTGGGAAGTGCAGCTCTTCAGACAAGTAATTAATCCGGGTTGTCGAGGAGCTTTTCTACTGAATAACTTACCAACTGCTACAGTGCCAGCTTACACCATAGTTTCGTTGAATATATAATATTGCGCTTGTATAGCAACGTGAAAAAAAAAGGACATTGCGGATTATTCGGAAAATGCGCGCCGCTATGAAAAATTGCGCACCGTTTGCGCGTCACCCTTGCATAATGAGAAAAATATATAACAATATTTTGTCTTCAAATTACACGCCGTCGCAAATTCCATCAGTTAGTCTAGGGTATCGGATTACCTTTTGCCGCGACCGAGGAACTAAGACACAATGGAATGACGGCACGCCATCAGGTTAATTTAATAAACCCCCCCCCGTGGCATGGACGCCTCATTCTTCTGTGCCCGCATCAAAACGTAAAAAGGGAATGCTGGGGACCACTCTTAGAGCCCCGGCCGCATCCAATTTTCTCTTTGTGTTAGTGGTAATACAACCCTGAAATCACCGGCGCATCTACTAACCCGAATCTTGTGTGTCTTGTATATATCAATCTGTCTTGTTCTGAATCCCAACGATGTCGCACGAAAATACCTTCTCGCCAAGGAATATGGTTCTTGCGTCATAAGAGCGCGAAACACACAGACATTGCTGATCCGGCAGGTGAGGGATACCTATGTCTATGTGCTGCGAGAATACCATATCTCTCCATAGAGATCAAGTGAAAACAAACGTGTTTCCAAGCGAGGAAAATTAATCCGACTCTACGTTCAGATGAAAGCTAGCCGACGAGAGAAGCCATCTCTATATACATCAACGTTACTTCCAAATAATCATTTAAAAATCTTATATAATAATCAATTCTCTCATCGAATTACGATCGATTATGGAATATCTAAACTTTCCACCGAATTCACGCCAATTATTGAACGCAAATTCTTTTAGTTTCGTACATTTTGAATAGTTCGTGTTTTGTTTTTTCTATGTGCTCCTCGTAATCGTTTTTACCAGTGTCATCGTAACTGGCTCGTATATTTTTTGTTCGTACTATAATTGGATCTTTCCATTTTACGACTGTTTAAAACATTTCGCATTGTACGGAAACAATGGCTCGTCACCTGTCAGTCGAAACAATTATTTAAAACCGCGTTCAAAGCATCGATCATACATTTGTAAGGAACGCCGTATATCCGCGTTATTCCACGTTGGATTGAGTAATTATAATTCGCGGAAATAACGAATGAAATTTACGTCGAGCTAAATAGGAGCGAAAGAAGCGCTTCGGACAGTGATTAAAATAGTGTTTACCAGCCACCGGAAATACGGCATCGTACTATACTATGCAAGTTTTCCCATATATCGTTCAATTCGAACGCTAAATAGGTTGTAACTTCTCAGCTTATTCATGTTCATAACAGATCGCCTAAGCGAAAATCTCTAAATTAACAGAGTCCAGACGACGGCTTGACTAATTGCCCTGTATAAAGGCCAGCACTTAGGCTGGATATTTAAATTCGAAAATCACCTGCACAGGGTGGGCTAAAGGACTTAAGGATTAAAAAAAAATGTATTGTTCAAACCCGTGACATGTGTTTTGCCTCCCAACAATTCCTTGAGAAATATTTTATCTTATTATATTAACATATAATATAATAAAATTAGAAGTGAAGTGAAGAAATGATCTTCGATTTTGGTCAAAGTTTAAAAAGTGCCCAAAACAATGCAAAATGACTATAAATCGTCTTGAAACTCTATTTGACTGATTTCCGGTTCAAACGGGAAAAGTTGAAATTATCGTCGAAAAAAGTGAAATAGGAGTGTATATATACCTGACGATTTTCATCAAAATTATCATTTCCCATTAGAAAATGTCCCATTCAATCATTTTTTCACGTTTAATTAAAATTTATAATCTTAGCATGGACAACAGTCCATATAAAAATGTTTGTAAATGCTGACTTTGAAATTGAGCACGCAATTAACATCGTGTATTAATTTACAGTTGCTAATCGTGTTGGTATCGCCATCTACATATTTCAATATTAGATATGTGTGCGACAACGACGATAAACACACACACAGATTACACACTATTTATTCTCGACAAACGCGGCGAGGAATTCAAGTCTAACTACATGGTTACGTGAATGCAATTCCATCTCTGCACATGCTATTTTATATGGGCAGTTTCAAAGGCACCCTGAACGGTAAGTTGAAGTGAAAAATATAAACTCGAAAAAGTTGATTGCGTTGGTTGAAGCGAGACTTTCGCCGTTTTCTGACAACGTTCTCGCTCTAGTGGAGTATTCGTTATCAAGAAACGCGTTTTATTATCAGAATTTTATCTATACACTAGTACACCTACTGCCAAGAATATAGAAAATCAGACATAAATGTATAGTTTAAAAACTGAAAAAAAAAATACAATTATTGACCAATTGTTTGAGGACGCTATTGTGTATTTATTTTGTAATTCATAAATCCAACATAATTTGCTATAAAATATTTGACAAAAATCAAAATAAAATATTAAAAAAAATTAAATATAAGAAATGTATGTAAAAAATAATTATTTATATATATATATATATATAGCATCGCTAGGTCTCGGCTAGAATAATTTTAAGTCAAACACTTTAAGCCACAATTATTGACTATTTCTTTGACTCGATTGTACATGGCCGCTATGCCTTTGATTATGATATACAGTCTATATGAATGTAGACGAAAATAGTAATTCTTAATTTTCAATTTCCGACCAATTTAGCAAATACACTTAAATTTTGAACAAAATGGGCAAAAATAAACATAATCGCTTTAATATAACACCAAAATCATTGAAATCTGTCGAGCCGTTCCGCAGAATTTTTTTTATACGGGTAAATGGTAAACTTTTGTAGTAAGCATGGAAATAATGATTTGTATCTTTAAGCGGGACAAATTACCGAAAATCGGGATTGTCCCGCTAAAAGCGGGACGTATGGTCACTTTACTTATTTGTGTTATTAATTTTATCCCAATAAAATTTTATATAAAATAAAATAAACAAAAATCTGTTAAGTATGCTGTTCATCAAAATTATCGAAAATTATCGAAAAAAGCAGAAGTAGCGTCGAAAAAGTGAAAAGTGGTGTATATATATCTTTGAAATATTTCGATTTTTCGTCGATTTTAATCAACGTTTAACAAGTGCCCAAAACAATGCAAAATGACTCTAAATCGTCTTAAAATTGTATTTTACTGATTTCCGGTTCAAACGGAGAAAGTTGAAATTATCGTCGAAAAAGTGAAAAAGTGGTGTATATATATACCTTTGAAATATATCGATTTTTCGTTGATTTTAACAAAACAATATGAATAGAGAATAAGGACGTAAATAAATCTGTAGAGCATCTAGTGTAAATGTTATATGTAATAGTATAGAATATCACCTAAATACCGTAACCGTAACTTAAAGCATTAAGTAGCTAGATGCGCATTTCGAAGGCTATGCCCCCATCTTCAGTAGCAAAAGATAAATACTAAATATGTCAACATGACAGAAGTACTTCAAAAATGGCATATAATATAAACTATAAATCTTTTAAAACAATATATATTAATAATTAACGAAACTAACAAGTAACAACAATAAACATTGGTTTATCAAACCTAAAATAACCAAAAATTAATTCAAAAATTGTTCTTATTAAATAAATTAAATAGACAAGCTGAAATTGGGCCTGAATCTAAATTCATTAAATTTGATTTAGATTTATGCATGTATATATATACTTTCATAAGCATTTAACTCGGAATAATTCAAAACACTTTTAAGCAATTTAAGTGAACTAATTTGAATAGGATGACCTGAGTTAGTCAAAAATATGCTCGGCTACAGCACTTTTATCCTTTCTAGTTAATCTGAAATGCTCCTTAAATCTAGTTTCAATATGTCTACGTGTTTATCCTTAGGACAGCTAGAACAAGATATTTCATAAATACCAGATTTTTTATTGAAATCAATCAAATCTTTGGGATTGATAAAAAAAAACAATAAGCACATTTAAAAAGAGTTTATTCACTACTCTATTATCAACAATAGTGCAAGGTTTATTATCAGTGTGTCATAGCTGCTCAATATTAATATTGGTTGATAATTATTACTATCACAATGTTTCTTAATATTTTATTGCAAAGAAATTGATTGATTAATGTTGTTTCTTCACAGTGTGTATCTATTATTCCAATTGGTAACTTCTTCTGTATATTTTTAGTATTTCTTCTCGCCTCTTAGTTCATGAAATATATGTGTGTGTATAATTATAATATAATCGTGTATTATTACATAATTGTATATAAGTATAATTATAAAAATTTATAGTTCTCGTCCGTAATTAATTAATGTGAATAATCTCTCGGGTGATTTCGGACATTCAAAACACTATTAAGTAATTTGAATAGAATGACCTGTGTTAGTCAAAAATATGCTCGGCTACAGCACTTTTATCTTTACTATTTAATCTAAAATGAATTAATTAATCTATATTTAATCCTCGAAATGTACATGCTTTATGTTACGGTATTTGGGTGATATTCTTCTTCTTCTTTCGAATAACCCTTTTGGAGGGTACGATAAATCAACTTTGGCTATACTTCTTTGTATTCAATTTTCTTTGCTCCCAGACTTCCTTCATCCTTCGAGAATGTCGTTCCTTTTCTTCTTTGGTCCACTTTCTTCCATTCGTTGATTTCTTTCTTTCCTGAAATCCTGCCTTTTGAGTTACTTCTCTAAAACGTTTTCTGTTATTTATTGTGTCTCTTTTAATTCCAGCACTTTTCATATCTTTATCAATTTCAATGAACCATGTGGGTTTGGATTTGTAACTGTTTAGTAAGTTGAAGATCTGCTTGGTTAGTCTGTTATTATCCATTCGGTATATGTGTCCGTAAAACTGCAGTCTTTTTTTCCTCATTACATCAGTTAGTTTTTCAACTTTCAAATATAGCTCTCTGTTTGATCTTAATTTGTATTCTGCATTACTATTACTTTTAGGTCCCAATATTTTTCTCAAAATTCTTCTTTCTACCTTTTCTAGTTTTTCAAGATCTCCAGTTCTTGTTAGTTTAAGTGTTTCTGCCGCATACAATGTTTCAGGTCTAACCACTGTTTGATAGTGTCTTAGTTTTGTGTTCCAGGATAAAGATTTCTTGTTATATGTGTTTTTTTGTCATATGAAACACCCCTTCCATTTTGTGTACTCTAGTTTCTATTGCTGCCTTTTCTTTTGTGTTGCTCGTTATCAACTCTCCTAGATATTTAAAGCAATTTGTTTGAGATATTGTGTTGTCATGAAATTTAAGCTTTTGAGGGGCATCACTGATGTTAGTTATGAACTGTGTTTTTTTAAATGATATTTGTAATCCTACTTTGGCTGCTTGTTTCTGCAATTCTCTGATTTGTTCTTGGGCATTATCCAGTGAGTCAGTAATTAACGCCATGTCATCCGCAAAAGCTAAACAGTCTATGGTGATTTTATTTGGATTTCTTCCTAGTTGAACACCTTTAGTATCTATGGCTTTCCTCCATTCACGAACAACCTTCTCTAATGCGCAATTGAAAAGTAGAGGTGACAAACCGTCTCCTTGTCTTACACCTGTCTTTATTTCAAAAGGTTTTGAAATTTCTCCCATAAATGTTACTTTGGATGTTGTGTTTGTTAAAGTTGCTTTAATTATTTCACTTGTTTTATTATCGAGTCCTAATTCCTTTATAATGTCGATTAGTGCATTTCTGTCAATGGAGTCATAGGCCTTTTTAAAATCTACAAAAGTAACCACATATTTCAAGTTCCTGATTTTCCTCATTTCTAATATGTTCTTTAAATTTAATATTTGTTCTGTGCACGACCTTCCTTTCCTAAACCCTGCCTGATACTCTCCTAGTTGTGGGTCTATTATTCCTTCAGTTCTATTTAAAAGTACTTTGGACAGGATCTTGTAGGTTACTGGCACGAGGGAGATTCCTCTATAGTTGTTAGGATCTGTTTTCTTTCCTTTTTTATGTAGTGGATGTATTAGTGCAGATGTCCATCCTGATGGCAAACTGTTTGTTTTCCAGATTTCATTGAAGATTTCTGTTAAACATAGTATCATGTTGTCACTAGAGTGTTTCCATAATTCAGCAACTATATTGTCTTTGGATACTATATTTGGGTGATATTTTATACTATAATCTAACACCGTAGTGATAATTAAGAAAATTATATGTACTAATTAACAATGTCATTACGAATGTAATGGATTGATGGTATTTGCGATAAAAAAAAAACTGGGTGCGTGTGTTTTTTTTGAAAGGGACTCGTCCGTTTATCTTCTACGCTACACGTTTGTAATATTGTTATTGTGGGTGACTAGCAAGATTGCGTTGAATAGAATTTCGATTTCCACATACACAGCCACAAATAATGGCGGCACGCTATACGCTGAATTAATAAGGCCCTATCATTTATTCAAGTCATTTCACTATTAGGTTCTGGCGGGAACGTTATATAGACGACTATAGTATAGCGGAAGCTTGGATAACATACTCTATAGCCGCCATGTTCATAATTAACGGCTAATAATGGACTATATAAACCGGGAAATTAATCGGCGTTAAGCGCGGCTGGATGCTTACCGTCTTTAATAACAAAGATTTACATTTTATTATATCCGAATGGCGTGGCCCGCATATACCGTTCACTAGTATTTTAGCATTTCATTTTCGCTGCAGATAACTGTTCTATACAAAATTCGATTTAATGAGGTGATTATCGCAATACGACCACGTATGCGCTTGTATAGGCGAAGAATATCTATCTTACCATATCATATGTAACTTCAATTTGTTTGCCGAAATAGGCCTTTTAAAATTTATCGACCATCGTGTTAGAATGCATTTTTCGATTGTCCTTTTCACATAGTATTTCGTATTTCATAAACGTATTTACCAGTTGATATTTGAGTGCCAATAATTGCGTGCGCTTCATTTTAGATTGCTAATTCAATTACGTCATATAAAATGAAAGTTTTTCGTTGTGCTCGTGTTAAGAACACTCGTGGAAGTATCATTGATTCTAGTGATATTGTCTGTGATGGTATTACGATCCGATTATGAGGACACCCCGGTCCGCTCGTAATATGATATTTTCTTCTCTGGCAGAAAGGAATATTTGGGTTGTTCCGCTTACGCACGCGGCGCCAAGTCAGGCAGAAATCGCGTTGACAATTAAAACAGCCAGATAGCAGCAGGCACTCTGTTCATCCGAGCCATCTGAAGACACTTTGATAAGGATTATAATATGCCATCCGAAATCCGTACTTACAAAGCGATTTCTCAAACGCACATTCTAATAACCTTAACTTTTGTATATATCTTGTTCCATAGCCATATTAAAATTTCCGAATATTTTGTATATTATAATTATAATAATATAGAAGAGTCTTTATTTTTCCGTAGTATAAGCCATATACAAATATAAAATTAAAATTACACACATAAATTAATATATATATACTGCCCATACGAGGAAAAGATAGGAGTCAAATGTATTGGAATTGAATAAAATCGGTAATTTATAAATTCAATATTGCAATATAAAGTGCAACCTTAAATGTGGGCAATTCCGTGCTGGATTTTACAATTTCCGGTAATAAATTGTAGAATTTAATTGCACTATAGTGAACCGATTTCTCAGTTTTTTTAAAAAATTTCACACTGGCTTTGAGATGCCCTCATTCGCCAATAACCAATTTTCTTAAAAAGTAAAGGAACAGACAATAGTAAGATGTTGTCAAGGGGTCCGTCATGACATTTAGGAATTACAAGAGGTAGACCACGGTTAGGAAGGTAAATAACAATACGTTAAAGTAGGAATTCGCATTCTTTCACTCATTCATACTTTCTTTTCTCCATTTTACATTTTAATTTCGCTTTCAATTATGAATTTGTATATAATCCTGTAAATACCGATATCATTGGTCCTTAAATTAATTTCTCAGTTGGAGTTAGCCTATGTTTCGAGCAACATATAATGATGTTTAAAACGAGTCTCATAAATATAGAACTAAATGTTATTTCGATAGTATTTGGGAATTTTTTTTAGAAATATGTATTCACGTATAAAGTCCAGAAAGAGTTAGAATTTTGTTTGCCTCTGCGTGATTGTTTAGAATTCATATTTAGCATTAATCGTAAAATTCTTTTTTGTATTTTAAAAGCGTTGTTGGCATCTTTACTTGAGCCCCAAAATATCACACCATATTCAAATTTAGCGAAATAAAACGTTTTAATACTAGAAAATTCTAAATGATTTTTGATGTGCCTAAAACAGAAACAGATTTTGTTAAGTTTGCTGCAGTTTTTAATGATAGAAGACCTAGAAATTTAGTAGTTCTATTAAATGTTAATTTGCCACAATTGGATAGATCGAAATATTGTGAAGTTTAGTGCTCGTGCATTAAAAGATAAAAATTTGTGTGGATAATTACTTTGTAATTTCGCAAATAAGCTGGTGAATTAAAATAACACGATAGTAATATGTCGGATTATATCCTTACGTTTTTAAGCATTCATCTATTTTTGGCACTTGTTCTCGTTTGAATCAGTTTTGCCAAAGAATTCCCACAAGAAACGCAGCACGAGTAAAGGTTAATATAATTAGGGGATGTTCATGCATACTCCTTGTGCGTTTTATGTGTTTTGAATTCCGATTGTTCCATTTTTAGTCTGAATGCCACCAGACCAATTTCGTAATAAATCAACCCTCGCAATATTCTGTATCTGTGGAATTAACAAGCTCGTTGGTAGTACGTCCATATTTTGTTCTTGTATTTAGTTTCTTCTATCTATATGTACGGATATCTGTCTATATAAGACGCTGATGTTTAGGGTGGTGAATATAGCAAAGATATAGTAGTCCTGGTAGTATTCCTAATTGTCTAACTTAATAACAGGGATTTATCCTGTAGGTATATAGTTTACAATCGATGAGCTGCGTCGTGGCAAATTGAAAATTAATTACCTAGAATAAACAGCAAGAGCACGATTGCTGAACGGTTACGCTACCACCACACCGCCTCCTTCGTTCAGTTAAGAAGCGATAAAGTTCAACTAGACTCGAGATCCAGGCATTCAGGCACAGACGAAGGTGGAGGGTGGCGGCGTACTCGTAAGATATACACGACAGTTAAAGCCCTGTTTCAAATCTGCGCGTATGGCTCAAGAGCAAATTTGCCAAGTTAAAGACGAAGGGAACGAGCATGCAGCGAAGCCGTTTGTTCCAGCGCGCCGCAATCGTGACTTTTTATGGTTTGATGGTTCCGCGATGTGTTAGCTAGCGAAAATTGAAAATACTACGCGGCGCTTTCCCCATTTTCCGTATATAGTCCCCGTTTCGTAGTTAAAAGCGATTGCCCAACAAAAATGCAATCTTCCCAATTGTAACAGTACCCGCTTAAAAATTTGCGACACAATTTAAATCGCTGTTTTTTTTTTCAAGCGTGCGTGTTGTATCTCCGATCCAGCTTCTGCGGCTTATATTTACAATTTCACTAATTAATTAGAGCATCCGGCTTCGTCGTCAAACCTACCATTACATTTATCTGGGAAATTATTATCTCGGTTAGGAGGAGCGCTGCAAATATTGACTCGGTCAATATCGGCCCCGGTTATATTATAAAAATAAAGCGCGCGCAAACAATGTGGGGGCATAAAAAAAAAATCGCTAGCGCACACCCCAAAATTAAATAAATATTTGGCGAAACGACAAACAAAACGAGTCACAGTAATTACATATTTGTGTTTGTATCAGAATAGCCGTGTGTTGGATGACAAATAAATTCGCAGCGTACGCGCGAAAATCAAACGTGCAAATTTTTTTTCGTCCGCGATTCCGCTGTCGCGTTTAACATAATGATATTTCTCGATATTATGTCAGATAGAGGTATTTGTAACTGTAACAAATGTATAGGACATCCGTCCGAAAGCTATGCTTTGCAAATTTACTTGATTTTTTTTGTATGTTCGAACTTACGTATTGTAAATTCAGAGTAATCGCATTATATACATTGTCCGTTTGTGATGTTAATTTAAACTAGAACGAAAGTAAAGCATAAGTTTATATCTGATGATAGTTTGCATTTCGGCGATGCAAATCAAGTAGCAGTAAAAAGAAGTATCTTCTAATTTTATGAAAATATGTATTAGTAAAACCAAGAAGAAAAAAAAAGCATGCGATAGCTTAGAATAAAATTGAAAGGTTAGAATAGGAGAAGATATAATAGATGGAGTGTCACATTTTTTTATATTTAAGCAGTGGAATTATAAAGGTAGATATAAAATTTATAGTACCAATATAAATTTATCTATAGCAGCTATTTACTGAAATTTAACATAAACTGATTTAATCATTATAAAACGTAAAGATTTACTTCATTTCTGTGATATTTCGTGTTAATTTACGCAGACAATTAACTGGTACGTAAACTCCTTTAATGGCTTATTAGAACTTATAGGGCATCTTCATAATTTCCTTTGTAATCGCATTTGATGCCTCTCGACATATAACTTACAGCGATTAACATCCGATTCTCTCCACCAATTTAATGTTATTGCAATGGTAATTTTATAACGAAACTTAAGTCGACTGTGGAGTGTATATATTAATTCAAAAACTTGAAAGCTACTATAATTTTGTACGGTAAAACTGATTTTTCCACGTAAAAATAATAGTGAAGAAACAAATCAATATACTTCAGAAATGATCGAAACGTAATTAGCAGTTCTTTAAAAATTCGACACTTACTAGTGGACTTTAGATGTTAGAGAGCCTTTAGAAACGGACGAGTAAATGTATTTAAAAATAAAAACCTTAAAAATCTATGTAGATGATGGAATTAATATATTTCAATGAATTATTAAATCAGGAGTCAAGCTCGTTGAAGTTACTTTTGTAGTTTGAAATTTTCTGATGATTTTCTGATTAGGAAATTATATTTGAATTAAAGTTTGAAACGCCTGAATAAAGATTTACTTACATTGTAAACTTGTAGCAAATGTACTCTTCTATTAAAATATATTTCCGATCAAATATTGAACATGAATCAGGTTTATACGAAAACAACATTAAAATCGATGTTAGTTACTAAACAATAATTTCGTTAAAAATATATTTCTATACAATGGAATTGGATATTTTAAATCTTTATTTCTATATAAGATGTAATGTATCTCTACTTGTATTCCACAGATTAAATATTAAATTCTCGCACGAGAATGATTCTTTAAAAAATTATTTAAACAGCCTAAGCTATTATATAGTTTTGTTGAATTAAATCCGCGCTTGTGCATGTTAGCAATGATTCGTTATTCTTCCGGTATTTTTCTATAACGTTCAGTTGGCATTGGCTTCTCGGCCGCAATTTCGATTTTTCCGATTGGTAAGGAGTCTTCAGGTACCGAGTGTGAACTTGGTGATACTTCGGCGATGGAAGTCTCCATTTCTATTCCTCCGGTAGGCACCATTCCTCTATCGTAGAGTGTCACCGTGTCTGTATGCTCTGTTCTGTTTCGGCACATGGTCCATTTGAAAATTTTCAGTAATCCAATCACTTTGGCGCAACTGCCGAGATCTGTAGCCGAGGTCAGTTGTTTATATAATTGTGTCACTCGATCAAATCTTGTGGCTATTCTCCGATGACCAATGTCAGCACCGTAATAGATAATGTTATTTACTTACGAGCTTGTCCATCGTCTGAAGCCACCTCGACAAAATCGGCCAACGAACTGTTGGCAATGTCTTGATCATGTTCTGACCACACAATTGGTCTGTGCGTATTCGGACCGCAATCATCTATCGAATCCATTTGTTGGTCAATCGCGTTCACCGTTTCGAGAATTAGTGGTGGTGTATAGTTGGGTGGCGTTGATGATTCAACTTCCTGTAACATTACAATACACCGAATGCACAGACAGTTCGCATCATCTGCAGATACATCTATATCTTTAGCTGTTTATAAACCTCGCGAGATTGATGTTCGTCAATAAGATCGGTTGGGATGTTTACTAAAGAAGCGTTTACCTATATCCATTTCGAATTAGTTGTTAGTATTGGTACATTTTTATTATTTATTATTTCATTTTAAGGTATCAGATAGATTACAGACTGGCTAAAGAGAGGTTTAGGAACCAGATTAAGAATTGTAAGAGTTACCCTGGAGCAGATATTGATAGTGACCATAATTTAGTAGTCCTGGACTCAGAGGTCAAATTCAAGAAATTACAGAAGTCTAAACAGGTCAGAGTAGATGTCGATAGGTTAAAATTAGCTGATATATGTGAAAAGTACAAGCAGAAAGTAGAAATCATGGCTAATGGAACATCTAGGAGCGACATAGATTGCGAATGGAGGGAAATCAGAAATGGGTTAACTACAGCAGCAAATGAAGTATTAGGCACAAAGAAAAGGGCAGGTAGGAGGGAATGGATCACGGAAGAAATAGTTGAAATGATAGAAGCAAGAAGGAAAATTAAAATAGGAAACACAGAAGCAGGACAGAAAAAATATAAGGAACTAAGGAACTTAATTAATAGGAAATGCAAGCTAGCGAAAGAAGAGTGGATAAAAGGAAACTGTGAGGATATTGAGGAGGATATGAGAAGAGGTAAAGTAGATTTGGGCTACAGGAAAATTAAGTCACATTTTTCTAAAGTAAAACCAAAGGGTAACATTATATGTGATAAGCAGGGTAAGGAACTCACAGAAAATAAGGAAAAAGCTAGAAGATGGAAGGAGTATCTTGAAGATTTATATAAAGGTAGGCAGGACATGGAGGAGCTAGAAAGTGTGGAACAGATAGATGAGGATGACTTAGGTCCTAGCATACTTAGGTCAGAGTTTCATAGAGCATTAAATGATTTACGGAATAACAAAGCAGCGGGGATTGATATGATACCAGCCGAATTAATAAAACACGCAGGGGAAAAAATGCAGGAGCGATTATACAGGTTAGTTTGTAAAATATATGAGAAGGGAGAAGTACCACAGGATTTTCAGCGTAGTAGAATAGTAACAATGCCGAAGAAAATAGGAGCTAATTTGTGTGAGAACTATAGGACCATTAGTCTACTATCACATGCATCGAAGATATTGTTAAAGATTATTTATAGGAGATTAGAAAATAAAGTAGAGGAAAGGCTAGGAGAAGATCAGTTTGGTTTTAGGAAAAACAGAGGGACGAGAGAGGCGATTCTAGCACTAAGAACGGTAGTAGAAAAAAGAAAGAGGGTAGGAAAGGTAACTTGCATAGCTTTTGTAGACTTAGAAAAGGCATTTGATAATGTAGATTGGGACATAATGTTTAGAATTTTAAAAGAAACGGGTATAGATTATAAGGATAGGAGAATAATTTTTAATTTATATAAACACCAAACTGCCTTAGTTAGAATTGAGGGGGAAGAAGAGGTAGCAAAAATAGGGAAGGGAGTTCGGCAGGGATGTACACTCTCACCGTTATTATTTAATCTATATATAGAAGATGCAATAAACAAAGTAAAAGAAGAGTATAGTGTAGGTGTGAATGTACAGGGAGAGAAAATATATATGCTGAGATTCGCCGACGATATAGCTATATTGGAAGAAAGCGAAAAGAATTTAGAAAGGGTATTGAATGGTATGCAGGCAGTATTGACTAGGGATTTTAACATGAAAATAAATATAGGTAAAACTAAAGTGATGAGGTGTGACAAAAAGGAATGCAGTAGAAAAATGAGGATCACAATAGGAGATAATAGAATCGAAGAAGTGTCAGATTTTTGTTATTTAGGCAGTAGAATCACAAAAGATAATCGAAGCAAGGTAGATATAAAGTGTAGGATAGCACAGGGTAGGAAGGCATTCGTAGAAAAAGAACAGATTTTAAGATCAAATATTGACTTGGGTATTAGAAAAAGATTACTGAAGGTATATGTTTGGAGTGTAGCACTGTACGTGTGTGAGGCGTGGACTATAGGAAAGGAAGAGAAGCGTAGATTAGAAGCACTTGAAATGTGGTGTTATAGGAGGATGATGAGGATTGGTTGGGAAGATAAAGTAACAAATGAAGCTGTACTAGAGTTAGTAGGGGAGAAGAGAAGTATTTGGAGAGTGTTACAGCGTAGGAGAGACAGATTAGTAGGGCATATTCTTAGGCATGGGGGGATTATGCAATTGATCATAGAAGGTAGAGTGGAGGGAAAGAGAGGGGTAGGTAGGCCTAGATTGGAGTATGTGAGTCAGATAGTTGAAGACGTTGAGATGAATAGCTATAGGGAGATGAAGGGATTAGCTCAGGATAGATCGGCATGGCGTGCTGTTTCCAACCAATCTTTAGGATTGCGGACTCTTTAAACTAACTATTGGTACAATTTTTTTGATGACGTGTTGATTTTATTGTTGTAGTTAAGCATTTGCAGCAGCTGTTGAAATATGTACGCACCTTGATTTCCTCCACGATAGTTTCTAATTTAATAAACTCGCCCCACAGTTTTTCTAAGAAATAATTGATGACGTTGACCCTTGCTGTACTTACGAATATGTTTGTGCTGCTTCAAGATTTTGCAAAACTGAAGCACTGCTAATAACAAAGTGATTCTATTTCGGCAAGTGGCGCATTAAAAAGAAAAAAAGCAATTTTTCACAAATATTGTTAAAGTCTATCGAGATGGTACCTTTCTTCTGAGCTGTGATTTAACTATGTAGACCTGCCCATGACGAACAATGCAACATTAATAGTATGTTTCATCGATAACGATACAATGAAAAATATGCGTAACTGATGCAACTATTACAATTGCATTGATTTAAATAAAAATTACGAACAAATTACTATGTTTCTATAAATCGTTCAAATAATGAAATACGAAACTGTGCGCAAAAATTGATTTTATAAATTTTAACGAAAGATTACACGTATGCCGAATTTCAATATTGTTGTTATCTCGGAATATAATAGTAAGAGCACACAAATATCGGCGTGTAATAAAGGCGATGGAATAAAATGTAGCAGATGACGTTGAACATAGTGTAATACGATTAAGCAAATAAAAGGCGAATGGGCACAGTTAGCCCAGCCACAGCACATCCGAGCTATGTAGATATAGAAGAGCGTGGTGCTTTGGGGACTCTCGCTGATTCTGTGAGGAATTTTATGTGCAGGACCAGATAACCCACCTGAATTGACTAATTAGATTGTAGAAAAAGTCACTATTCGTCCCCACGCCCCAGCTTGGGGTCTGCACCCCATTTTTCCAGTCACTCCTAATCCCACAAAGGCTACGTCAACTGGAATTAGAATTGCGCCTTTTCGTGCGCAATTTTTACAGGCTATGCCAATCTTGAGTTCAATTGATATTTTCCACAAACTATTTTCAAATAATAATATTAGTTTAACAATAGCGTTATACATTTTATTTGCACAGTTGCATTAAATCGTGAGAAATTTGTAAAAAAGTTTAAAATTACGGTTAATGATTAACACGGCGCAAATTAAATTTTGTTTCTTGTATCCATTTATTATATGTTGCAAACACGATGATCGAAAGCTTAGTATATGTGGCTATTCAATTTGTATCGTCAATAGCTTCGTTTTTCTCAGTTGCGGGAATGTGATTTGGCTTAGAGGCGAGGTATCTTTATTGACAAATTCATGGTATATATCCAGATAGGCATTGGAATGATGCACGTAAGTTGCAATATCACACGTGTTTGTGTGTAGATACAAACGTTTAGCTGCAAGAAATTTATTGGCGACAACATTATTGCTCTCTGCAAAAACAATTTTATCGCCACTATATGTTCGCGTCCTTATATAGCTTTCACAGTGCGGAAATGTTGTCAAATTGTTGGCATTTTACTAATGAGCCTTGAAGCCTTGAAGCTCCATATAATCGAGGGTTAGTTTTACAGGATAATTCGTTATTGGTACTAACCAAGATGAAGCTCGCAATTAAGTGCGTTAAGAACGTTTCTTCTCTTAAAGTTTCGTCGACGGTTACAGCTGCTATATCGATTCGAATTAACCGATAATTTGCGCGAAGATTTATTGTCGTTAGTAGCGTTACGGTTACTCTGTATTGTTAGTAATTAATAGTCATCTTTTTGTCGCCGCCGGGAAAAAAAAATCCGTTCCGTAACTGTGCCGCCGTTCACTGCGCTACATGTCCCCATCTGTCCCGGCTTCCGGGACACCGGGACTCGACCATCAGCAAAAGTTTGCATATACACGCGGCTGCTATTTAGATAATGCCAATACGCTCAGCTATAAAGCCAAATCGCTAATTACCGCAGATAAAGCGCACGATTTTTTTTAATTCCCAGTCGTGACTTTTAATGAGCATTTTGCCGTTTCTGGGAGAACAAGGACATTTAAAAAGATCACATCGCCCATGCCATAAAATGAGAATACTATTTCTTTTTTATATTATAGATTTAACGGCTTTCGATCTGCAAGCGCTAATCATTATCTAAATACTGTCTGAACATCTTTTGCCATGAATATCTTTTTTTGATAAAGCATTTATTAAAGCTTAATCTAGCCATAATTTTGATGATAAGCGTACTTATTTTGCAGCGATTATTAAAATTTTTCGAAACTTGTAGAAATAGTCGCAAATATAAATACAAGCATGGTCCTTTTCTTTCGCTAGGTCTATAAGAAATAAATTCCTCCGTCATTTTTGATATTCCTAGTCAAGCAATTTGTAGTCAATTTGAATTCAGTGTAATAAACCCGGTATGATTACGCTAGCGGATAGATACTCTTGTCTATATTTCGGGGTGACAAAGTGTGTAAGGGCACCACGCGACCCCATTCGTGTGCGCCCCACCATCCTTGGAAACTAGAAGACGCGGCTCACACATGCACGTTTGTCGAACACTCTTCTCAAATCGTTTTGTTTCGATATATCAGAGCGGCGGAAAATCAGTGACCCAAATAAAAATGCGAGTTTCCCCCCAAAATATATGTTGCCATTTCACTAATCGCAATCGCGCTGATTTCGCTTGATTAGAGTTGATTAGACAAGTCCGTAAAATTTGTATACAAATTTCGCCTCGATCGGTCTACGCAATTTAATTTTTTTAACGTACTTAACACCAAATTGTACGATATGTTGTAAAATGGTAAATTTGCAAATCGTCGTTAAATGTATATTTTGACGGGCTCATATTAGCAGACGAAGGGGCATATTATTTAAGAAAAAAATCTTGGAATTTTCGTTGGGTCACTCTTAACTTGTATCGAGGATATATGTGCTGCTTACTGTGCATGAACAATATATATTTACAAATGGCTTCAATTTGTATTCGGCGCCGCCAAAGTCGATGTGTTATGCTAAAAACGAATTTTTATTTCGTCGACGTCGTATTGCCGGATTTTTTCGAATATTTCCTCCGATAGATGGAAATTCATACACGAAAACCACGGCATTTGTTAACACAATGGATGGTTAGTGTTATGTACGATCAGTTTTGAAACTTTATCATAATGTTGCAAAAATATCTTTGCAATATCTTGTTAATACACTTGCAAAATTACCGAACTAACTGTTAATATTTCTGATACTTATTGATATTAGACATGGCAATTTATATTTGATAAGTGAAAAGCTTCTAGAACTTCTTATTACATATAATTATTATAAATTATTCGTGTAAATTTAGTGTATATAAAATTTAATAGATATTTTATTAGACCATTTTTAAATAAGAGGTTAGATGATACTATCTCCAGTTTTATAATGCGCAATTTAAATTTAGTATGTTTATATTATCCCTATATGGTTGGTAATATTTTAATATTTATTTACATGTTTATGGATATATAAACAAATATTAAGTAGTATCAATAATCATTTATTGAATTCTTATTAACACGTTGACTTGACCTTTAGTTTTCCAATACGCAAATAAATAAATCTACGGATTATGTTAGTATAAAAGGCTTCGAAAGTTTATTTTTTATCATTTGGAAAAGTATAATGCATTTCGTAATATTATATATAGCTAAAATTTTAACTAGAAAAACATTTTCAATCGTAGCGTATTTCCTAATTTATTTAAATTCTTATGGTTTAAGCTAGTTGTCTATAAAATGTATTTTTTTTTGGAAAAGGATATTGGTAAAGTAACATTGTCGAAGTTCAAATTTTAACTAGAGCAATGTTTTCAATGATTTTTTGCGTGGTTTAGTTTAACAATCTAAATATCGTGTAGTACAACTTGTAAACTTCTTAGTATATCGCTAGACTTTCGGGTCACAATAACGACTTCTTTCGCAATAGAATCACGTTATAATATACTTGTTGATCTGAGCAGCAATAATAGTGATATTGTGACAAAGCGGCGAGATACAATCGTCGATTGGACAGAAGTACTTAAACACTCGAAGAGCGACTGAACTGAAGGATTACTGATTGCCGAAGTAATTAATCATTCGCCTAACCGTTTTGCCGGAATTCGGTGTTCCGTACGGGCGCAAAATTGAAGGCCTCTTATGTAACACTCGAACCCTTCAGTATCTGTCCGATAGCGACGCCAACAGCGTCTATACGACAGCTAAATGCAGAGTGTCGACCCTGCCTTAATGTTATCTCTTCGAAAAGTTGCCCGTTTTGATTCAGCCAAATCGAATTTAACAGTTTGCCACTTTGAATAGCAGTGCCGTTACCAGATTTTGTTTCAAACATCGATAGATGAAACATTTGTTATTTTCTATATCCGTACACCTAGATATGCGTACTTGTGAGATATTTATAAAAATACCTTTGATTTAATTAACGGCCCAAAGTTTCCACTTTTTAATTGACTTGCCGAAATATCTGCCGCTTAATTCCCTGCGTTTATAGCTAATATATACGTACTATGTACTGATTTGCATTTTGCCAGGGCCATGGCTAATGTTTTATGAATCGTGATAAGAATTCTTGTGAGCAGACGAGAATGAACACAGTCGATGACAACGGTTGGTGGCCCTGAGAGGATCCCGGTTCCCCATTTTCTTTTAACGCTGCGTTCTTCGGAACGCATCACCCTTGGAGTGAATGTTGCATGTGTAAATACTTATCACGTCCCCCTTAAGGCACTGTCACAACTAAAAAGAAAAAGTAGATTTTGAGCAATATCGAGGAACTCCAGTAGAAGATCTAATAAATTTGCTTCAGTGACGATTAAAGAAACTGATATTAAACCCAGCGCAATATTTTAATTTTTCACAAAAATGTGTCTTGAGCGAATGTTTTGTGTCCCGACAATATTTTAGGGTTGCGATATATTTTATCTAGATTAATAATGCTAAACAGCATCTAGAGACATGTTTTTTTTTGCAAACAGCAATAACAATACAGAGCTCGTTAGCTAAGGAGCTTTCAACTAGTTTCGAGCACATTAGAGTTTGAATAATAAAATTGTGTAGCGAGGGACATATAATCTTGGAAAATTCCATATAAAATAAAGTATTCTATAACGCTTAGTCGCTTACGTCGTTTTAGTTTGTTTTATATCGTCGCATTAAAATGCAAATTTTTATTTCTGTCTATAAACCATAGCCACTTGAAAATATACATACCCGTCAATTCAAAATCTATGTCTCTTTCCTTTTATTTAAACCGAAAGGAAAGCAAAGCTGCGAGCGATGCAATATAGCCTTCATTCCATCGTCTCATGCTATCTACCACAAAAGTACTTCTGCGAGGAAGTAATTTCGAAATTTAAAATTTTCGAATCAATTTGGACCAACAAACACGCACCTCAATAATCAGTTACAGAACAACCATTTTCTCGGTGGTGGTAAAAAAAAAGAACATATTTGAACCTTATTGTTTGGTGCCAAGTTGACCGCTAACTTCTAAATTTACTGGCGAATTTTTTTCGATATTCACTGTCCGAATCGTTGACAATTCAGACCGCTCTAGAAATGAAATAAGGGTATATTTGGAAACCATACACTTGCTGTCGCTTCGGAATACAAGTGGCCCCTGAATAAATCCTTATGCACAGTGGTCAACTGACCAAGCACATTAAATTATCCGTGAAATTTACTCGTTTTTTTTTTCGCTCTCCTTCACATTGGGAATATATATGTTCTACGTATGCATTCCTGTAGTTGAACCCGTAATGTGGAACCGTGTCTAAAGGACTGCGATATATCGAAGACATATTATTAGTTATATCTATATACAGGGTGGATTCCACCATCTATTTTCGACATACGATATTTTCGCTTTGTTGCTTTAAGCTATTTTACACTCCAACAATTATCTCATTGTTATTTGTCTGCGAATTATTTTATAACATCGCTAAGGATTTCGCATTATATTATCTTCAAAACAGAAATGTCAAATTTCGAAATCATATGCACGATAGACCATTGATGTCCAGGATGAAGAATAATTGGGCAGATAAAGTAGTAGAAAAGAGATAGACAAGTAGGTCGTGTTCTATATCATGGGGGTATTATGCAATTAGTTATAGAAGGTAAAAACGAAGGAAAGAAAGGGGTAGGGTAGGCGTAGATTGGAGTATGTAAGTCAGATAGTGGAGGATGAAGAGCTGTCGGGAAATGAAGGAGTTAGCTTAGTTTGACCGATTTCTGAGATGAAGAACGATTTACTAACTAACGAACAAATTATCCAGGTGCGTTAAATCGTTTATAAATGGTGTACGGGCAGTTTATCAGGTGTCCTTATTCGAAATGCGGAATTGGTGCGGATGTGGCAGACATTTGTGAATTATAAATACATATTTTACGAAGTGCTCTTCACTTGGGAGGGCTGGGTTTGCTGGCTTCCCTACGTTACATGCACAAGAGAATTAAGCGCACCTTATCCGAGGGAAGCCACGCAACCACACAGCCTGGACCCATCGGCGTAAATCACTCCGCGGGTCGTGCGAATCTGGACAAAGTCACAGGCAGGTCTATCCTCGGCATTCTGACATTGCCAAGCTTCCTCTAGAAGCACACCGCGAAAGTGAAAAGGTATATTCAGTAGTCTGAAATTCGCGGCCGCCCATCGACGGACTGTATACGAATCTAGTACCTGTACATGTATAGTTATTCGGGAAGAGCATAGCTCATTCCTTCGGCAATTATTGCCAACGTTTATTATGCGGAAGCGCGAGCGTAAAATGCATATTGATAGTCTCACGTGCATTTCCTACCATAAATACACTTATGCAGATGCACTCGCGTAATATTATTTGTTGTATGCATTGTCATCTTTGGTTTGCCGCAATGTCGCAACCTCTGCACCAAATTGGAAATATTCCTTGTCCATTTTTCACACGAACGTTTAGTTTACATATTGCGATAATAATCCCCATGCTTTTTTGAGTTTGATATCTTTTTTGATCACAAACCTGATTAAATTTCTTGAAACATAATCTTATATTTTCGTATTCTCATTTTCCCACGTGGAAAATTTGTTTTACATCAAAATATTAATACAATCGTAGAAGAGTGTAACTTATGCATGACTAAATAGATAAAATTAATTGCCCTTTTGAATCGTTCGCGATATTTGTTTGATTATTCATAATGAACAACTCATCCGCCACGTTCATTATACACTATTCTCCAAAACAATTAAATTTAATAGACTTATTATGCCGAAACAATAAAATAATTTATTATGTTGCTCGAATGACTGGTTTTCAATTACCCGCGATATTTCTTCGTACCACTGGCGTACGTTTGAGGAGGTGTCCTGGTCTACCAAACAGCTCCAGTTATTTGATTTTATTCAAATAGAAAGGGTGACGAAAAAAATGTAATTTGCTAACTCTAGTAATCTTATTATTGATTCAATAATAGCATTTATTAGATTTCCAAAAAAATTCTTGTTAGTAATTTAACTCGCTACATATATTTCTTGTTATTAGAAATAATCGTTTGGGAAATTTATCTTAAATTGACTACGCTCGATTTTTGTATGTTGCCAAAACCATTTACCTAAACTTGAGTTTAAAAGTCTGGACAATCTCATTATTAATAATGTGGATTTATTATTTGTCGGTAGACGAAGAAAAAACGAAAATATTTATATAAATGCTATACAATCATTATAGTTTCTAGAATAATATAAAATTATGACAATATTTTTCCTTTAACTATTAATTCGTGAAGAATTTCCATAATAGCGTCTTGCGGGCGAAGTGGTGTGGATATTTCCGAATGATTCGCAAATGCAAATGCCTTCCACGGTGATTGCAGCATACGTTTGCAGGTGTATATCGCTTCTTCGGCTCGGCTTTCCGTGACTACATACGTATGGGGCTGTATCACATTGTCACAGTTGTGATTTAGATGGGCATTAATGCCCGCCCTGGCTGCTCAGCTCTTCACTGAAGGCGAGACGCGATGCACAGAACCAAGAACGAACGAGCTCGATTGTGAAGTGAACTAGGCGCTCTTCTGATTTATAGTAACTACGATACACACATCCCAAATCACTTCTTTTTCGCTCCGCTGAAGACTTTATTCACCACGCACGCCAACATTCTTATATGCCAAATACGAATGTTAGAAATGAAATGATGAATTCAATTCGATATCATTATTTGTTCGTACTCGTTTCCCTTATATGCCAATTTAGTGCGTTTGATCGATTCTTTTTTATTATTCAAATGCTTCGGTCGCCATACATTAATTTTCCAAATATTTTTACGAAGTGATCTCACTTGACCTCGGTATATTTTTAACACGAATCAAATTATAATGATCGTCATTTTCGTTTCTCGAATAATTTACAGGACACTTATTTTCCACAATCTCCCAATTGATTACTACAATAATCCTAATCTAGTAACGAAGCGAATTGCCTGAAACGTCAAAAAATTTAATTGCTGCATTTGAAATACTCCAAATAGAAATTGTTGTGCGATAAAACGACCGTCGCTAATTCCGCACTTATCCTTCAAGCGGCTGGCATTTTCAATTTAGCTTTTTTATTGCTGCGTCGCTTGTCGCGACTCCAGGCCATTTCTTTGTTCTGAGTGATGTGACAGTTTACGTACCTTGCAGACACTCAAAGATGCACAAAGTCACTGAAAACCTCCTGCAAATCATGAAGTCCCGTTGAGACGTTTCAAATATAAATGTTAATACGACTACAATACTCTTTAGATCTTTCTAGATATCAAATAAATGACACTCGCGTTAATTTAAATTATTAATCAACGATGTGTGGATTTTTGGAGATTTCGATAACTTCTTTCGCAAGAAAGGCATGCTGTATAAAAATATGTGGTGAATTACAAAAGTTTGGATGTTTCAAATATAGATGTTAATACGACTACAATACTCTTTAGATCTTTCTAGATATCAAATAAATGACACTCGCGGTAATTTAAATTATTAATCAACGATGTGTGGATTTTTGGAGATTTCGATAACTTCTTTCGCAAGAAAGGCATGCTATATAAAAATATGTGATGAATTACAAAAGTTCGGACGTTTCAAATATAGATGTTAATACGACTACAATACTCTTTAGATCTTTCTAGATATCAAATAAATGACACTCGCGTTAATTTAAATTATTAATCAACGATGTGTGGATTTTTGGAGATTTCGATAACTTCTTTCGCAAGAAAGGCATGCTATATAAAAATATGTGATGAATTACAAAAGTTCGGACGTTTCAAATATAGATGTTAATACGACTACAATACTCTTTAGATCTTTCTAGATATCAAATAAATGACACTCGCGTTAATTTAAATTATTAATCAACGATGTGTGGATTTTTGGAGATTTCGATAACTTCTTTCGCAAGAAAGGCATGCTGTATAAAAATATGTGGTGAATTACAAAAGTTTGGATGTTTCAAATATAGATGTTAATACGACTACAATACTCTTTAGATCTTTCTAGATATCAAATAAATGACACTCGCGGTAATTTAAATTATTAATCAACGATGTGTGGATTTTTGGAGATTTCGATAACTTCTTTCGCAAGAAAGGCATGCTATATAAAAATATGTGATGAATTACAAAAGTTCGGACGTTTCAAATATAGATGTTAATACGACTACAATACTCTTTAGATCTTTCTAGATATCAAATAAATGACACTCGCGATAATTTAAATTATTAATCAACGACGTGTGGATTTTTGGAGATTTCGATAACTTCTTTCGCAAGAAAGGCATGCTATATAAAAATATGTGATGAATTACAAAAGTTCGGACGTTTCAAATATAGATGTTAATACGACTACAATACTCTTTAGATCTTTCTAGATATCAAATAAATGACACTCGCGGTAATTTAAATTATTAATCAACGATGTGTGGATTTTTGGAGATTTCGATAACTTCTTTCGCAAGAAAGGCAAGCTGTATAAAAATATATGATGAATTACAAAAGTTCGGACGTTTCAAATATAGATGTTAATACGACTACAATACTCTTTAGATCTTTCTAGATATCAAATAAATGACACTCGCGATAATTTACATTATTAATCAACAACGTGTGGATTTTTGGAGATTTCGATAACTTCTTTCGCAAGAAAGGCAAGCTGTATAAAAATATATGATGAATTACAAAAGTTCGGACGTTTCAAATATAAATGTTAATACGACTACAATACTCTTTAGATCTTTCTAGATATCAAATAAATGACACTCGCGTTAATTTAAATTATTAATCAACGATGTGTGGATTTTTGGAGATTTCGATAACTTCTTTCGCAAGAAAGGCATGCTGTATAAAAATATGTGATGAATTACAAAAGTTCGGACGTTTCAAATATAAATGTTAATACGACTACAATACTCTTTAGATCTTTCTAGATATCAAATAAATGACACGCGCGTTATTTTAAATTATTAATCAACGACGTGTGGATTTTTGGAGATTTCGATAACTTCTTTCACAAGAAAGGCATGCTATATAAAAATATATGATGAATTACAAAGGTTTGGATGTTTCAAATATAGATGTTAATACGACTACAATACTCTTTAGATCTTTCTAGATATCAAATAAATGACACTCGCGTTAATTTAAATTATTAATCAACGATGTGTGGATTTTTGGAGATTTCGATAACTTCTTTCGCAAGCAAAACATGTTGTATAAAAATATGTGGTGAATTATCTGACAGTTAATTAGTTATATAATTTATTGAAGCTTATTGTAAAATACGCACTTCGTTTTTATATTAAATTCTATCTATTTTATATGAAACCTACATTTTGAAATCATATCTTGTTGCTGTAGTATGATTTTGTAGTAATGTTTTCGAAACGTAATTAATAAATGCAATTTCATTATTTATTGGAAATTTTTTTTTCGAGGAATGTAATTTAAAATCTCTTATATTATATTTTGATAAAAACCTGTTTCGCATAGCGGAAACGTTCCGTTATGTAACGATTGTTCATTCAGGTCGACATTCGCGCAAATTGTAACGAAGCGTGCATAATGCACCCAAGATGAAAGCGCACGGACTTTTCCATTTAATATACAGCGTATTGCGACATTTGATGCGAAATGATTTTAGCAAACACATATACTTGTCGCTTCCTGTAAACTTACGATCGACAATGCGTAACATTTTTTTTTTTAAGGAAATGTAAACAAGAACGACATCAAAACTTGAACAATCATACACGAGCCTTTGCGATGGAGTGAAAGAGTTATTTATACTGGTGGTTATAGTTGATGCTCTGCTTAAAATGCTCTTAGAAACTCGCGAAATCTTTAGAATTAACAACCCTACGGGACGCCAATCTAGCATCGTTTTATAGCTATAAAATTGAATTGTCGGTGGAGAAATTTTGAATTGAATTTTGATTGAGACCGTTGTTGTTCGTTGCGGAATCGCTGTATTGCGTACGTTTCGGCGTATTGCGAGGGTGCAGAACTGTAGAGCGCTCGTTACACCTTCCCACAATCCATCCTCATTGCCCTAATCAACTTTAACACACATTAATTATCAGGCACGCGGCGCGATTCGCGTCCTCCTTCCACCATCATCCCATCATTTCCGTTCCCGTTGATGGGATGCCAGTGCCTTCCGCGGTATAACTATATACTTTCTAACCCAACAATTCAATTTACTCTATTATGTCACGCGTACACCGGGTATACTATCTAGCCTCAACGAGTTTCCACGCTCGCCCAGTCACCAGGACGACATTACATCCCGTTTGAGATGAACCCGACATTTGTAGTTTGTAATTTTTACGAAACATTATACAATTCCAATATAAGAAATAATCAAGTGTTACTTCGAAAAGATCATCTAATGACAAGATGATAAGTGTAATTTTTTCATATAAGCCTCGGAATGTTATATCAAGATACTAAATATTGAAATAATTGATTGATTTGGAAAATTAATATGGAAATTGAGACGGTTACTTTATTTTTATATCACCAAAATTTTATTTAATATGCGACGACTCTAATTTCGTGCTATTAACACATTATCAAGTCTTAAGATAAGTTACAATGTACAGATTTATGTCTATATATAGCTATAAGGCATTAGAAATTGGTAGTGAATATGATTACATTAAATAGAAAAGAGAAATTAATAAATTGTAATTTGGATTTTTTTTCCCATATATATGGATTTCTAACGAATTTAGTTTCGGTCCTTTGTAAATGTTAAATTTCCATATTATCTATTGCGACTTAAGTTTTTGGGCGTTAAAACTTCAGGAAAAAAAGTTTTATTTTTCATTATTACAATGTATTAAATACAAGGGAACTTTATCAGCAGATAATGTTAAAATTTATACGATGAATATTGAATTTTCCAGACTTACATCTACTTTTATACCTTTATAATATTTTAAAAATTATCACTACGGTGTTAAACAATAGTATAGAATATCACCCAAACACCGTAACTTAATTTTAGATATGTAGACGATATCTGCGATTTTTGATACTGAAAAATCGAATATTGATGAATTTATTAATATATTAAATTCTAAATTTCCTTCAATTAAATTTACTTATGAAATCGAAAATAATAATCAGTTACCTTTCTTAGTATCTAGTATTTATAAAATATCTTAAAGTATATATAGGACAATATAGAATATCACCGAAATACCGTAACAAGCATTAAGTAGCTAAATGTACAATTCAAGCGCTATGCGCCCATCTTCAGTAGCACTTTAGTTTTATCTTGTGCTACTGAAGATGGGCGCATAGCGCTTGAAATGTACATCTAGCTACTTAATGCTTGTTACGGTATTTGGGTGATATTCTATATTATAATTTAACACCGTAGTGATAATTTAAAAAAATATATATATAGGACAAACACGTAGACCAATTGAAACGAGATTTAAGGAGCATTTAGCTCATTTCTGATTAAATAGAAAAGATAAAAGTGCTATAGCCGAGCATATTTTTGCCTAAGTCAGGTCATCCTATTCAAATTAGTTCACTTAAATTACGTAAAAGTGTTTCAAATTATTCAGAATTAAATGCTTACAAAAGTATATATTTGCAAAAATGTAAATCAAATTTAATGAATTTAAATGCAGGCCCAATTTTATTTTGTCTATTTAATTTATTTAATGATTTAAGTTACGGTATTTGGGTAATATTCTATACTATTATTTAACCCCGTAGTGATAATTTTTAAAATTTATAATATTTGTTTAAAAATACGCGTGTTAAAGGATAATTTGATTAGTACATGTTTTAAAACATAGTTAGATTGGTATATTTATAGTTTATAAAATACATTACCGTCAAGTTGTCATAGATAAATAATATTTACGTTCAAGCGGTTTTCAAAATAAATAAAACAGCCAGCGCAGATTTATTATTTTTGTATAAATTAGTTAAAAATCAAGTTTGAAATCAATTTCTATTTAGTCAAATAAACTTCCGTATTCCTCAATATAACAATAGAAATAACAATCTATTCAAGTTGAAATCTAAGCGAAAATTTACCAATTACAAGAATGTGCTTACAAAAATGGTTTAATAAAAGCGACATTAAATTTCTTTAATGTCGATATGCAACAATTTAAAAGACATTCTCTACATACAGAGAAAGGATCATTCAGAAACAAATGTACTTGACACGAGTACTTAAATTAAATTAATTAAATTGAAAATAACTGTTTCAAATTGAATCTAAATATTCTTGATGCAATATACATTATGTTCTTCCATTGAATAATGTGTTTTACATTAATAAAGAATTGTTTTGACCGTATTATTTCATAACTTAAATTATACAATCTTGATTCAATGAATTTCATTTTATTGCACTCTGAAAGAATTTCAATCTAAGTAAGGAAAAAACTTCCTACGCAAGCTTTTACTATTTCAAAACAAATAACTTGTTGCGAATTGACTTGACTTGAATATAAATTATAATTAGCGGTATAAGTTATTCTAATTTTGAAGCTATTTCGTTGTTAACATAATTATGAAATTTATTTAAGCCAAGAAAATATATTTACTTGCGTATATAACGGTAAATATTCATTCGAATCAAAGTAATTTACTTTGGTACAAGTAATCTTTTCTCTGTGTCTCAGAATATCCTTATAAACGAATATTTAAAACAAGTAATATTTCACTTAAATAGTTAAAGAGTCCGCAATCCTAAAGATTGGTTGGAAACAGCACGCCATGCCGATCTATCCTGAGCTAATCCCTTCATCTCCCTATAGCTATTCATCTCAACGTCTTCAACTATCTGACTCACATACTCCAATCTAGGCCTACCTACCCCTCTCTTTCCCTCCACTCTACCTTCTATGATCAATTGCATAATCCCCCCATGCCTAAGAATATGCCCTACTAATCTGTCGCTCCTACGCTGTAACACTCTCCAGATACTTCTCTTCTCCCCTACTAACTCTAGTACAGCTTCATTTGTTACTTTATCTTCCCAACCAATCCTCATCATCCTCCTATAACACCACATTTCGAATGCTTGTAATCTACGCTTCTCTTCCTTTCCTATAGTCCACGCCTCACACCCGTACAGTGCTACACTCCAAACATATACCTTCAGTAATCTTTTTCTAATACCCAAGTCAATATTTGATCTTAAAATCTGTTCCTTTTCTACGAATGCCTTCCTACCCTGTGCTATCCTACACTTTATATCTACCTTGCTTCGATTATCTTTTGTGATTCTACTGCCTAAATAACAAAAATCTGACACTTCTTCGATTCTATTATCTCCTATTGTGATCCTCATTTTTCTACTGCATCCTTTTTGTCACACCTCATCACTTTAGTTTTACCTATATTTATTTTCATGTTAAAATCCCTAGTCAATACTGCCTGCATACCATTCAATACCCTTTCTAAATTCTTTTCGCTTTTTTCCAATATAGCTATATCGTCGGCGAATCTCAGCATATATATTTTCTCTCCCTGTACATTCACACCTACACTATACTCTTCTTTTACTTTGTTTATTGCATCTTCTATATATAGATTAAATAATAACGGTGAGAGTGTACATCCCTGCCGAACTCCCTTCCTTATTTTTGCTACCTCTTCTTCCCCCTCAATTCTAACTAAGGCAGTTTGGTGTTTATATAAATTAAAAATTATTCTCCTATCCTTATAATCTATACCCGTTTCTTTTAAAATTCTAAACATTATGTCCCAATGTACATTATCAAATGCCTTTTCTAAATCTACAAAAGCTATGCAAGTTACCTTTCCTACCCTCTTTCTTTTTTCTACTACCGTTCTTAGTGCTAGAATCGCCTCTCTCGTCCCTCTGTTTTTCCTAAAACCAAACTGATCTTCTCCTAGCCTTTCCTCTACTTTATTTTCTAATCTCCTATAAATAATCTTTAACAATATCTTCGATGCATAATAATAATAATACTATGCAATATTACAATATATACATATTAACTATTCAATTGTGATATATCAAACCTACAAATTCATTGTTATTGTGTTAAAATCATATATAGATGTCTGTACGAAATCCTTGTAAAATAATGTAATCTAAATTTCAATATGCGAACACCTTGGTGAGATCGTCCTGTCGCGTTCGAATGTGTATTTTTCAAATAAATACGTATTTTAAAGAATAATTATATTTGTATATTTATAAAAATAATAATACGTGTTTGCTAATTACATAACATGCGGCAAAGGTTAAAAATTGGTTAGAATCCTTAGAAATCCGTAAATATGAAAAAAAAATGCCAAATTATTATTTATTAAATGATATCGAATTTTTGTAACGTCCGAATTTTAGAAGTGGCTGTGGTATTTGTTTTTGAACGCTTTTAAACGTACTTCCGCATTTATTCTTCGATTGTTCTTCAGGTACGTTATAAAATATCGCACGAAAGTGTGGCCGCCGCCACTGGTATCCCCATCCACTGTTTATGTTTACCCTCGCCGAACGATACAGTACAAGGACGATACAGCGATACAGCCGACACTGTTGAACATATAGCTATTGCGTACTCTTCGGATAGCCAGCGGCGTAGCGAAAATATTAGCAATTCCGCGACGCTAGTAAAATTTGTCGAAATTGTCACTCAAAACGGTGTCAAATCGTTCAATAGGTTGATAGAAGTGAGTAGGATGTGTCGGGTTAGAATAGATTCGGTTCGTGGGTGGATCCTGTAGGTTTATGTCGGCGACGCCTGACGTCAGACGTCGTTCTCCACGGCGTCTCTGAATGGTGCATTTTGGACGCAAGCGTCGTTCCTATCGAGCGGGCGTGGTGACCGATCTTTTACTATATATAAAGTCACGAAGAACTTGTTAACAAAACGTTTATATCCATAAATAATACATATAGACCACATTTAAATACCGTAACATAAAGCATTAGGTAACTAGATGCGCATTTCGAAGGCTATGCCCCCATCTTCAGTAGCACAATATAAAAACGAATTAAAATACCCCCGTCACGAATCGTGATTAATATTAATATGGCATATAATATGACCCAAATATAAATAATTAACAAAAAAGACAAGTAACAACATAATTGTATGTAAGTATAATTATAAAAGTTTATAGTTCTCGTCCGTAATTAATTAATGTGAATATTCTCTCGGGTGCTTTCCGACATTCAAAACACTTTTAAGTAATTTAAGTGAACTAATTCGAATAGGATGACCTAATTGAATAACATGCTCGGCTACGGCACTTTTATCCTTTCTATTTAATATGAAATGCTCCTTAAATCTAGTTTCAATTGGTCTACGTGTTTATCCTTAGGACAACTAGAACAAGATATTTCATAAATACCAGATTTTTTATCGAAATCAATCAAATCTTTGGGATTTCCTTAGAAAATTAACACATTTAAAATACGGTATTTGGTTGATATTCTACACTATTATTTAACACCGTAGTGATAATTTTTACAACATTATTAATTGATATATCATTTTGTGCGGATCGAAAATAATCGTCTTTAATTGAACCGTTTTTAAACTTTAAATTTTAAGTTTCAACAATTTTCGAGAGAAATAGCAAATCCGATATCAACTTTTATAATAATTCGGGCACTATTTATTTGTCTTAGTGTTGTTGAATTATTTATTTGTCTTAGTGTTGTTGAACTATTTATTTGTCTTAGTGTTGTTGAACTGAGGATGGGAGCATAGCTATCGAAACGCGCAACTAATTTATAAAATCGACGGCATTTCGGGTGATATTCTATACGTTTTTTCAGTTACAATTAATCTTTATAAAATTACTGTTGCACAAACGATATTGTCGATCTAATTATTATCAATGCGCATTTATGCATACCTGTTTATTTTATTATGCATCGTTTATTCTTACGATCGAATATTATTTGAGCCATTTTTGAACATATTACTGAATACTTATTACAATTGCAAAATTGTTATAATGTTTATTCTAACAACATGACGCACTACTATTATTAGTGTGTACGCTTATAACAATAATGATTTATAAAATTGGTATTTCTAAAATACAATACAACCTTTATTCTTGTATTTCGATTTTTAAGTTGTTTATATTTAATATAGTGAATAATTTTCAAAATTCACCGTTACTGATTTTATAGTTTATTTCTTACAGTTATATATTATATATAAATAACGGTACGAGCCGACTTTCCTGCAATATATTTAAAAAGAATTAGAGCAGATATACTCAACTAAAATTTGTATTCTTTAAAAAAAAACTTTCCGACCAAACAAAATTAGAAATTATCGTTGATGCGACATCCATATCAAAAGATGGCAAAATGGTTTTGATACAACTATTGCTGTTTAATTGATATGCATCTATTTAAATTTTTTTTAAATAAAAAAGTTTTGATATAAAAGTGTATATTATCTTCTCATATTTTATATATATTTTTTATTAAACAATTTTTAATTTACGATTCTTAAACAGCTAATTTGTAATAATAGAACTCTACTAGTCCATCTTATCAATGCGCGGAGCATTTTTTATTTAATTTTTTATTGAACAGTTTTATTATATCGTTTGGTTTACCAACCTAGTTTCATTTACAATAGATCTTCTCATTCAGCAGATATCTCCTGGTGTTAAAGAGAACGCTTTCGTTTAAGTACATTTAATTTAATTACATAATACCTCGTATTATAAAAGAGTGACTTATCAACTACACAACTTCTTATTTATTCAAATCTACATTTCAATTTTTTGAATTACGTAATCTATTATTTATTATATGTAACTTAAGTTTTTTTTTCTATATACCTGTATTTCTAGCAACTTTTATAGCTTGTGGTAAATGGTTATAATATCCGATGGCCTTACAAAATACTTTATTAGTTCTTACAGTACGTTGTTTGCATTTCTAATTTTGTGTTGGTGTTTTTCAAATTTTTTTTTATAAGGTCAATGTTCGATTTTATAGCCCCTAACATAATTTTATGTACCAATATCCCAGGTGAATAATTTCTGCGATGGTCAGATGCTTTGTTGCAATGTATACTTTGGAAGTACCGGTGTTCCAGTGTAGTTTGATTTTATACAGCGATATTTAAGTTTTCTTTGTAGCCATTTGCATAAGTGCCCCGTGCCGTAATTCCGTAACTTAAGCGAGGTAACACAAAACCGTTGTACAATAAATTGGCTAATCTAGTTCCAAGATTAGTTCTTTTTATTGCGTCATATTTTTCCCCCCAATATGTACGATATAACATGATAATCTCTACATTCCGCATATCATCTGCCGACTCTATTTAACCCCTTCTAAATATCCGATATCCTTGTTCCCGCATTTATCTTCACGACGTATATCTCTCCGTGATCTCGTGCCGTTTAGTCGAGTGTCGAACCATTTCCGTATGATTTCCTCTCGCGAATACAGGATACAATGCGAACCGGTGCGTATATTTTATCGATTCGGCTTTTCCGCGAACTCGTCGTTGCCGCTTTCCACCGTTTGGCACCGCCACATCTGCACTGCAGTTCGTAGCACATCGAAAGGAACACGTCCGCATTTGCATTATTTATAACTTTGTTCTCACGATGACCGTAAAAACGATTTTCAATAACCTTTCTTGGTTATATATTATAAAGGGGCTTCGTTCGCACAATATTAATTCGAAGCGTTTTTCGGTAGTATTCAAATTAATTCATTTTCTTTTTGTTGTGAACCCGTGATTTTGTTCATATAGAAACTAGAGTTCTAATAGAACCTGCGTTGCAATTTTAGCTTGTAAACGTCCAAAGGGTTTTATTGTTTTATGTATTATATTTCGCGTTATAGTTTCTATTTGAAATTACGACAAAAAGTGGCGTAAAATATCACGCGCCGATATAAATTGGAATTTGAAATTCGCCGGCGAAAGCTGTTAACCTATACAGCATTTATTTATGTCTATTTTTTTTTTACCACTATCGGTTTAAATTCGCCAGGAATATCGTTTTGCCAAAGTTATCGTAAATACTAGAACATATAATTTGTCGCAGTTTATACAATAGCGTACTTCCCTTGCATCCTCTACATTCAAACATTAAAAACCCATTTTCTTTATAAGTTAGTTTTCTTCCTTGTGGATGGAACGAATTTTTATATAATAAAACTGATCGGATATTGTTCTCACGCATCCAGGATTCTGATTCGCAGTCCCTGGATTAATTGTATTTTTTTATTAGAAAATAGTCTAAAGCGTATTAATAATTTGTTACGCCGTTAATTATGTTTCGAAAGACTGACGCATAGTATAAATTTCTTGCTAAAAAAAAATTGTATGGCCACTATGCGAATTGAAAAAAAAAGATCTATTGAACAACTACACAAGTGGCAAACACTATAATTTATTTTTTTGTGTGTCCGTTACAATGATAAAACATATATGCTGTTGCAATACGCATTGTGTTTGTAAAATAACATAAGTGCTTACAGGCAGGTACGTTTTACGTTTCATTTAAAACCAACATCAAAACGGACATTTCACATTTTACAAATTCGTCAACATTACAATCAATTCGCAATTCATTCGTAATCAAGATCGTGTATATAATAAACACAAACGTCTGTTTGTGTTATATTAATCCTATATAAAAATTATTTTTTATGCAATTAATAGGAAATGCAAGCTAGCGAAAGAAGAGTGGATAAAAGGAAATTGTGAGGAGGATATGAGAAGAGGTAAAGTAGATTTGGGCTACAGGAAAATTAAGTCACATTTTTCTAAAGTAAAACCAAAGGGTAACATTATATGTGATAAACAGGGTAAGGAACTCACAGAAAATAAGGAAAAAGCTAGAAGATGGAAGGAGTATCTTGAAGATTTATATAAAGGTAGGCAGGACATGGAGGAGCTAGAAAGTGTGGAACAGATAGATGAGGATGACTTAGGTTCTAGCATACTTAGGTCAGAGTTTCATAGAGCATTAAATGATTTACGGAATAACAAAGCAGCGGGGATTGATATGATACCAGCCGAATTAATAAAACACGCAGGGGGAAAAATGCAGGAGCGATTATACAGGTTAGTTTGTAAAATATATGAGAAGGGAGAAGTACCACAGGATTTTCAGCGTAGTAGAATAGTAACAATGCCGAAGAAAATAGGAGCTAATTTGTGTGAAAACTATAGGACCATTAGTCTACTATCACATGCATCGAAGATATTGTTAAAGATTATTTATAGGAGATTAGAAAATAAAGTAGAGGAAAGGCTAGGAGAAGATCAGTTTGGTTTTAGGAAAAACAGAGGGACGAGGGAGGCGATTTTAGCACTAAGAACAGTAGTAGAAAAAAGAATGAGGGTAGGAAAGGTAACTTGCATAGCTTTTGTAGATTTAGAAAAGGCATTTGATAATGTAGATTGGGACATAATGTTTAGAATTTTAAAAGAAACGGGTATAGATTATAAGGATAGAAGAATAATTTTTAATTTATATAAACACCAAACTGCCTTAGTTAGAATTGAGGGGGAAGAAGAGGTAGCAAAAATAGGGAAGGGAGTTCGGCAGGGATGTACACTTTCACCGTTATTATTTAATCTATATATAGAAGATGCAATATACAAAGTAAAAGAAGAGTATAGTGTAGGTGTGAATGTATAGGGAGAGAAAATATATATGTTGAGATTCGCCGACGATATAGCTATATTGGAAGAAAGCGAAAAGAATTTAGAAAGGGTATTGAATGGTATGCAGGCAGTATTGACTAGGGATTTTAACATGAAAATAAATATAGGTAAAACTAAAGTGATGAGGTGTGACAAAAAGGAATGCAGTAGAAAAATGGGGATCACAATAGGAGATAATAGAATCGAAGAAGTGTCAGATTTTTGTTATTTAGGCAGTAGAATCACAAAAGATAATCGAAGCAAGGTAGATATAAAGTGTAGGATAGCACAGGGTAGGAAGGCATTCGTAGAAAAGGAACAGATTTTAAGATCAAATATTGACTTGGGTATTAGAAAAAGATTACTGAAGGTATATGTTTGGAGTGTAGCACTGTACGGGTGTGAGGCGTGGACTATAGGAAAGGAAGAGAAGCGTAGATTACAAGCATTCGGAATGTGGTGTTATAGGAGGATGATGAGGATTGGTTGGGAAGATAAAGTAACAAATGAAGATGTACTAGAGTTAGTAGGGGAGAAGAGAAGTATTTGGAGAGTGTTACAGCGTAGGAGAGACAGATTAGTAGGGCATATCCTTAGGCATGGGGGGATTATGCAATTGATCATAGAAGGTAGAGTGGAGGGAAAGAGAGGGGTAGGTAGGCCTAAATTGGAGTATGTGAGTCAGATAGTTGAAGACGTTGAGATGAATAGCTATAGGGAGATGAAGGGATTAGCTCAGGATAGATCGGCATGGCGTGCTGTTTCCAACCAATCTTTAGGATTGCGGACTCTTTAACTAACTAAAAATTATTCCGTAATTGCAGAACGCGTATTAATACATACCGCTGGAATGCTTTGCTTCAAATGAAGGATATTTTAATTAAATTTCATTTAGAAGCGGGGGTGCCGACCCTTGAAAGAGTTGATTCACTTGCAATCAAATTACATAGGTTCGATCACATTTTTATCTATACAAATAAGAAATGAAGGCGTTAAACTGTTTTTTTTTCCTTCCGAATTCGAATTAAAATGAAGATGCTTACCTAAGAATTTTCTAATTGTGTTGTTTGAAAACATAATTATGAATGGACAGACATATTTCATTTGAAATTGAGACAAGTTTCGGTCGGTTCGGTTTTATTATTATTATTATAAATTTGGGTTATAATTTCTTCATCTTCCTCATCATGAATGTTTGTATTCCGCATTCAGCGTGCTTTAAAGCCAGTTCCATCTACTCCATACCAGTCCCTTCACCTTAACTACCTTCAACCACCGCAGAAGGCCATTTCGGCCGCCGTTCAATTTTCATTAATTACAAATGGCAATTAATTATATAAAACTATCAATCGATCGCATCCGATTGCATAATTGATTCCAATATAAATTATGTCGCCCGACGCAAAATATATATTTATTTTTAGCAGATTATTGGGCGCAATCTAACAAATCCGTTAATTATGACCTAATATTATACTGACGGCTGCAGTAATTGCATTACAAACTGTACACATTATACCAAATTAGTTTAACACTACGCGTTTCCCGTTTCCCTGTCAGCTGTAATTGGATAATTTTTTAAGCCATCCGCTAATTTTTTTAATCGAATTTAGTTTATATGTTCAATTTTTTTTTTGCGGATTTATCGTTTCGATGTAACTAGTTATATATGCTCAAATTGACTGATTTCCGACAGGACAGACGCCACTTTTTTATTCCGCACTTCATGAATTCTGCATTTATTTTATGAATACAAATTTTAAGAAAACTAGAAATTTCCTTTCGTACATACAAGACGTGATTATTCTTTTGTGTACGATGGAAAATGTAGCGAAACTGAATATAGAGAATGAGGAGACTTTTATTATTTAAACATTCTGTGGTAAATCGATTTATCTTGACCGTTTCGATCTTTAGTATACACTTCTTTAGTTTCCGCTGTTTGCAAGATTCAAATGTTTTCATTTTGAATTTTTAAATTGCGGCAGCTTATATATTAGGAGATTGTGCAGGTGCGCTACTGATTGCGGCAGCACAGTGGCATCCAACTGCGAACACAAGAAACTCGAAACTTAATTACTTAATTAGCGTAATTTTCCTTTTATCAAGACCTACAGTGCGAGAGAACCAACGGTTGCAATATATAACGCAGCTGTAACGCGCTGCGGCTAACGACGGGACATTCCAATCAAATGTATCCTGGTCTGGAACAGACCTGGAACATTCTACTGTTTCGAGACATTTAAGACAATGACATCGCTTTATCCCATATAGTCGTTATTAGTATTATGAAGCCACAACAACCGCGTATGAACCTATTTTCGAACAGGGTGTCCCAGATACGCGACGAAAACTCACTTCGTGGCCCTACCAACAAACTTTCCAAAAAAAAAAATTTTTGATGGTATCGCCTGAGCGAATGTTGTTGACAGGAGACTATACTTTTAGAAATTAGTTCTAAAGACTTCTGTGCAACTTTTGGGCATGTAACGAAAGATTAACATTGATGCGCCATTCGAAGGTAGTAGACATTGACGGCAGGTATATGGTATATACAGGGTGGCCCGTCAATGCCCGTGGCGTAAATTCCCTGTATAAACTATTAAAGATATTTATATCCAATTTTGGATTCACATAAAGAACTTGCAGCTCTGTATTCTAAAAATATTTAAAACTATGCAGCACGTTCTAGTTTCGCAACTTTTTAATTTTAAATGTAATATTTAAAATATTTTCTAACTGATATACTACACAATAATATTTCAGGTAGTCTAGTATGTAATTATTTAGTTTCTAAAATAATGAACTATTGTTAGATTTTCGGAAATATGTTATAACAATAGAAATTTTATAGTTACACTGAATTCGATGAAATGAAATATTTGCAATTATATTTTGGAAAATTTACAGCGTTTAAACGTATCGCAACAAGTCTTGCTGACGAAATGGAAACGTTTGAAAGATTATTAATGGTTATATTTACTAAAAAGCATAACTTCGTCATTTAATCCGCGATATGAAATTGCATATTTACCAATATTACTTTCTTTGTAATTGAAGAATATTTTACGCAACTCACCAGTCAATTATATTTGACAAAAAGAGTAATAACGAATTCTGATACCGTATATATTTTTAACGAAATATATCTTGAATAATCCGAGAAAAAAAATGTATTTTTGGTTTATATATCTGGGACACTCAATATCGTAAAAATATCCCTTCGTGTATATCAATAATGTTCTAAAAATATGCATAGTATTTTTATCGTTAAAATTTTTGTAATACTAATAATCACGTTGAGTTTGTTAAAAAAAAACCACGGTTTTTATTCCGTGTATTTAGATCCGGAGGCGAAAGCAATACACTCGAATTTACGGTTGTAGTTTATAACTTTATACGTACACAAAATCGAATCGCAATCGCTCCCGGAAAATTGTAATTCGTTTCCATTGTGATCCCTTTGATATTCATGCGAAATAGAAAATTATATCATTTTCCATTTACATCGCTACGCCGGTATATAACGGACGAATGCACGTTGATGATAATTTCATTTTCGTTTCGCCAATATTAAAAACGACATATTTCCGTTATCGCGTATTTGTAGCGTTTTCGTGGCGAAGCACGGTCAATTTTGCAGTAATATGCGGATATTTCGATACGTATAAAAACACTTTTGTGCGACGATAGAAAGCAGTTGCCTTTTAAACCGCGACCACTTTGACAAATTGCGATCTCGTTCGCTTTGACTTTTTTTTTTTATCGAAAATTGACGCGACATTTTAAACCAGCTGCATATTTCCGACAGGGACCCGCGGCTGGTCGAAGGAAAAAAAAATCGCCTCGCGCAATGTGTGCCGCCACTACTAAATTACAATCGAGAAAATCAATTACTCGTTGGGTTTATTTACTGCCGTTACACGAACCACATAATAATACGCTTTTCTCGGCGAACCGTGGACGCTATCCCTAGAAAAAAAAAGCGGAATCTCGCCACGTGACATTTGTCGCTATTTGTACATTTCGTAAGGACGCTCAATGATGAATTGTTACATAAACATTTATTTTTTATGGATTAACCAAGATTTGAACCAAAGATGACTTAAAAAATTGTTATTAGCATTCCTGTTGGCAACTGCCATTATATCGTTTTTTTTTTTTCTTCTACCCGCACATCGAATTATCTTCCTGCACCTGTCGATTCGGCACTATACGAACCGCGAATTCAATTAATCAATCGTATGTACTGAAGAGATTTACCCCATACAGCGTATGGATAATTCGCGCAACAATTGCCATTACGAGAGCAAGAATAACGCACGTGATGATATATATTTTTTTGTGTTCTTTTAACATTGGAAAGGATACGCTGACGTAATCTTAGTAAACAGCAACGTGCTAAAAAAAATAGCTGCAGTATATTCAGTCGCTTTCGCTAAATACAAATTCATATATGTTAAAAACGGCATAATGTGCACCCGATAAGGATGGGATAAATAATGGTATGTTTCCGTCGTTCGAGGATTTGTCGCTAGTTTTGAATGCGGAAACGGATCTTGGAATAGCATCAGACGTGCTTCGATCCTGCCCTCTATTGTTGTCATTTACATCTATTTGTAACGATATATTGTGTGTTAGAGTTACAGTCGAATGTGCACATATTGACAAGCCACGTTGCCAAACTGCATCATATAGTCAAATTATTGAATATATCACCGATCAATTTAGTTTCATAATTATTAGTACAATATGTTCATCAATATTGACGTAACCCTTAACGATGGAAACTTTAGAATACTCGCATTGGCTATTTTCGCAAATCAAACGTCATTGATTTTTGTTGCGCATCGAAATGAATTTTGACAATTTATTTTATCGATACTTCAACGGCAGCTTTTACATTTTACAAGCGAGGCTTATTTTATATAAGTGTCGTACCGCTATTTTTATTAACGAAGGCTAATTTACGCCAGAGGCTTTTATTAATCGATTCTGCCGTGTTTTTGTTATATATCTCGTTATATTTTATTAAGGCTTACGTCTATATTGCTCTCCTGTATAGTGTTCAAATTTGTCGAACAATAAACAACTATATTGGAATATACGCGCAGTCTTTCTGGACGTTAATGGAGTATAATAATTAAGATAAAAGAACGTAGTGCGCTCATCTATTGCTTCGCGTGACTACAATGGATATAAATTTACGTCTTGAACAGTGTGTTTTTAAATACACTATTATGATTTAAACGCCTAATATGATATATAATTATATATATAATATATACTATCAAATTACCATTTGATCCTATAATTGCACGTGGTTTAGATAGTATATTAAATAAATATAATTTTAAAGTAACATGTAATACATTAAATATATATTAAATCGAAAAGTAGAATGACTTCGTATGGTACGTAAATTTTGAGGGCATTTGTGGTACAATTATATTTGATTTTATTTTGAATTTCCCGCTACAAAATTGGCACTGAAATCTTGGTTCTTTTGACTCAGTGTTGTATATTTTTTAGGCGTTCTTACATTATCTGCAATTATAATAGGGATTATAAGAATATTAATACAGTAAAATTTAATTTCAATTTTGAATGCATCAAATCTAATACAAACGATTATCTTGTAAAAAATTAGTAAAGAAGATGATTCAATTTAAACGACAGCGCTACTAAAAAAATCGATTTTAATCTATTTCAAGAACTGAAAATTTGCACGACTTAAAATATTATGTGGACTTTGGAACATTTATGAACAATCATGTTTGATTTTAGTTTAATTTTTTTTTGTCTTGCTAATTGTCTAGGAAGATTTGATTGATTTCAATAAAAGATCTGGTATTTATGAAATATCTTGTTCTAGTTGTCCTAAAAAAGAACAAACACGTAGATCCACTGAAACTAGATTTAAGGAGCATTTCAGATTAAATAGAAAGGATAATAGTGCTGTAGCCGAGCATATTTTTGACTAACTCAGGTCATCCTATTCAAATATGAATTTATGCCAAATTAAGTAATGCGCAAAAATGTTTTTATAACATCCGTGGATTTTTATAAACATTAAAAAAATATCCTTTCAGTTTCGGTTGCAACAATTATTCTGAAAAAGTACGGTATCTTCGCGCGAAATAAACTTGGAGCAATGACGAAGGGCCGCGCGCATTTATTTCGGACATACAACTCGGCCGGCCAAAGGACAAGATTCTACTCAATCTTGAACAGGTTAAAGAGACATGGCTGAATGTTCGTACAATGCCATTCGTCTGTCAGTCAAAAAAATCTAATTACCACGCACTTATTGCGTTTTTATATCTGGTTGCTAAAAAAAAAAAAAATAACACCTTACGAAATAAGCGTTAATATTGAATCATTTATCGTTAGCTCAGTCTTAATTAATCTATAAAAATATTTCGTTTAGAACTGAATCAAAATTGTGTGTTAAATTTGTGGTATATCGAAATGATTTAGCATTAAAAAAAAATTAAGCTATACAAGTTTTCTTCTCTAACAAATTGCCATTCGGCAATTTTGCCAATTCTTGGCAAAAAAAAACAAAAAATGCCAACAATTCATTCGGAACATGAAATTGCTACAAAATGAATATGTCCAGTTCGTTTAGAAAGGACAGTGCAACAAGCGGTGTTAAACAATGTACAAATTGTCGCTTTGTTCCAGCGGCAGATAACATCCTTTTTATAGCGTTAATATTGCCGAAATAATTGCATTAATCTAACTCTTTTTTAGGCAAGTACTCGACATTCCGTTCTTGCGGCTTCATTACTTCCACGCTGATTATTATTACTTTATCGTACTTAAAACACTACGTGTCTGAGCAAATTTTAATCTCTAAAACAGTCTTAAGAATTTACAATAAACTATTAAAAGCATTGCACAGTTAAGTGGCGTGGACAATAGGGAGGGAGGATTAATAAACAGAATAGAAACATTTGGCAAATTAGTGTCTTCATACAGCGGTTGTATTCAAACTTTGTTGGTACGCGTACATCTTAAGATAATACAATTTTTTTGTGAGGAACACGTACCATCTCATCACCAATACGAATTCTTAGAAAATCATCGAAATGATTTATTTAGCCAAAAGAAAACCATTCTTACATTGAACAATTTTAATGTAATTTAAATGAGATTTTATAAAGTTTAATGACTGGGCGTAAAAATCGATTTTTTTGGGCATTATCGAAAACAGTGTTGCGTTAACTTGTAGTATAGAATATCACCCAAATACCGTAACAAGTATTAAGTAACTAAATGTACATTTCAAGCGCTATGCGCCCAGCTTCAGTAGCACAAGATAAAAACTAAATAAAATACCTCTGTCACGAATCGTGATTGATATACTATCAATATAGTATATAGCATATATGCATAGCGCTTGAAATGTACATCTAGCTACTTAATACTTATTACGGTATTTGGGTGATATTCTATATTATAATTTAACACCGTAGTGATAATTTTAAAAATTAACTTGTAGTGATTTGTGTAACGAATTATTTGTAAGAATTTCAAGTTCTACTTAATCGTTTATTGGCATATACGTAAAATGATCTTAAATTTTGAACTCGTTAACTAAAAGGTTACGTGTCCTTTTAAGGGTTTTCGCAAGGTTCGTTTTTAGAAGCGCGACTCGATCTCGTGACCGTCCTCTTTTCACCACCATTTTCATCTAGAAATTTCTTCTTCCCCTCCGATTTCTCTTTGGAAAGTGTACAGATGTACGTCTATCGTTTTAGCTTAAATTTCGCGAAATCTACAAATATCGCGAAGGATTTTCGTATCCTTGTTCGAGTTGATGTAATAGTATGTAATTTTACGAATAGGCAATAGAAGAGAAAATGTATAGCTTTGTTAAGATTGAATTGCAAATGTATTTTGACGGATGACACGGGACGAAATAGAAGTATATAGGGTAGAAATGTAACGAGATAGGACATATTCTTAGACACGGAGGTATTACTATTAAATATACGATATTTAGGAGAGGTAGGGACAAGTAGACGCAAATTAGGATACGCAAGTTAGATAGGATTAGTGGCTATAGAGAAATAAAAGGGTTTAATACACACACATTTTTAATTAAAAATCCAAACAGAATGCAGAAATTTTCATTAGCGCCTGCAGGTATTATTGAAATATAAACGCCAGTCAGTTTAGTGTAACCGATCTTCGCGAAACTAGTACGCGAAACATTTGGCTATGATCTCAAGTTAGAAGTAGTTTCTTATAAGTTTGTAAACATTTTACTACAGCAAGTTCGACTCGACTGTCAAGATTTCCAACGAGCAATGCCTGAAAAGTGGAAAAAATCTACCTTCAGCCGGGAAATTTGCACATATCAACACTAGTTGTTGTAAAATTAATTTAGTGCGTCGAATCGAAACACGATCGCGTAAAGATTGATCTGTATTTTATCAAGGCTTATATTTTTTTCGAGTTTATTACTATCATAAATACCCGAAAGTAAATAACTCCGAAAGCGCAGCATTATTTATACAATGAGCGCTCGCGTAATAGTATCTGAAAAAGAACAATTACGTCGTCGGAAAATTGGGATATATTAATGCGAATTCATAATTGATATCATCTGAAAAAAAATGCCGGTCACGTGTAATTAATTTATATTTAATTTGCTTCAGATCTAGAGAAATATAATGTTTTAAATGCCGCAATTAGAATCCTTTCGAAATTCTATTACGTGTATGCGTAAAAATAGAAAAATCACGCTGTGTTGTTCTAGATTTACAATATTTATCGAGGTATAATCTTAGTTAAAATGAAAATTATAAAAAATGATTTCCTGCGATCGTTACGTAAAATTAAATTGCTCGCGTTCGATTTTTTGTTCGAAATTTTCTCGAATTTCCATGTTACATAAAACACGTGGAATTTGACAATTCATTCCAGTATGTAAGTTTGACAGAATACATTAAAAACAAATATGTTCTTATAAGAACAGCTTACGTACGAGACGAATTGAAATAATGATCTTCAGTAAACTGGTGGACTATTTAAATAAGACACATAAATAAACATATAATATCATGCTGAAATGCACATTGTTTTTTAATCCAGTCTTATTTTACAGGGTATTGCATTATTTACTAATTATCCAATCATGGATTATAGTCGCTTTTTTTTTTTATTACGCTCTATTTAATTAAGTATGTTTATATAAACCGCTTCATCATTTTGCTCCCGTGCAATATTTATCGAACACATTTTTTATTACTTGCGCCAAAATAAAATTACTTTTTTTTTTTTACTAAAATACTTTCTTTATTTGCAGGTAATACTTACAAATTAGGAGTTCGGCAATCTAAAAGAATGAGGAAAAAGGTGAACCTTGTATTTTGTTTCGGAATGAACGGTGAAACGTGGGTTCGTAAATGTGACATTATTTTATTTATTATTGTAATTTAAAGATGTTCGAAATCGCGTTTTTTTTTCTTGAAAAATCGAAATATCAGGGGTGACTTTCAGCAGTTTCAACGGACTATAGATAGTTGCGAAAAGACGAACGTAAATACGCTTGTAGCGTGTATCTTTAAATGTCCGTGCACAGCTGTGCCCGCGGGCATTTAGTTTATGTTGGTGTGCAGTTGGCATTTTGTTATTAAAAAATATCCAGAGGCTGCGCTCCGATTCTATTTACGCATAAAGAATATACGTTTGTAGTTACAATAATGTCGCTTTGGAAATGTTATCAGAGACTTTACAAAACTGCAACAACGTGTGCGCAGAATTGCAGTTTAATATTGTCTTTTTCAATAGCGAAAAGGACTGCGTTATTAAGTCGCTCGTCGATTTTTTTTTCCATTTTTTGTAGTCGCATTTTAATGGTAAATTATATGCAAACGACAAAGAACAATTCCCAACTAAAACAGATCCATTTTTTTTTTATATCGTACATCTTTCATTGGTATGATATAAAAAAAAAAGTTGTTATTCAAATGAGCTTTTTGGAGGTAAGAGGTAATAAATAGTTCGGTACCCGTTTCTAGCTTACAATTCGACATCCTTTTTTGATCGCTTACGTAATTGTCGTTTGGTAACAGTTTATGCGGAACAAAATTACAAGTACATACCCGCAAAACGTACACACAAATTGAAGCGCTGTAGATATATACACGGCGACTGTAATATATACGGCAGGGGCGAGTTTGCCTGTGTTTGATACGGGAGCGACAATGTTTGTATACCTTGCGGTGTGCCGTACAGTAAACACGTGCTCCCGCCAATCCTACGGGGAAATCAACTCGAAATACATACTTTCCAACAGGCCGGTACAATTATTTAATAAGCTTATATTATGCGGACGATTTTCCCGGACGAATCGTTTTCCTTTCGCACCACTCATTTGCTGCATATATTATCTACTGATTGAAAAATGCGTACAGTGTTGCAATAAATTAATTCGTCAACCAATTAAAGAACACTGAAATCTATTTTGATCTATTCACACCGTAAACAGTAATATTAAATAGGTTATAGATTTTGCTGGATGTTATGTTGCGATATTCCATATTGGGGAACAGAAAAAAAATTACATTGTTTTATATCACAATTAAAAACGAGGATTTATTCGACTATAATTTCGCTTATCAAGAAACGAATTACAGAAAACTTATAGAGATAATATCGAATAATCGGGAGGAGATTTGGTCTAATAATTGGTCACTAAGTACATTTTATTTAGGTTTTTTTTTGGTGTTTGTGAATTTCTAGTGATTCAAGTAAATTTAGTTTATGAACAAACGTGTAAAATTGTTAAATTATCTATACTAGTAATATTTTGTTAAAAATTATCACTACGGTGTTAAATTATAATATAGAATATCACCCAAATACCGTAACAAGCATTAAGTAGCTAGATGTACATTTCAAGCGCTATGCGCCCATCTTCAGTAGCACAAGATAAAACTAAATAAAATACCTATTATAAAATGCTGAAGATGGGCGTATAGCGCTTGAAATGCACATATAGCTACTTAATGCTTGTTACGGTATTTGGGTGATATTCTATATTATAGGAATATTATGGTGAGATTCTAAAATATGTTCGAATTGGTTTTTTTTAAATTATTTTTTATTAAATCTAATTTAAAATTTAAAGTCTGTTTGGCCATTGCAATCTGCACAATTAATCTTATATATATTTCAGTCGTAGTTTATTTTATTAGCATAATTTTATATATTTCCTAGTTTGAAATAAGGAAATTTGCGTTCGTATTAAAAAAAAATCGAGTTTTCGAACAAATCCATTTACCAAACAATTTTCGCGCGCTATTTCGCGCAATTAATTTGCAATAATAACGCGCGAATTATAATAATTTGTACAGTGTTGTCGGATATATTTATTCTACGTTGCTATCTAGCTTTATATATATACGCGTTTACGCAAAACAAGGGCGCATCACTTATCGCGAATGCCTATACAATGTATCCAGTATCCGCGTCGACTTTGGCGTAATCTGATTCGGGCCGCCGTTGCCTCCGGCGAACGGTTCTTCATTGTTCGTTCTTCTTCATCAGTAGCTGGCGATGCATGAGCTTCTCAGTATACGGTTCACGAAGTTTCCGAACCACTTCCTTCGCGAAAAAAACATATGCGTATAAATATGGACAAATATGTTATTACATCCCGCAGATTAAAATGATTGCCATTGCAAATTCTTCCATTGCACCAGGTATTTTAAGTATTGTGACAGATGTTGACGTTTTCTGCATCTACGAGTTCCGTTTTTTAATTAAAGCGTTTTAAAACATATATCTAAAAAAATACGAGCACGTACTGCTATTAACTGTAATCTATAAGGATTTATGTACGCAGCAATGATAATTTTTGTCATAATTTAAAACACGGTATTTTTAGTAATAATAATAGCGTTGAAATAAAATTCTTTTATTAGATTATTAAAAGGTATTAAAAAATATTTAAAAAAAATTATATTGTCAAATATTGTGCGGAAAGTGCATTTACAATACAGTGATAAATGTAATGAAAAGCCGCATCTTTTTATGCGTGTACACATACATTATGCAGGGGGTAATAAAGCAACGCGAATTAGCTAATTTCGTTATAAGTTTTAATAGTTTCCATTTCGCGTTTCGGTAATTCAGAAAAAGCGTAAATACATCCAATTATTTTTGGGGAATTCACTATAAACTTAGATATTTTAGTCATTAGAAATTCTTTGAGCAAAAAGAAGGTACGGCTATGGGAAATTGTTTTTTGTGATTTTTTTTTTGAATTGAAATCAGTCCATTTATTGCTAATTTATTTTGAAACTAAATTAAAGGAAACTGAAATTTATTTTCCTAGCGCTTGGATTAGATATGTAGATGGCATCTTTGCGATTTTTTCTACAAAAAAAATCTAATATTGATGATTTTATTAATATATTAAGTTCTAAATTTCCTTCAATTAAATTTACTTATGAAATCTAAAATGATAATCATAATAAAAATGATAAAATGGTAAATGATGTTTTAGTCATTAGAAAGAATAATATATTAGAATTTGATATATATAGAAAAGCTACAAATACGGACCTGCTATATAAGGAATGATTCAAATTATTGTCGGCAACATACGTTGCTTTTAATTAAATAATCGCCTATTAATTTTTTCTTTATCTATTGATAAATTTTGAATTAAATAATAATAAAAATAATTAAATAATATTAAATAAATAATACCATTGAATTCAATAATATCCGAAATATAGCGGTACAAAATGGCTATTCTTATAAATTATAAATAACATATTAAGAAAATTTAAAAGAACAAGAGATATCAAAAATATTAGTAGTTAAGAACAAAGTAATAATTCAACTCCAAAATTTGTTAAACTACCCTTTGATACTATAATTGCACGTGGTTTAGATAGTATTTTAAATAAGTATAATTTTAAAGCAACGTGTAATACTTCTTGCTAATTTTCTAGGAAATCCCAAAGATTTGATTGATTACAATAAAAAATCTGGTATTTATTAAGTATCTTGTTCTAGTTGTCTTAAAATATATATAGGAAAAACACGTAGATCAATTGAAATTAGATTTAAAGAACATTTAACTCATTTCAGATTAAATAGTTAAGATAAAAGTGCTGTAGCCGAGCATATTTTTGACTAACTCTGGTCATCCTATTCAAATTAGTTAAAAGTGTTTTGAATTATTCCGAGTTAAATGCTTATGGAAGTATATACATGCATAAATCAAAATCAAATTTAATGAATTTAGATTCAGACCCAATTTCATCGTGTCTATTTAATTTATTTAATAAGAACTATTTTGAAATCTATTTTTATTTTATTTATTTTAGATTTGACAAACCAACGTTTATTGTTGTTACTTGTTAGTTTCTATCTTGTGCTACTGAAGATGGGGGCATAGCCTTCGAAATGCGCATCTAGCCCATCTAGATATTCTATACTATTAATAATTTATAAGAAAATATTTTTATTATTGTTAATTGTTAGTTTTTAATTTTATTCCCTCATTAAATTAACGAATAATCAAATTAGATATATCCAATGGGAGATTCAAGTCTCTTCTTAGCTTCTCCGTAATTAATTAATTCTTGCAAAATATTTCAGTATATTTTTTAGTATATAATTTTCAGCCGAAGAAAATAGGAGCTAATTTGTGTGAGAACTATAGGACCATTAGTCTACTATCACATGCATCGAAGATATTGTTAAAGATTATTTATAGGAGATTAGAAAATAAAGTAGAGGAAAGGCTAGGAGAAGATCAGTTTGGTTTTAGGAAAAACAGAGGGACGAGGGAGGCGATTCTAGCACTAAGAACGGTAGTAGAAAAAAGAAAGAGGGTAGGAAAGGTAACTTGCATAGCTTTTGTAGATTTAGAAAAGGCATTTGATAATGTAGATTGGGACATAATGTTTAGAATTTTAAAAGAAACGGGTATAGATTATAAGGATAGGAGAATAATTTTTAATTTATATAAACACCAAACTGCCTTAGTTAGAATTGAGGGGGAAGAAGAGGTAGCAAAAATAGGGAAGGGAGTTCGGCAAGGATGTACACTTTCACCGTTATTATTTAATCTATATATAGAAGATGCAATAAACAAAGTAAAAGAAGAGTATAGTGTAGGTGTGAATGTACAGGGAGAGAAAATATTTATGTTGAGATTCGCCGACGATATAGCTATATTGGAAGAAAGCGAAAAGAATTTAGAAAGGGTATTGAATGGTACGCAGGCAGTATTGACTAGGGATTTTAACATGAAAATAAATATAGGTAAAACTAAAGTGATGAGGTGTGACAAAAAGGAATGCAGTAGAAAAATGAGGATCACAATAGGAGATAATAGAATCGAAGAAGTGTCAGATTTTTGTTATTTAGGCAGTAGAATCACAAAAGATAATCGAAGCAAAGTAGATATAAAGTGTAGGATAGCACAGGGTAGGAAGGCATTCGTAGAAAAAGAACAGATTTTAAGATCAAATATTGACTTGGGTATTAGAAAAAGATTACTGAAGGTATATGTTTGGAGTGTAGCACTGTACGGGTGTGAGGCGTGGACTATAGGAAAGGAAGAGAAGCGTAGATTACAAGCATTCGAAATGTGGTGTTATAGGAGGATGATTAGGATTGGTTGGGAAGATAAAGTAACAAATGAAGCTGTACTAGAGTTAGTAGGGGAGAAGAGAAGTATTTGGAGAGTGTTACAGCGTAGGAGACACAGATTAGTAGGGCATATTCTTAGGCATGGGGGGATTATGCAATTGATCATAGAAGGTAGAGTGGAGGGAAAGAGAGGGGTAGGTAGGCCTAGATTGGAGTATGTGAGTCAGATAGTTGAAGACGTTGAGATGAATAGCTATAGGGAGATGAAGGGATTAGCTCAGGATAGATCGGCATGGCGTGCTGTTTCCAACCAATCTTTAGGATTGCGGACTCTTTAAAAAATTTCAGTTGCTGAAATATGTAAATGAACTTCTATATATTCAGAATATTACGAAAAATCTTCGATTGAAATAACGCAACATTTATATTTCGAGCAATTTATAGTATATTTCCTTGTTGTGTCTCAATTTCTTTTATATATTTAAAACATCGCCGATGGAGCGAAACTTTATATATTCAGTAATTCACTACTCTATGCAATAATATCTGCGCAAGATATATTAATATACAGGGTATTTAATCAAACATTCGCTTCATGTAAACAATAAAAGCAACGACAACGATGATTGTCATATCATTTAATTAAGGACATTAAATACATGTCCATTAAAAATTTGCAATTTTTCGAACTGCCATTAGTTCATAATATTGTTAATAATACGATGTAGTTCCATTACTATTAGAGATTCTTTGTAGACGTGGTACATATTTATTTTCCACCACATGATATGTCTTTCTCAGTTCGTAGTGCGCCCAATATCGAATAATGATAATAAAACATCGCCAGGACTAGACTACATTTACACTCTAAAATAATGTTAATAGTAAATTGTATATAATATTCGCGTAATATTCTGTTGTTTTACGAAATATCAGTGGCGCCCTTCCACCGAAACAAAAAACATTTTATATTTCGCAAATATTTTACATTCACGTGCAGATTTACATTCATAAATGTGCCATTATTGTTCATTTTATTTTTATTGGATTATGATCCGTAAAAAAAAAAATGTTTTTAATAAAAAATGTCGAAAGATATATATCGTAAAATAAATTACGATATTTTAAATTAACATAAACGACACAGTCGATAAATTGGCGGACATCTCAGTCACTATTGGAAAATCCTGAGTTTTTTTTCTTATTCGGAACACACGAAAACGAAAATTGCGGAATTAAAAAAATCAATCGAATTTCCATAATTTAACTATAACCAAGTTCGCAGTAGTGACGTACGTACATTTGGTCATAGTTTTCAAATAAATAACAATGATGGATAATGGAGAATAACTATAAGGCAATCGAAAGAAGAAAGTTTTATTCATATTATCAGCGTTCAACCCACGAGCGAATATAATTGTTTTAAAATTATTATTATTACAGTAGATATGCCTGGTGAAATATTGCGTATTATAATAATATTTCGATTTCGTTGGGCGCATTTATTATTAACCATGATGATATCCGCCGCTGTTTAAGGGTGCGGGATGAACGAGTATATCCATTATTCCTGTAGCTAGTTACCTGCGTATGTTGCGGATATTTCGCTGTTTTTCCAAAGTACCTGCAGCTATTTCACCGTACTGAAAAACGAAAATAATAATATGTAATGTAAATACGGCAATGTACGCTTCATCAAATACATACATATATACAAAATATTTTACGTAACGTATATTACGCACGGTCGTATCAATTTGGCGAAATATTTTGTATTATTCAACGCATCTGTATAGAATATCACCCAAAAAGCTAAATGTACATTTCGATGGCTATGCCCCCATCTTCAGTAGCACAAGCACAAGATAAAAAAAACAAAAAAAACAACTATTTCATAAATACCAGATTTTTTTATTGAAATCAATCAAATCTTTGGGATTTCCTAGAAAATTAGCAAGACTATTAGAAGTATTATATGTTACTATAAAATTACGTGCAATTATAGGATCAAGAGGTAATTTAACAAATTTTGCAGTTTTGTTCTAAACTACTAATATTTCTGATATCTCTTGTTCTTTTAAATTTTCTTAATATGTTATTTATAATTTTATAAGAATAGCCATTTTGTACTGCTATAAAAGTACAAGCAGAAAGTAGAAATCATGGCTAATGGAACATCTAGGAACGACATAGATTGCGAATGGAGGGAAATCAGAAATGGGTTAACTACAGCAGCAAATGAAGCATTAGGCACAAAGAAAAGGGCAGGTAGGAGGGAATGGATCACGGAAGAAATAGTTGAAATGATAGAAGCAAGAAGGAAAATTAAAATTGGAAACACAGAAGCAGGACAGAAAAAATATAAGGAACTAAGGAACTTAATTAATAGGAAATGCAAGCTAGCGAAAGAAGAGTGGATAAAAGGAAATTGTGAGGATATTGAGGAGGATATGAGAAGAGGTAAAGTAGATTTGGGCTACAGGAAAATTAAGTCACATTTTTCTAAAATAAAACCAAAGGGTAACATTATATGTGATAAGCAGGGTAAGGAACTCACAGAAAATAAGGAAAAAGCTAGAAGATGGAAGGAGTATCTTAAAGATTTATATAAAGGTAGGCAGGACATGGAGGAGCTAGAAAATGTGGAACAGATAGATGAGGATGACTTAGGTCCTAGCATACTTAGGTCAGAGTTTCATAGAGCATTAAATGATTTACGGAATAACAAAGCAGCGGGGATTGATATGATACCAGCCGAATTAATAAAACACGCAGGGGGAAAAATGCAGGAGCGATTATACAGGTTAGTTTGTAAAATATATGAGAAGGGAGAAGTACCACAGGATTTTCAGCGTAGTAGAATAGTAACAATGCCGAAGAAAATAGGAGCTAATTTGTGTGAGAACTATAGGACCATTAGTCTACTATCACATGCATCGAAGATATTGCTAAAGATTATTTATAGGAGATTAGAAAATAAAGTAGAGGAAAGGCTAGGAGAAGATCAGTTTGGTTTTAGGAAAAACAGAGGGACGAGGGAGGCGATTCTAGCACTAAGAACAGTAGTAGAAAAAAGAATGAGGGTAGGAAAGGTAACTTGCATAGCTTTTGTAGATTTAGAAAAGGCATTTGATAATGTAGATTGGGACATAATGTTTAGAATTTTAAAAGAAACGGGTATAGATTATAAGGATAGGAGAATAATTTTTAATTTATATAAACACCAAACTGCCTTAGTTAGAATTGAGGGGGAAGAAGAGGTAGCAAAAATAGGGAAGGGAGTTCGGCAGGGATGTACAATTTCACCGTTATTATTTAATCTATATATAGAAGATGCAATAAACAAAATAAAAGAAGAGTATAGTGTAGGTGTGAATGTACAGGGAGAGAAAATATATATGTTGAGATTCGCCGACGATATAGCTATATTGGAAGAAAGCGAAAAGAATTTAGAAAGGGTATTGAATGGTATGCAGGCAGTATTGACTAGGGATTTTAACATGAAAATAAATATAGGTAAAACTAAAGTGATGAGGTGTGACAAAAAGGAATGCAGTAGAAAAATGAGGATCACAATAGGAGATAATAGAATCGAAGAAGTGTCAGATTTTTGTTATTTAGGCAGTAGAATCACAAAAGATAATCGAAGCAAGGTAGATATAAAGTGTAGGATAGCACAGGGTAGGAAGGCATTCGTAGAAAAGGAACAGATTTTAAGATCAAATATTGACTTGGGTATTAGAAAAAGATTACTGAAGGTATATGTTTGGAGTGTAGCACTGTACGGGTGTGAGGCGTGGACTATAGGAAAGGAAGAGAAGCGTAGATTACAAGCATTCGAAATGTGGTGTTATAGGAGGATGATGAGGATTGGTTGGGAAGATAAAGTAACAAATGAAGCTGTACTAGAGTTAGTAGGGGAGAAGAGAAGTATTTGGAGAGTGTTACAGCGTAGGAGAGACAGATTAGTAGGGCATATCCTTAGGCATGGGGGGATTATGCAATTGATCATAGAAGGTAGAGTGGAGGGAAAGAGAGGGGTAGGTAGGCCTAAATTGGAGTATGTGAGTCAGATAGTTGAAGACGTTGAGATGAATAGCTATAGGGAGATGAAGGGATTAGCTCAGGATAGATCGGCATGGCGTGCTGTTTCTAACCAATCTTTAGGATTGCGGACTCTTTAACTAAACTGCTATATTTCGGATATAAATTAATTCAATTTATCATTAGATAAAGGGAAATTTAATAAGCGGTTAATTAAAAAATTAAAAGCAGGCATATTTATGTCGACGACAATGATTTGAATCGTTCCTTATATATGTAGCTTATCAAATATATTTATACATTTTTAATGTTGTCATTGCAAATTGTTTATTTACGCGAACGTTTCCAAATGATTCTCGTCGAAACGAAATATGATTTTCGGTATTTCGGTATTTCATTAAATCATGAAAAATGCACAATTGCTTTGGTAGAATAAGAAAAACGTAATGAAACGATCGTATTTTCCCGGGGTATTTAATTATTCATATTAAATTTTAAATAAATATTTTAATGAATGTTTATTCGAATTTGCTAAACAGCTAACTTTTGAAATACCCCGCTGTCATTCGATAATGAAATGTTAATTGCGAAACATTCAAAAATGAAATATTTGTGTGAACAGAAGCTTATAATAATCAGTTCGTATATTCAAAATTAAAATACTGCAAATTTTATTCGCGCAAATTTATAATTTCATATCGCCTATTTCTATTTATATATTTTGAACTTTTATTTGTATCCGCGTAGATTTTTAATGCTTATTATGAGGGAATGAATTATTTTTATGTTGATATACACATGTATAAAATTGTCAAACCCATTTTACGACTGTGATTCGTGATACGAAGAAAGATCAACGTAAAAATTATGTATATTCGAAGCATAATACTTTATTACAAATGATGTAAATAATAAAAAAAAATAGGTAGATTAGATCGACGTGGTATTAGAATATGAAATTCGATACAATCGATGTAGCAATCCGAATTATCCGTGTCTATTTTTAATGGGGAATTTGCAGTACAATTTACGAGCCCATTTTATTTTAACTGTGTACGTACAGAGTCAGTTTTAATGCTGAACACAAGCGGCTTTACGTTCCTTCGAGGATATAAGAGCACGTATATAAGGATCTACATATCCTATTAACCCAGAATATCAGTCGTTTACTGCAGTAATTTAGCCCGGTAATGAATGCGCCGTAAACTAAGAAGATATTTAAACACGGCACTTTATCTGACGGAATTGCTTATTGGAGCTTCTCACACAGGAACGTCTTCTACACAACGCATAGATACAATATAAAGTGATATTTTATTAGGTGGCGTAATGGTCTTACTTCTACCCACACGTGCGAATAAAAATAAATTTTTCTTGTGCAGTAATTACGCGGAAGAATAATTTTGGTAATGCGCCTTATGGTATTTCTTTTAATGCCAGATATAAGAACTGAGAAATTTACTTACGTGTCAATTTAAAAATGTGTAAAATAGTAATTTAGTGAGGTAAATAAGATTAAAATACACTTGAATTGTTTATTTTGAAAAAGGTATAAGTCAAAAAATTTTAAGTTTTCAGGTACTTGGAAAAACCGTCTTTTAAGGATAATGTATTTAAACAACTTGCGTAAATGCATAAATAAAATGATAGGTTATGGGAAGACTTGTGTCCTTATATAATACAAAAAGGTGTATTTAGGGATGTAAAAATAATTATATATATCGCTACTTTCGAAGAAAATCGGCACAAGTCAAATGGTACAAGTTTTAAGAAAACGCATCAATAATCCCTTTTATTTTATTTAAAATATATACTATAGCTAATTTTAGTAAGTGTTTTTTATTCTTTCTCGCCCTAATACCAACCCTTAAGGGTTTGCGACACTTTTGTCGAAAAAATGAATTTTAGTTCGAAACATTTTTGTATTTAATAACACATTAAACGAAATACAAAACATTCATGACACACTTCCACATAAAAATATACCACATTTGTACACAAAGTAAGAAATCTCAAATGTTTGTTTTCTTCTAAAGTAGTGATATAACTAAAATTTGACTGATTTCTTCACTTATCCCATTTTCAAAATAAATTATTCAATTACTGAAGTTTTCATGATTAAATAACTAAATACTAGTAATTATATATACACAGCGAATAGCTTAAAATCACATTTTTAAATGAAACTAGAAAATATACGAATATAATCAATACTACTGAAGAACGACGTCCTTCGGGAAAAAAGTTTATTGCTATTTACTCATTTTCGAATGTGTCCACATCGACTGCAGTTATTGTTTTAGTACGACAATTTCAATTAGAACATAAAAATATTTACCACCTAGCAGGGGCGTATCCGTTATTTTGTTACGGCGAACATATTTTACGAATATTTAAAATATACGTCTACAAAAAAACAAACGGGACCACGGGCGAAACATTTTCTTAAACATTGTAATGTAGCATTACACGGGTATGAGACGTGGACTATAGGAAAGCAAGAGACGCGTAGAATAGAAGCATTCGAAATGTGGTGCTACAGGAGGATGATAAAGTTTTGTTGGGAAGATAAAGTGACAAATGAAGCTGTATTAGAGTTAATAGGGGAGAAGAGAAATATTTGGAATAGCGTAGAAGACTAGTGGGGGGGGGGGGTTATGTAATTAGTTATAGAAGGTAGGGTAGAGGGAAAGCAAGGGGTAGGTAGGCCTAGATTGGAGGACGTGTGCGATGAATAGCTATAGAGAGATGAAGGAATTAGCTCAAGATAGATCGACAGACGGCGTGCTGTTTCCAAGCGATCCTTTTAGGATTGAGGACTATTTAACTAACGTAATTTTTTCGATCGTTAACGTAGATCCCGATTAGAAATCACCATAAATGCGCGGCTGTCCCGTCGATTTGTTTCCCCAGTTTGCACGCATCCAAAAACTTGATTGCACTAATTGAAGCTGGCATAATCGACCGTGAAATTTCGCGCGCGATATTTGTTCGCTTTTACACCGGGCGCCAATTAAAAACGTGCGAAGGTGACGCCGACAATTAATTTTTTTTTCGTAAATATGGTAAAAATTTATAGACTACGCATATGGCTCATTTATTACCCGACGAAGTTCTACACGAAATTATTCTTACCATATTCGTGGTGCGTAATATGGCGGCTTCTGATAAATTATCCGCGGCAAATATTTACTGTACTCCACGTCGGGTAGATGACAGTCCCAGATGATTTCGAATATGTTCTGTAAATAGTGGCAGGTTCGGACTGGTTATAAACTGGTTTTAAATATTAAAATATTCGATGAGTTGTAATCTCGTAAGACGTTATATTTCCATATGTAAAGCTGTTCGGTAAATTCATTAAATTGCTTTGGATTTTAGTGCCTATTTAATTGAATGCAGAATCCGTGCTTTTCTACAAAGTATATAATCCGTATTTTTTAGCGATTCTATTAATCGCGGCATTTATGTGGAAATAAAATCGTAATCGGTGTATTTAAGATCACGTTGAGCGGCGATTTCGAGTGCGGTGCTTAATTTGCCTGACAATATTTACGCAGCTCACCTTGAAAAGCGACAACATTCAGTTCATTTCGATGTCTTCGCGTTCCTTCGCATGGATTACCGGCTTACGGCTTTAGTGGCTGTTACGGGCGCACTGCGTACATTATTTTCCCGTCGTCATTATTTTCATTAAATTTGCTCTTTGCACGTTGTCCGGTAAACCGGAATGAAATGTTCTTTCAGGTCGCTGCGACCATCCGCGTCTTACTGAAGTAATATGGCGAGCTCTGTCTACACGCCCGGGCTCTTCGCCCCGCTTTTCAAACGCACATATTTACGAAGTTGTTTCAAACTGCCGCGAGCAATTTGTTTCGCATTATTTATAATTTACTTTTCTTCCTATGCTGCCTACATGCATATAATACAACGACAGCAGGTTATTGTAGCGAGACCGTATTGGCGAGGGCCTTTATGGGAGATACTAAAAATTCAAAACATGAAACATATTTTGTTAGTATTCTCGGCATTATAATTTAAATTTATAATTGAAATTGCCGGTGTATATGCGAGTGTACGTATAGATGTGGACAAACATTGGAGAGCCTTTTTTTTTATTATATTTTCATTTTGCCCGTCACTCGCGTGCGCTTCTTCTCAACGAATTATTATTTGGTCATCGGACTGCGTGTTTTTATACGGAGAAATTACGTAATAATATTGTTGACGAGTTCTTTAGTCGGCTTTTAGAATAATTTAGTTTCTCGCAACAAAATTAACTATATAATTTTTTACTGCGGTAACAAATAATCGTATAGAATGTCCCTAAAATACGAAGCGTTGATGTGCATTTCTAAGGCTATGCCCCATTTTCAGTAGCACAAAAGAAAAATGAAATAAAACACCTCTCTCACTAACCCCGATTTATTTTCCTTGTTGTGCGCAAATAATCGGATATATGCTTTTGCCAGGAATTTGCGATAATTATCTACACACTCATCATTTTCTCACATAAGAAGCTAGTTAATATACAAATAATTGTACGCCCAATTTATCTACCGCAGCGATCGTTGCAATATAAAATGATAATGAAGCCAAATGAAGAATTCATGTTTGTTTCGCCAAAACATTGCAAATGCAAATGGGTGGACTCACCTGTTATATACAGTGCAACGCAAATAAATAAACAATATCCCCAGGAATCGCATAATGCTATTGTGGCTACCCAGTGGCGGGAATAGTTCCATTTTCGCTGATGGTAATGTTACCGGTGATATATTATTCCCGACTATTAGCCGCATAAATAGACAAACAAGCTACCGTACTTCCACATTGCAAAACCCACATTTGAACCAAGAACATATATTCGTACGTAGAACGTACGAGCATTGAATCATACAATCCACCGTAGATATAAATTGCTTTTTCAGAAATTTTTTAGCGCGTGTGGATCTTTCATTTGCGACGATATTCTACGATCATCATCAATCTTGCGTATATTTCTGGTCGCTTCCATTAATCGCTTCGTTCAATTTGCGACTCTATACGTTTTATGTAATTCTGTGATCGGCACTGTATAGAAAATCATCCGGGACACATTAGATGCGGTTCTCTTTTGTATTAATAATATTGGTTCGTACACGGTTATAGTTCGATAATATTGGGTTTATACGGCCTGTGTTTATTTTTCGAGCTGCACATCGAACTAATTGAATCATTCACATTGAAACACATCATTCATGCATATAAGAATAGTCCCTAATTGGTGTATAGTTCGTGATTAGGTTTCAAATGTTGCCATGTACCTCCACTCGGATTTAATGAATCGTTAACAAAATAATAAATCGATAATAGTTGCCCGATATGGTGAAATTATAAAATAACTAGCGTTTGATACAATATCATAATTGCGTGTGTTTCCTATTTCAATATTATTCCTCATATAATCCGATTATTATATTATAACAAAACAATGGTGACCTAAATGTTACGCGTAATTATTGCGTTTATCACGAGATGGCGGAGGTTAGTTTTTCCTAACACGATTCTGTGCACACAATAGAAATGGTTCATACTATCAGGCTCCCCAGTATTCGTTCGTCCCAACGATTCCCGATATACAGAGAAAGATATTGTCCTGGTTACTACCCTTATTGATAATATATATAGAATATCCTAAATCGTATGGCTCCTGCACTCCACAGGATAACAGCTGTATATTTGAAACAATAGAAGAATACCGTCTCCAAATCATCGATGGTGGTAAATAACCCCCCCCCCCCCCCCATGTCGTTTTTTGCTCTGAATTTTTCTCTTGCAAAGAAGTTTGAATCGTGGCTTCTATTCTCGTAGTGCGTATCGAATATGGGACTGGCTGTGCTAGGTGCTGGCATACCTACCTACCTGGGATTCGTACACGGTAACCGGCTCCTTAATTGGTACCGTGTATCTAATTTGCGTGGCGCTCGGGGCCAACAAGGACCCGATGGTTGCTTGTTGCCGTTGCGGTTCCTCGCCTGCTATTGCAGCCACTGTGTTCCACCAATCTCTTCTGCTATTGTGTGTGTATGTATATATGCGTGTGCGTCGTCTTCTGTGGCGGCGGTGGTGGGCACCACCGCCGCCACAACCTGCCACGAACACAACGGACACATCCCAGGAATGGGAATGGGAATCATTGGTGCACTTGCAGTGATCGAGGCTAGGGGAAAAATGCGAATAATATGGAAGTCGTTCTATATTCCCGCAGTCTTTGATTTGACGCGTAGCATATGCCCTTCGTGAATTCATGGCAGTTCTAACGTCTGAAGGAAAAGATACTTTAGTTGCGCCACCAGAAAATATATCGCGCTCATATCGTGCGGTGTCTTTAATTAATTTTTAGGTTTCCCTACATCTTTGCTTAACAATATGTTATATATAAGATATATTCGGTAGATTAAATTAAAATGTTCATTTTATAACATATTAGGATTGTAAAATCGCTTTGTGTTACGGTTTTTGGGTGATATTTTATAACATATTAGGATTGTTTTTGTTTGTTTTGTTCAATTCATACGAGATTATTGAAAATTTAATATCTGCCCGGCGATGTTTTTATATCGCCATTTTTTCGTACAAAAAAATGAACTACAATCGCCTAAGCGAGAACGCCATTGATGTTATTGTAGTGGAAGTACACGGTGGAATGGCGAAAGGAGTCAAACCCACGCACAAGATACAACCAACTATAATATAACTGATAATACGGTAGCCATTTGCCGGAGACATTACCGCTATTTTGTTCTCGTTATTATAACGGGAAATGGCGGTCTCGTTTATATATCCAGCTTATAGGCACGGCCAGCCGTAATATATATAATGTTAAAAATCTTTCTCCGAGCGCTACGAATAACAGTCCTATTATGAAAATAATATAATAAACCTTGTCGGATGTTATTTTCGGTAGATGCATTCCGAATGCTGGTTAATGGTTTAGAATCCAAGCTTCATTTGTATAAAACATCACACAAAAACCGTAACATAAAGCATTTATTAGCCGAATACCTAATAGCTAATAAAACAAATAAATAAATAGCTAACAAATGCTTCGTGTTACGATTTTTTTGGGTGATTTTTCATACAATTATTTAACACCGTAGTGACGATTTTATAAGATTCATATCTTTGTAAATACAAGTTACTTATATCGTCTTGCAAAAAATTTAATTGAACGCAGTTTATATGCATATATCGAATTCTTTTCATCAACATTTCGATATCGCTAGAAATACCCGAGCTGTAACTATGTTTAAGTTACCAAATTTTAGGACAAACTGTTATTTATAACTCACCTATATGTCGAATTATTTGCACATTTACAAATATTTAATTGAACGCATTGAACAAATATTAAGAATTGTAAGAGTTACCCTGGAGCAGATATTGATAGTGACAATAATTTAGTAGTCCTGGACTCAGAGGTCAAATTCAAGAAATTACAGAAGTCCAAACAGGTCAGAGTAGATGTCGATAGGTTAAAATTAGCTGATGTATGTGAAAAGTACAAGCAGAAAGTGGAAATCATGGCTAATGGAACATCTAGGAACGACATAGATTGCGAATGGAGGGAAATCAGAAATGGGTTAACTACAGCAGCAAATGAAGTTTTAGGCACAAAGAAAAGGGCAGGTAGGAGGGAATGGATCACGGAAGAAATAGTTGAAATGATAGAAGCAAGAAGGAAAATTAAAATTGGAAACACAGAAGCAGGACAGAAAAAATATAAGGAACTAAGGAACTTAATTAATAGGAAATGCAAGCTAGCGAAAGAAGAGTGGATAAAAGGAAACTGTGAGGATATTGAGGAGGATATGAGAAGAGGTAAAGTAGATTTGGGCTACAGGAAAATTAAGTCACATTTTTCTAAAGTAAAACCAAAGGGTAACATTATATGTGATAAGCAGGGTAAGGAACTCACAGAAAATAAGGAAAAAGCTAGAAGATGGAAGGAGTATCTTGAAGATTTATATAAAGGTAGGCAGGACATGGAGGAGCTAGAAAGTGTGGAACAGATAGATGAGGATGACTTAGGTCCTAGCATACTTAGGTCAGAGTTTCATAGAGCATTAAATGATTTACGGAATAACAAAGCAGCGGGTATTGATATGATACCAGCCGAATTAATAAAACACGCAGGGGAAAAAATGCAGGAGCGATTATACAGGTTAGTTTGTAAAATATATGAGAAGGGAGAAGTACCACAGGATTTTCAGCGTAGTAGAATAGTAACAATGCGGAAGAAAATAGGAGCTAATTTGTGTGAGAACTATAGGACCATTAGCCTACTATCACATGCATCGAAGATATTGTTAAAGATTATTTATAGGAGATTAGAAAATAAAGTAGAGGAAAGGCTAGGAGAAGATCAGTTTGGTTTTAGGAAAAACAGAGGGACGAGAGAGGCGATTCTAGCACTAAGAACGGTAGTAGAAAAAAGAAATAGGGTAGGAAAGGTAACTTGCATAGCTTTTGTAGACTTAGAAAAGGCATTTGATAATGTAGATTGGGACATAATGTTTAGAATTTTAAAAGAAACGGGTATAGATTATAAGGATAGGAGAATAATTTTTAATTTATATAAACACCAAACTGCCTTAGTTAGAATTGAGGGGGAAGAAGAGGTAGCAAAAATAGGGAAGGGAGTTCGGCAGGGATGTTCACTTTCACCGTTATTATTTAATCTATATATAGAAGATGCAATAAACAAAGTAAAAGAAGAGTATAGTGTAGGTGTGAATGTACAGGGAGAGAAAATATATATGTTGAGATTCGCCGACGATATAGCTATATTGGAAGAAAGCGAAAAGAATTTAGAAAGGGTATTCAATGGTATGCAGGTAGTATTGACTAGGGATTTTAACATGAAAATAAATATAGGTAAAACTAAAGTGATGAGGTGTGACAAAAAGGAATGCAGTAGAAAAATGAGTATCTCAATAGGAGATAATAGAATCGAAGAAGTGTCAGATTATTGTTATTTAGGTAGTAGAATCACAAAAGATAATCGAAGCAAGGTAGATATAAAGTGTAGGATAGCACAGGGTAGGAAGGCATTCGTAGAAAAAGAACAGATTTTAAGATCAAATATTGACTTGGGTATTAGAAAAAGATTACTGAAGGTATATGTTTGGAGTGTAGCACTGTACGGGTGTGAGGCGTGGACTATAGGAAAGGAAGAGAAGCGTAGATTACAAGCATTCGAAATGTGGTGTTATAGGAGGATGATGAGGATTGGTTGGGAATATAAAGTAATAAATGAAGCTGTACTAGAGTTAGTAGGGGAGAAGAGAAGTATTTGGAGAGTGTTACAGCGTAGGAGAGACAGATTAGTAGGGCATATTCTTAGGCATGGGGGGATTATGCAATTGATCATAGAAGGTAGAGTGGAGGGAAAGAGAGGCCTAGATTGGAGTATGTGAGTCAGATAGTTGAAGACGTTGAGATGAATAGCTATAGGGAGATGAAGGGATTAGCTCAGGATAGATCGGCATGGCGTGCTGTTTCCAACCAATCTTTAGGATTGCGGACTCTTTAACTAACTAATACATTTTAAAAATCATCACTACGGTGTTAAATTATAATATAGAATATCACCCAAATACCGTAACAACAAGCATTTAGTAGCTAGATGTACATTTCAAGCGCTATGCGCCCATCTTCAGTAGCACAAGATAAAACTAAATAAAATAAAACTGCTATTGCAGATGGGCGCATAGCGCTTGAAATGTACATGTAGCTACTTAATGCTTGTTACGGTATTTGGGTGATATTCTATATTATGACATATACTGATTTTTCCGAGTTTATTCGTAGAGATTTATTTCAGTTACCAAGCTAAGATGTGTCAGCGGTCGCAATAAGACATTTTTTTTGGTTTTAATTCGAATAAGTAGACCGCAATTTTGATAGCAGCGTTGTCCCTTATTCGTGGCACATAAATGGACTGCTTTCGAATTGATGCCCGCGAATGTACAATAAGGTCTTTTCATGGCCCGGCAATTCGAATGTAATACGTTCGTTTTGCGGAACTGGCGAGCCGCCGAGCAAAAGCTGATACCACCCCATTTAAATACACGTATTGTTTCAAGGACAATAGCCACCAGCGAAGAAGCCAGTTTGAAAACTGTAGCGGGATCTGAACGGGAACTGGGGGAAACGGATTAAACGGCACGTTTATATTAAAGCTTCTATAACGGATAGAACGAGTGTATTAGATACGTACGTGCGATCGTAGTAAATTATAAAAGCGTTGCGAGAATTTCACGATGCAATTTGAGGGTGGGGTACTGATGCAGTGCCCCCGCCACCACCGACCCGCGCACATGGTCAGGATATGCGAAGAGCATAAGAGCAGCGCGAATCGACCGCTACAAACAAACGTACCCGCAATCAAATAGAAGATGATCGCGATTTTCGACTGTTTGTAAAAACGTGTAACTGGCCGCACATACCCACGTGTAAAGAATCGCTCCAATTTCGAATATTGTTAATAAAAGTATTTCAGTATGTAGTATATGAAGAGAACTATGATTTGCTTCGATTTGATCTCATCATCCATACACGCGCGAATAGCGATACGTCTGCCCGAAGAATTCCCAGTGTGTCTCATCATTATCTCTAGATCAAGTGCAAAGTTTTGAATGCCGGTTCGATAGTGACTTTATTGGCGTAAAATCTATCTATATATATATATACAGTGCATAATACATAAATCCCGAACATGTGCCTGTTTTGTCAATGAAAACTACGCGTTTGTTAGTACTGTGCAAATTTCTTGCGCAAACAAAAAATGCACTTCAAGACTGGCGGTGTATAATGTTTACGTGTTTAGACTAGGCGAATTGCAACTAGCGAATTGGATAGTTTCCTTTAGTATTGATTTAAGTTTACGTGTTTTCTCGAGAGCCCTGTATATAAGAATACAAAACCGACGTCCCGTGAGAAATCACGCTCTCTTTTATTATTTATAGGGATATATAGGTGTGTGTATACATTTATGGCAGAAACATAAAAAAAACTACTTAATTTTACCGACCTAACTCGAGAGCCGTGCGATATTAACTCCGTTTACTGTCGTTCTTGTTAATTTCGCAATGTTATAGTAACAATTCAGCGACGTTCCTGCACGCGGCCCAATTATGGCTTCGATTAGCTAACATCTGTTTTAAGAAACAAATATTTTTTTTTTAGCGCGCCGCAATTGTGACAAATAAATGTTATACATTTTTTTTTTTCGAAAACGCGTTATATAACCGCGTTTTTTTGGTCGCCCATTGATAACTCACAATACGCTCTTATAATACACCGAAAGGATATTTGCTAGCCAAAATCTAGTATAAGCAAATTTGAAAATTGATGACTGTTGAATAATAATTCTAAATTATATCTAGATATAATTATTTGTGATTGTAAAAATATCTTAAATAGACCATAGACAATATATATGAAGAGATTTTATATATTTATATATGGTGAAGATTTTAGTGTCCGATAATCAAAATGAAAAAGACTATCTTTGTGATGGATCCGTGGTACTTTTCTTGTATGAGAATAGTTTAAACGTTGTGTCAAACAGTATGTATAATTTAACATGTATAATTATCACATTGGAGCAAGGGTACCGTAGCGTTAACTAGCAGATATCAAATAACCAATCGATAACTAATTACCTGTCATGATAGTGGAGCATCCGTGTCGTAACACTTCTTGCGTCCGTATACAATACATTATCTATCAGCTACGATCACAATATATACAATAATCCGTCGCTCCTCTAACTGTACTACCCATATCGCAAGAAACAAACATTTTTATTTGTTTGCAAAAAATTCTTATTCAATCGAAATATGAATATCCAGCATTGAACAATTAATTTTGTGAGGAGCCGATAAGTATTATTCAGGTCCATATATGCATGCGATGTTAACAAGTTGTCGATTTGCTCTCAAATTACATACACTTGACCTGTGAAAATTGGTTAGTTAGTTAAAGAGTCCGCAATCCTAAAGATTGGTTGGAAACAGCACGCCATGCCGATCTATCCTGAGCTAATCCCTTCATCTCCCTATAGCTATTCATCTCAACGTCTTCAACTATCTGACTCACATACTCCAATCTAGGCCTACCTACCCCTCTCTTTCCCTCCACTCTACCTTCTATGATCAATTGCATAATCCCCCCATGCCTAAGAATATGCCCTACTAATCTGTCTCTCCTACGCTGTAACACTCTCCAGATACTTCTCTTCTCCCCTACTAACTTTAGTACAGCTTCATTTGTTACTTTATCTTCCCAACCAATCCTCATCATCCTCCTATAACACCACATTTCGAATGCTTGTAATCTACGCTTCTCTTCCTTTCCTATAGTCCACGCCTCACACCCGTACAGTGCTACACTCCAAACATATACCTTCAGTAATCTTTTTCTAATACCCAAGTCAATATTTGATCTTAAAATCTGTTCTTTTTCTACGAATGCCTTCCTACCCTGTGCTATCCTACACTTTATATCTACCTTGCTTCGATTATCTTTTGTGATTCTACTGCCTAAATAACAAAAATCTGACACTTCTTCGATTCTATTATCTCCTATTGTGATCCTCATTTTCTACTGCATTCCTTTTTGTCACACCTCATCACTTTAGTTTTACCTATATTTATTTTCATGTTAAAATCCCTAGTCAATACTGCCTGCATACCATTCAATACCCTTTCTAAATTCTTTTCGCTTTCTTCCAATATAGCTATATTGTCGGCGAATCTCAACATATATATTTTCTCTCCCTGTACATTCACACCTACACTATACTCTTCTTTTACTTTGTTTATTGCATCTTCTATATATAGATTAAATAATAACGGTGAAAGTGTACATCCCTGCCGAACTCCCTTCCCTATTTTTGCTACCTCTTCTTCCCCCTCAATTCTAACTAAGGCAGTTTGGTGTTTATATAAATTAAAAATTATTCTCCTATCCTTATAATCTATACCCGTTTCTTTTAAAATTCTAAACATTATGTCCCAATCTACATTATCAAATGCCTTTTCTAAATCTACAAAAGCTATGCAAGTTACCTTTCCTACCCTCTTTCTTTTTTCTACTACCGTTCTTAGTGCTAGAATCGCCTCTCTCGTCCCTCTGTTTTTCCTAAAACCAAACTGATCTTCTCCTAGCCTTTCCTCTACTTTATTTTCTAATCTCCTATAAATAATCTTTAACAATATCTTCGATGCATGTGATAGTAGACTAATGGTCCTATAGTTCTCACACAAATTAGCTCCTATTTTCTTCGGCATTGTTACTATTCTACTACGCTGAAAATCCTGTGGTACTTCTCCCTTCTCATATATTTTACAAACTAACCTGTATAATCGCTCCTGCATTTTTTCCCCTGCGTGTTTTATTAATTCGGCTGGTATCATATCAATCCCCGCTGCTTTGTTATTCCGTAAATCATTTAATGCTCTATGAAACTCTGACCTAAGTATGCTAGGACCTAAGTCATCCTCATCTATCTGTTCCACACTTTCTAGCTCCTCCATGTCCTGCCTACCTTTATATAAATCTTCAAGATACTCCTTCCATCTTCTAGCTTTTTCCTTATTTTCTGTGAGTTCCTTACCCTGCTTATCACATATAATGTTACCCTTTGGTTTTACTTTAGAAAAATGTGACTTAATTTTCCTGTAGCCCAAATCTACTTTACCTCTTCTCATATCCTCCTCAATATCCTCACAATTTCCTTTTATCCACTCTTCCTTTCGCTAGCTTTCATTTCCTATTAATTAAGTTCCTTAGTTCCTTATATTTTTTCTGTCCTGCTTCTGTGTTTCCAATTTTAATTTTCCTTCTTGCTTCTATCATTTCAACTATTTCTTCCGTGATCCATTCCATCCTACCTGCCCTTTTCTTTGTGCCTAATACTTCATTTGCTGCTGTAGTTAACCCATTTCTGATTTCCCTCCATTCGCAATCTATGTCGTTCCTAGATGTTCCATTAGCCATGATTTCCACTTTCTGCTTGTACTTTTCACATACATCAGCTAATTTTAACCTATCGACATCTACTCTGACCTGTTTAGACTTCTGTAATTTCTTTAATTTGACCTCTGAGTCCAGGACTACTAAATTATGGTCACTATCAATATCTGCTCCAGGGTAACTCTTACAATTCTTAATCTGGTTCCTAAACCTCTCTTTAACCAGTATGTAATCTATCTGATACCTCCCTATATCTCCTGGCATATTGGTAAATTGGTACATATCTAGAATAGATATGTACCAATTCTAATTCAATCTATTCCGCACTTCATTATGTTAGAAAATAATTAATGACTAGAGTGCAGCGAGGAAACGAATGTAAAAGAATTATGCACCGCTATTTGTATATTGGTTCGAAAAAAAAAAATTATATACAAAATTAAAAAGTTGATATGTACATTGCGAAACTAGATGATAGTTTAAAATATTGCTTAAAATGCAGAGCTTCAAGTTATTTATGCGAATCAAAAATTTAAAATATATATCTTTATTAGTTCAATATTAGGTGAATGTCTAGTACTACCGGTACCTTGAAATAACTTCAAGTACCTTCATAATTCTATACTACTAATGTTAAACGTTCGTTAGTTTCAATACAGGATCTCTCTCATTTCAAATTGTGAATAAGTGCACGTCGTCTTTCGCAAAGTTTCTCATCAAAGATCGCGGGGGCAAAAAATTTCGAACGGAATCTCGTCGTTCCAAACTCCAAAAAGTGCCGTCTCCTGTAAAAATGTAAACTTGTTCGCAATTATATCATGAAAATGTATTCTGGACAACCCTCGAAGTCAAAATAGGTAACGGGTCCCTCAAGATCGGTTTAGCCGAGCATTTCGTTTCGAAATTAATCAGCTAGGTAAATAGAATAGAGCAAATGGAATGTGGGTTATTCCCCACTTTGGCTGTCATTGATGACAAATGAAACCACCGGAATATTTATATTTAAATAGCTTTATTTGAGCTATTTATTTATTTATTTAACATTAATTTTTAATTTAAAAAGTTATCACTACTGTGTTAAATAATAGTATAGAATACCGTAACTTAAAGCATTAAGTAGCTAGATGTACATTTCGAAGGCTATGCCCCCATCTTCAGTAGCACAAGATAAAAACTAAATAAAATACCTCTTTCTGTGTAATTTCCGTTTACGTTGCACTATGCACCGAAAGAAATTCAATTCAATTTAATATACCAATAAAAGATGCCCATCTGATGTATCTATAAAGCTCGAAGATCGTTTTATTAATATGAAATGTATAGAAACTTTTCCGTTATATAATTTGAATTAGCTGACGGAATATATACGCAAATTGGGTTAAATTTAATGTGGCACTGATATTGCATCTGCGATAATGCCTTTGTCTTGCATACGCGCTTACACGTTTACACGGCATATTATACACGGCGCAGTTGTTTCTATAATGCCCTTCGGTGCAGACCAATCTGCAGACGTGGTCAATCCATCCAATAATGAAATTGCATATGCTTCCATGCCTTGTATGTATGTGCCAGCGGACACGGAATATGTCACACTCGCATTCTAGAACTCTATATGTTGGATAAATCCGAATTTTGAGCACTATTCGAATGTTGGACGCCTCAGACACGGTCTCCCTATTTGCACACTTCAACACTATTTCAAATTAAAATCGTACAGGATTATGTTTAATAAAATTATTTTCCTTATTCACTTTTGAGGGGAGAAGTAGCGTAAAGAAGATATTGTGACCTAAGCAACTTGATTAATAGGAAATGTAAATTAGCGAAAGAAGAATGGATATTGTGGTAAGGGATGAGGTAGATATGGGCTATGGGAAAAGTTAGTTATTCTCATTTTTCTAGTGCGGGGGAAAAGATGCAGGATCGATTCTACAGGCTAATTTATAGAATATATGATGAGGGAGAAGAACTACGGGATTTTCAATATGCCGAAGGAAGTAGGAGCTAATTCATGTGAGAACTATAGAACGATTAGTTTACCATGTTTTACTACATCGAAGGTATTGTTAAGGATTATGTATAGGAGGTTATAAAATAAATAGAAGAAAGGCTGGTTTTATAAAGAACAAAGAAACGAAAGGGGGCTATTTTAGCACTAACAACGGTATTAGAAAAAATAATGAGAGTAGCAAAAATAATTTACATAGCTTTCGTAGATTTAGAAAAAGCATTTGATAATGTAAATTGGGACATAATGTTTAGAATAAATTATACGGATAAGAGAATTATTTTCAATTTATATAAACATCAAACTGCTTTAGTTAGAATTGAGTTGGGAAGAAGAGGTAGCAAGAATATGAAAGTGAGTGAGGCAGGGTTGTATACTTTTGCCGTTATTATTTAACATATTTAATAAAAAAAATTAAAAAACTCTTTATCGCGCGAAAAGTGCGATTTCATAACGCGTAATTTTCGTTTAGATGAGAACAAAAAAATGATTAATCGAATTATACTGTTCATGTTGAATATATCATTTTGGGTTTTTCAAAATTGTTTCGGATCAAATATTTTAGCGCAAGCCGAATTCTTTCGAAACTTCAGGTAGTAGAATAATAAACTAGACGTCGAACATGTTTACATATATGCCGCCACTGTCCTTTACGGCCAAATATGCAGCCGATCGGCCAATAAATACAGGATAATGGATATTGTTGATATTGTTTACAGGCCACATGGGCTAAATTACACCGTCTGTACGGTTATATACGTGGCTGAAGCTTCCACACGTGGGCATATTTGTTCAAGCGCAACTGGACTAGCGTTATGTTGCCCGCACGCGTCTCAGTCACTTAATTCGCCGATTTATCGGTCAATTTGCATAGGAAAATATATATTATATTATTCAAATTGTAAATGCGCGCGCGATTTGATTTCGCGCTGGCCGTTCGAATAATTTCGCTGGTTTACAAATCGTCTCTCATATACCCACCGTGAATCGATAACGAAAAAAGAAACATACGCTCGATTGAATCACAAACTACAAGTGATCGAAGAATATCATCGATGATCGAAAATGATCTGTAGTTTTTCATGGTGTTTTATTTCTATCGTATGTAGTGGTGTGGTAATGTTCATTCGGTCCATTTGCTGTCCATTTTTGTTTCGCTAAAATATTTCCATTTATTCTTGCAATTAATAATTTGCGTCTAGAATTCGCTCGCGCGTAATAATCGAACGTAATACCCCCGATACGATGGCCCGAAACGATACGGCAACTTGAATGAACTATCGACATACAGAGAAAAGAAAGAACACGAAGTGGACGAAGAACAAAATCGGATGAATGTACGTACGAACTATCCTATAGTTCGTACAATCGAGCATCGGGATAGTAAGGACATTTCTCTGCCCCTGACTCGGCGGCGGCGACAGCTTCTTCGGCCGCTCTTCCAAGCCGATGACATTGAGTTAATATACCTAATTTAGAATGCTGCAACGTTTTAAGGATGACCAACCTATCGGCTGTATCGCTTTATTCATTAATTTTGAAAAAAAAAAAAAACGGATATAGACAAATATACTATATATATAACATACAAATATATTCACTTCTCAACTGGCCTAGAGTATTCGGAAGAATCATTGGAATCAATTTACGTGAAAAACACTACAACATCGATTGATACATTTATTTATCCAGATTGTTGTAATGTAAAAACAAATTGCTACAAACTGCACGAATGTTTTAGATCGTTTTGGGCATCCTTGCCATCTATATATTTCTGCGACGATCTCGCAATAAAAGGAAAGCGAATGAACCAAGAGAGCAACTGCCTTGAACCAACTTTGGATATGTTGCCCATATTTGGCTGTATGGGCTCCATTAAATGACAAATACGTAATGGGTACGTCTTCGCCCATATTTTAACAATTTTCGAAATGTGTATTTTGTAATCATTTACGTAATCTTCTCAATTTTTTTTTATGAGCGTGTCGAAGAACAACTGTAAATCGGGATATGTGATATTCGTGCAAATGTGCAAATTAGATCGCGGTAAATTTGTTTTTATAGTCGAGCGCAGCGCTGAGCGCCCACTGCAGACATTCATATTCGTTCCTGAAGACTATGCCCGCCATAACGTAATATACTGTAATATAAGGATGGCGTGTAGGTATATCCCAGTTGTTGTGGTTGTGACTTTTGAACGCCGATTATTATATCGCAATAAATAAATATACAACAATCCTTGAACAACGTACATTACTTTTGTTATCGTGAATAGAATGGGTGCTGCGGAACGTTTTTTATTCGACGAAAATTAAATGGCCAGTTAAAAAATTTATACGCAATTTTTTTTAATTAAGTTATATAATAAAATCTTATCGCACAGTCAAATGGTAAATACAATTTAAAACATTCATAATAAAGATACAGAATGGCAAAAATAAAAACACAGTAAAACGGTTAATTTCAAAGTAAATTCACATTTCTTATATTATGAAATATTATTATTTTCTCACAATAACGATTTATTGTCACGTCGAAATAAATAATAAAATCGTATGCTTATTCGTTAGGAGTAACGTTAAAAATGATTTTATACGCTTAACTCGGTGCAATTTTTATTTTACTGTGAAATATACTTTTTTAGTTTATAAAATTGTGTATAGATTGTATAAATTGTATAAATAGTTTAAAAGAGTACAAATCACTATTTTATAATGTGGCCATATTTGGTGATGGTCAAGAGAGAAGATGCGGTAAGATAAAAATATTTTATATAATACTTATTTATATATAAAATAAATAAAATTTTATATAATATAGCCAACATATTTTGCACAAATACATGGTGAGGTGGGGTCACATATAAAAATTCAAAATCAAATCAAATAGTATAAGAATGAGAGTTACCAAAATTATTTGCGATATTTAAAAACATTATTTCACGTATGTATATTCTTCAATTTATTGCCAGATATTAATCGGTGTCGTCAAAAAGTTAACGCGAAAACGACTGGGAAATACTACACAAGTGGCGGGACAGTCGTATATAAAGCTGCCCGGTTGAATAATTTTTATTTGACAGAGGACGGCGTCGGATTTCGTCCTGTCATCGAATTTCGGCGGCGCGCATATTTTGTTTTAATTAAATCGGGCGAAAGGGGTTTCGTTTCGATATATACGAGTGCGTACTCGGTATCAAAACATCAAAGCATATCTCCCTGTAAATACGTTTCCTCTTAGCTCCTAGCCATAGATTCTACGCCACTACCGTTGCGTTTCTGTTACTGTTAGGTCCTTTTGCCTTTCGCTGTGCTCGTCGGTGGTGGTAGTTTCACCGGTTCTCTATTATCATAAATACCGAGAATACATAATAAACACGCACCCCGTAATCCCGCAACAGAACACAGCGTATTCTCTATTCTATGCAACAGTGAACAAGAGATATGTGTTTCGCTATTACGGAATAACTGAATTTTACGCACGCGGCGTTGCGGCAATTCTTTCATTAATCTTCGAGCGTGTCTCGCTGCTGCAGTACCTCTTTGTTACCCGCACTGTACGTACCCCATATAGATGCTGCGTTGGTTGTTGCTCTCTTCGTGCAACCACCAAGTAAATACCGCAACACTGAGCCTGTGTTATAGGGGGGCTAAGAGGCTGGGTTTACATCGGCTCCCATTATTCCTCGATATACTCTTACTATGTATATATATATATATTCATCTTAGGTACCGTAAAAAAACCACTTTTTTTTGGAATTCTCGAGTTTAAAACTTAGGGGTATCTTACACGCTGGTACAAGCAATTCAAAATCTGGAAACACTTGCAAAAGATGTAAAATGTGATGTTTGCAACATGTTACGCATTTTATTTTGATTAATACATTTCAACAACAATAGGCACCATTTCTTCAAGCATATCATCCGCATAAATTAAATCTTCAGCGCAATCCATTTCGTCCTCTAATCCCATATTGTTCGATATCATCTTCAGTTCCATCCAAATCATTGGAAATGCAGCACTTTTTGAATGCTTTTTCGATAACATCCACGGATATCGCATCCCAAGCGTGAAGGATCCATCGGCAGATTTCAGACATTTCAACTTTTCTCATAGCTTGCAGTATATGACTGCCGATGTTGTTTTAGCGAATTCATTGTCAGTAGAAATTAGACAAATTCAATTTGCAGGACAACCTTCTACAGTAATTGTTCTGCTAAAGATTTCACTTTTTGAAACTGTGACCTTTACAACTGATATTCACTGGGGGTATCTTACGCGAGTAATGGTTTTTCTGGTCAAAAATCTTATGCGCGAGGGTACCTTATACGTGGGTTCTTACGGTAGATTATTTTAGGGTCCACGCGTGCATTTCGCAAATGGACAAATCTGACGTCGAGGATCAACCTTGTACGCGCGAATTGAAACAAAAAATCCGCCGACGGCCGTTAATTTGCTTCGTCTTCGTTTTAGTGTGCGTTAGTAGATATATGCGAATTCCATTTTGTTTCTAGGCAAACTTCGGGCAAGGCGAGTTGTATAGAAAAGGAAAGTGTAAGGCAGGAACGTTAGCTAGGAATTTGCTCTGTTGCGGGTAAACACTTTCATGCGGGTGGGCCCGCGAATTATAACATAACTCGGTGAGGCAGTAGCTTTGTCACTATCAGAAGAGAAATCGTAACAAAACACAGAGTGTATATATATATATGAAACTATTTCCGGTCGTCTAAGTTTCGACGACAGTATAAGCCAGCAGCCAGAAGCAGTCCCAAGATACAAGCAGATCCTTCAAAGGACAAAAGAATATAATGCCTCTCTAGAATTTGCTTATACACAGGCAGCCTGCTATGCCTTTGACACTACCGCACAGATAAGGACAAACGTTATCTTTGAACAAACGTAATGTAAAAGAAAATCGAAATATCGTCACTTCCAAATTGTAGTTGTAGTAATTTCACCCTACATTAAACTGTGTATATTATCACCAAAGGAATAATATTGCTTCGGATAAATGGTAGTAGCTGCTAAAGAGATGTTCAACCTGCATGGGCAAGCTCAAACGAACACGGATCGCTGTTTAAGGTAGATAGTACTCGAAGCAACTACAAGATTTCCGCACAAACCGAACCAATAGCCCTACAGTCTGATATCGTAGCCCCTCTGAAAGAGGACACCGCCGCTCGGCCCTTTTGCATGTCGCAACGGCAACGTGTATATTTTCTCCGTAATTTTAAACTCGTCCAAACAAACAGCTACTGGATATTCAAAACTCGTGTGCGCTTTGTGTTGTTTGAAGAAAGATACAAACAACAAAACGGTCGCGAAATGATTTCGATGTTCTTTTATCGCACCGTAGATGGTTTCGTACATTATTGGCCGTGGAGCCAAATGTTGTTTGGATCAGAACGCTATTCCGAATATAAATATACGACAGTGTCTACGGAAAGTAGTCGCCTTCGTCTCGGTTGTTGCTAAAGGGCTCCCCGTTGTGTGATTTTTCCTCAGCAGCTCGCCGGGATTTGTAGCTTTTCTCTTCCGTGCGATGTACATATTGTAACTGTACAATTGCGTACGATTGAATTGTTCGCCTTTAAGTCCAGCGAAGAGAATAAGTGATGTAGTTGCCAACGGACATATAACGTACATAAGCGTGTTATGTAACTTCCAAATTTTCGCCAAAGTAGGCATTTTCACTCATCGAATAACAATCGCAACATTTGACACGTATCAACGTATTGCGAGTAATCTAACGTACTTTCAATCAAATATTAATTGGCTACATATTTGTAGATGTTTATTTATTAATCCTGATTTTCTTTAAATGTTTATTGAGGAACGCAGCGATACGAAATGTTTGAATTTGTTAAGCCCGTAGTTTTCTTTTTTTATATCAACAAAGGCATGTCACATAAACAAAGGATACCACTAAAATAACATCATATCCTGGCCATATATATATACTTGGTTTGCGTATAGCAACGAAAGTCATTTTTATGAATTGTACACAACCGTTAATGGATTGAAATTCGATAAATCGACTATCGTGTCTTAGTTATCCAAGGTAACATCTTTTGTTGCGGTTCTTTTTTTCGATCATTTCGTTGATCGCGAGTGTACTTGTGTTCAGATGTGCCTAGGCATTTTAGCTGGAAAACTACTCGCTGGTAGATTCTCTATGGTAAAAGTGGACTCCTCTTGCCTCTTTGGTAACGTTTCCCGTAACTGTTAGGACTCTGGCATCGGTGATTCCATCGGGATTGCGCGTTCCACAGAAACTGCTTTAACGGTAGCTAGGGCAAAATAGAATACAAGATCAAATATATATTGAAAAAAAGTCCGGCCCCGTAATTGTCGCTGCCCTCTGAATTGGAATTGTCTGCACACTATTGCTGAACTTATATCGTCTCTATTTTGGAACAAGTAATTGCTAGTTTAGAAATCGTTCCTTTTCCTGTTTGTATCAAAAATTGTGTGGCGTTGCGATTAATTTGTCAAAGAAACATTGCGATGCATTTAAGTGGGAACATTTTGTAGTTATATCGTACTACAGTCCCGCGGGTGTTTATTTTTTAAATTATTCGATTGTCAATGAATGAAATCTTTCAGCGATTGAAAAATGTCCACATATAATGCCAACAAATCGTGCCAAATAATTGGTCGGCTCGTGCAATGTTTCCAACATACGAAACGTCTATAACCTTCTTTATTGATGGACAGAAGACATCAGACGGGAGCATCTTCGAATATGCGAAGACGGTGGTGGTGGTGGTGTCAAAGGAGCCGTCGCAACATTGCACGCTTCCGTTTGCGAACAGAAGCAAATATCGTCGAAACTACAAATGAAATTCTTTCGTCGCGCGGATCGCTCCTTCCAAACCGTGCTGATGAGAGGCAGTTGGTGAATAGCAACCCTCCAAAAAGAACGATTCCTAGACAAGCGAAATATTCGAACTATTAGTACTATCTTGTAAAAAATATGCATAAGGAGCCGCCACATCGGCTCTTCACAATCCTTTCGTGGGGGATTCTTCAATCACGAGCGTAAACGATTATGTCTTTGTTATGAATTGCCGCGTGAAAATATGACATTCGAAAATACGCGCGGTGAAATCCAAATTCGAACGTTTCATTTCATCGAATATTTAGTAATTTCGAAACACGAATTGTTTCGCGCGATCGTTTTTCAACATGAATTTGCGCAGAATGAACACTGTGTGATATTCGACGTGCAGATTTTTACGTACAACGCACGTACATCGTTGACATTGTCTAACGTACATTTTTTTGTATATATGACGTGCCTTTCGAATGAACGTCAACGTACGTAAGTTCACGTCTCGTCTCCGAGGGAGGCATGCTTCTTTCTCTTTTGATTATTGCATTCTGGGGATTTCTCGCGTGGCAGGTAATCGCTAGTGCATAGCAATTGGCATCTACAACGCCGTTTATAATTCGACACTTCAGTTGGCTGGGACAGCAGTCTTCTGTGCGCCCTTTCTCACATACTCAACACCCGGAATTTAAACGCTCGAACGAATTATCGGAATAAAAACTACGCCACAAATATGCGACATAAAAACTAAAACAAAAACTCGATGACTCGTGCTCTCACGATGCTGTAAATCGGTCGAATGTGGCCAAATATCGTCTTCATTTCATCACCACCGCAATATGTTGCGTATTACAACACGTAGTTCTTATATAGGCAAAGAAGAAAATTGCGACGGTTGCTTGCTGGCAATCTATCGCACCTGTTGCGAAGATACGGATAGAGATGTGTCAATTTTTTTTTTGAAAAAACCGCTACTATTAGCTTTTGCTTTTTTTTTGTTATTACACCGAATGTAGTGAATAATCCATCAAAAATCAAATAATTCGATTATTAATATATAATATTTTAAAAACAGTTCGCAATTTATGGCTGCTATATTAATTAGACAAGGGAGATTTTTTTTTCGTAAATTTGAATTGGTTTTTTTGTTTGGTGTTTGCGAAAATTTCGTTGGTGATCAGCTGTGCGGTAAAACGGACGCAAGATTAGATAATTTTTTAAATAATAATCCCACCGCATTGAATGCTTTCATTAAATGGCTACCGTAACAATGGCGCCCATTGTTACTACAACACAAAAACAATATTACAATATTACTTGCCGATGATTTGTTCAAACGAATTTTCGTTTCTTATTTTACCTTTAAACGGCAATTAAAATTTAGAAGTTTATAATATATTTCTCTATACGATGTCGAGGAAAGAACAGGAGAAATATCCACATTTATTTCGTGTGTTTCGCAATAGCGAAAAGCATTGTAAATTTTACAACTGCTACCGTTTTTCATAGTTGCATTTCTGCTGGGATAATCGATAGTTCCCTACGTATCAACTTCTGGTTTCTTCGGGCTATGCAGGATAATAAATTTATAAAAACGTAACATCAACATCGCATTCCGACTAGCGGCATGCGCAATGCTGTTCTTTTTGTTCTGATTCGCCGACTATGCACGTATCAACCTCTTGTATCCACGGTGCTCCCAAAAACATCCGAAAAGACACGTGAAAAATGTCGAAATTCTTTTAATCGCAACGCACGAATGCTCATAAAAATATGATGCTTATGATGCGCTAATAAAAACTTTATTAACATACGCGGAATAAAATAATAAAGTTATTGACGAACGAGATTGTTGGTAATGTTTGTACATATATATTTTTTTGGGAATCGCTTTTTTTTTGTTTGATTCAATGATACATTCGTGAATGTATCAGCTTTGTTTGGACCGTTAGTATAATAATATTAGATCTATATCAGTTCACCATTCCTTATATTCCAACCCCAATCAAATTTATGGTCGCGTAAAAAGTCTTAAATAACTACAGATATATATATTTACGCGCATCGCCTTCCGCCGCAAAAGAAGTCCTTGTTACAGCAAGACACATATACGTACTCGCAATATATATGTATATATAATGTTAATCGCACTAGCAGGAGCTAGTGTGGAATCCTTAAATAGGAAATTTTCGCAGTGCGGTACTGTTTCGGAACTTTTCTTATTATTTCCTTATTTTATTTTTGCCCAAGTTTTGTATTAACATATACTTTCGTCTAATATATACATGGATTAATTTGGACACTTTAACTTGATCTAAATGACTCTTGTGCAGAATTTCAACATGGTTTCCTTCAAATATATATATGCCGGACTGTAGAATTTAGATACGCTTATATATATACGCAAAAGAGTCAGTTATTTATGTTGTACAAATAAAATTGATATTCCTTTATGCAAATATGGTAAAAAAAAATAGTAATAAAAAAAAATTGTTATTGTAATTTCCGAACAGTCGACGAGAAATACCATGCGTGCGTGAATAATAAAATAATCAGATATTGAATAATAAAATGATATTGCAGTTATGACAAACCAACATGTCAATAGGAAATATATTATACTACAACAAATGATAATTATAATTAATGTTGTTTAAACAAGTCGAATATTTATTGGCGATGTTCCGCGTGGAATTAAATCGTATGTGATTGATCTATGATCCGCATATAATTTCCGCTATTGATTATATTCTCTAATTTGCGACTATTATTGCTCGCTCGAATATTTCGTATTACGAAGATTGTTTAATTAATTACGCTCAACCGTGCACAAGCGCACTCTCATTTGCCGTTGCTTTCATTCAAAAGTTGTCGGCACTGGCAACCCGAAAGTTTTAACCCCGATACTCAAATAATAATCGAAACAATTTCCCGTAAACACAAATTCCGCCGAATTATAATCATATTCCGAAATGATATATTATCGCTACCATTTTATGCCGAATTTGTACAAACGAGTTTATTACGCTCCGTAGCGCCAGCGAAATCGTCCTCGAAATTATTATTTTGTAACAAAAAAAACACACTACGAGCGGCCTATAAATATTCTCATCGCAATTTTCCGCGTATAAATTAAATAATAGCTAGTTATATGGCGACTGTATAAATACGCTCGTCAAAGATGTTGCGTTTCTAATTATATTATATATCCCGAAAAATTTGAATATATTCAATTGTCTACTTATTATAACGAATCTTAATGTGTTACATATATTTTTTTGTTACAATTTTAAATATATTTCAATTTACATTTTTGTAGTTTAGAATATCACCCAAATACCGTAACATAAAGCATTTAATTTTTTATTGAAATCAATCAAATCTTTGGGATTTCCTAAAAAATTAGCAACACTATTAGAAGGATTATATGTTATTTTAAAATTATATTTATTTAAAATACTATCTATATTTTTCTATGTTCAAAAATTAGTATGTACCTACAGAGGAGTGTGGAGGATTTGGTGTCCTATTAAAATTATAGGATCAAGAGGTAATTTAACAAATTTTGGAGTTGAATTATTACTTTGTTCTAAACCACTACTAATATTACTGACATCTCTTGTTCTTTTAAATTTTCTTAATATGTTATTTATGATTTTATAAGAATAGCCATTTTGTACTGCTATATTTCGGATATTATTTAATTCAATGTTATATTTATCATTAGATAAAGGCAAATTTAATAAGCGGTAATTAGAAGAACATCTAAGAAAGGTAATTGATTATTATTTTCGATTTCATAAGTAAATTGAATTGAAGGAAATTTAGCATTTAATATTTTAATAAAATCATCAATATTCGATTTTTCCTTATCTAAAATAAAAATAGCCTTCGAAATGCGCATCTAGCTACTTAATGCTTTAAGTTACGGTATTTGGGTGATATTCTACACTATTATTTAATACCGTAGTGATCATTTTTAAAATAAGTTTTGTTTCATTTCGGAATTTATATTATAATTGATCCATATATTATTTTTTGTCATTGATTATGTTTTTACTTGATTTCCACTAACACTGTTATATTTTAATCTAAATCATTCTTATGAATGTACTTTTTTTTAACAGTTGTTTGTAGCTGGACTCAATGAAGAATTCTTGACTTGCCTTGATTGTTAAACCAGAATATTTGTCCGAAACCTGGTTTAACCTTAGCTATTTGCGAATGGATACAAATAAATTATAAACAAATTGTTTCCTCGAGCTCGCGCAAAATATACAACCCGTACAGAGAAAGCCAACAATTTCATTGTACATTTCGGGATATTGAAGGAGAATAATTTCGCGCAAAACAAGCCGAAGTGACTACAAACATGTACATTTTCGTATAAGTTATATACATATGTTCATTGTACCTAGTCCCTCTCGGAAATGGACAAAGGGCACATATATTATTTAGCGGCTGGGTAAGCGCGGGGCCAACACGTACATCGTTCGCGAGGGTTGTATAATGCTATACATGTATATAATTTTTGCATTCTTAATGTAAATATTATTCAATTCATTACGAAAAGTTAAACAGCCCCCGTGGCAGCGTGCGATAACGCGCTTCTATTCTGCGCGCATTCGTTATATTATTGTAGAACATAAACTATACTGTGGCAGCTGAAAAAGACGAAACGTTGCCGAAGATACAACCGCTCGGCAAATACATGCGATACAAACTGAAAATGTACCACCCTGCATATTATTTTTCGAACTAAACGTGGTTGAAAATAAGTATCTAGCAATTTCAAAGAGACTTTCGCGTGTGTACGAATGCAGGCAACCACCCGTTCGTTTCGTGCGAAAATGATTTTTTTTTTTGCGACAATTTCCCGCCCCCGACTGTATCCCGCTCAAACATTTAACACGCTGATAAAGCGACATTTTAAATGGATGATATTACGGAAGATTCCATGCTAGTAGGCAGCATTTGGCCTAATACAGACTCGGCAAATTAGTGCGGCATTTTCCAGCTCAACTCATATACATAGTTACAGCATCGGCGCCATCATATTCTTGGCCAGCTTCCACATTTTTTTTTTAACACGAACTTATACGGTACATGGGGTAATAACCGCAAAGCGACTGTAATCGCAATTGGATACATAACGAACGACCTTTGTCGAAACTAGTCGGAAAATTAATTGATTCCTATCTTCCTCACCCTATGAGCATTTACGAAACACAAGATAATAAAATTCTCATTCCTACATTCGTATAATTTTAATTTACAAAAGGAGTGTTATAATATTTTGCATGCACATCTGCAGTCGAGTACAAAATTCGGTTCACTCAACTATTTGATTGTCTCTCTTACGAATATGGTAGAGCCAGAGCCAACCCTGGATGTGCATACATATTATAAGTGCTATGTTTATTTTACATTGGCCTTTGTTTCGTCGCAATGGGATCCGAACCTGGCGAGTGGTATAATAAAACTGTGTATATCAGGTGTGACCAAAATGTAAAAAAAAAAAACATGCGTGAGACTCTCGCGCGGTAGAAGTGAAACTTATTAGCTCCTAGGAAAAGTTGATTTTATGCGTTGCTTTTTTCCATTTGTTAACGATTTTTTATTATTTTTTCATATATTTATATATATTTTTTCACACAATGGGAATACACAAAATTTCACACAATCTGATACAGCTGAGCGAGCCATCGACAAATAGAACTGCACCCACTAGTGCATCATACACAAAATTTACATTCTTTCAACCTGCTCATCGCTTTTTTTCCATTTGTTAACGATTTGATTTTGATTTTGATTGATTTTGCTTGACACTCTGATCATCAAAAAAAGCATTATTAACTGTAATGTCGTACAGTCTCTAAAGAGTAGTTTGGATTAAATATTGTAGCCATATTTTAATAGTTCTTTTTCTCACCAAACCAATTAAATAACTCGATCTGTGTATTTTTCTTCTTTTTATGTGGACATTAATACAATGATCATCATTAATGTCTCTTGGCAAATGATTCACCATCGTATTCACAAATATTGGAACATTAATAATTTGCCCATAAATCCCATGTTGACCATGTACATGTCGTAAACGTCGAATTTGCATAAATGGAATTCTGGGTGAAATTAACCTCTCGTGACACTAAATCTAATTTTGGTAGATGACCAGGTAATTCTGGGTAGACAAAACCATTTGACTTCGATAACATTGGAATGGTATTCCGAGTGAGAGCATTTCGGCATGAATTGCACGCTATCACATCTTCAATGATAATGGCTGGAAACACAGTATGTAAAAGTTGCTCGTGCTTAGGATCAACAGGTCTCACATCGTTATTAAACCATATTCGATCACATATGGAACACACTGTACCTAGCGGATTATTGAACAATTGTTTATCAAATTCGCGATGGGCAGGTTGAAAAAATGTAAATTTTGAGTATGATGCACTAGTGGGTGCATTTCTATTTATCGATGGCTCGCTCAGCTGTAGCAGATTCATTTCGTTGGTCTCTCGCACCGCGTGTATCTTCACGTGTAGATGGCACGCCTGAATCAATGGCATTCAAATTCTCTACACCACTCACTATGACCTCACTTAACGACGGTATCGATTCATCCAATGTATTGAGGTCGTTGGAAGGTTATGTTGTCCACCGTGTTTCTTTAACGCCCTTCGCCTTGCTCGATACTCTCTACTTCTTTCCAAGGTACTTGTTGGCACTTTTCTTGGCGGTTTATTCGCTTTCTTCCGTTGTCTAAAGGCTCGCACTCTGTCTGTACTTGTCTTTTTCTCCATTACACTTTTCACACAATGGAAATTGTTAGCTAAAAGATTAAGCTGTGTTTGTGTAATATATAATAAACTACGCAAGCGTCTACTGGTTGCCTTATGCTACGTATACACACAGTATACGCGGCGCATGCGCGTATCGTGTTTCACTTTTCGTGACGTTCAGGCCAATTTGCCCTACCGCGCCTATAGAAGTTTCATTTCAAATACAACAACCACTGTATTGAGCTGTTAATATTTTACGGTACTAAACGTCTAGATAAGTTCGAAAGGGTAATACAAGCAATCCTGAAACTTATATCTAAAGTGGGCCGAGAAAATTACGATTCTAGCATTTGACCAGTAACTTTTTAGAACACAAAAATGATTTGGAACAGTGTTGAGTTTAAAATAGCCCACCATATCGTTGCTATTCAACTAGGGCACTTTCATGTTCTTATAATTTTGTATTCGAAATATGGCCCGGCCAGCGAGCGGTCAGTTTGCCCATGGCTGATTATAGAGTCTATGTACAATGTGGCTGGTGAGCACTGAGGGTAATATGGGCCTGGATGGTGGTATGTAGCGAACTAGTTCACCCTCTGCCCCCATTTCGCGCCCCCGCTCTATAGTGGTGTGTGTTCTGGTCCACTGCTGGACTTGACCGTTCAGAATAGCAATGCTCTCAGAAATCATATTATTCCATTGTATTTACGTTGCTATTTTGTAATCAATATTTTAATATATATATATTTCTAAGAACGGTAGTAGAAAAAAGAAATAGGGTAGGAAAGGTAACTTGCATAGCTTTTGTAGATTTAGAAAAGGCATTTGATAATGTAGATTGGGACATAATGTTTAGAATTTTAAAAGAAACGGGTATAGATTATAAGGATAGGAGAATAATTTCTAATTTATATAAACACCAAACTGCCTTAGTTAGAATTGAGGGGGAAGAAGAGGTAGCAAAAATAGGGAAGGGAGTTCGGCAGGGATGTGCACTTTCACCGTTATTATTTAATCTATATATAGAAGATGCAATAAACAAAGTAAAAGAAGAGTATAGTGTAGGTGTGAATGTACAGGGAGAGAAAATATATATGTTGAGATTCGCCGACGATATAGCTATATTAGAAGAAAGCGAAAAGAATTTAGAAAGGGTATTGAATGGTATGCAGGCAGTATTGACTAGGGATTTTAACATGAAAATAAATATAGGTAAAACTAAAGTGATGAGGTGTGACAAAAAGGAATGCAGTAGAAAAATGAAGATCTCAATAGGAGATAATAGAATCGAAGAAGTGTCAGATTTTTGTTATTTAGGCAGTAGAATCACAAAAGATAATCGAAGCAAAGTAGATATAAAGTGTAGGATAGCACAGGGTAGGAAGGCATTCGTAGAAAAAGAACAGATTTTAAGATCAAATATTGACTTGGGTATTAGAAAAAGATTACTGAAGGTATATGTTTGGAGTGTAGCACTGTACGGGTGTGAGGCGTGGACTATAGGAAAGGAAGAGAAGCGTAGATTACAAGCATTAGAAATGTGGTGTTATAGGAGGATGATGAGGATTGGTTGGGAAGATAAAGTAACAAATGAAGCTGTACTAGAGTTAGTAGGGGAGAAGAGAAGTATCTGGAGAGTGTTACAGCGTAGGAGAGACAGATTAGTAGGGCATATTCTTAGGCATGGGGGGATTATGCAATTGATCATAGAAGGTAGAGTGGAGGGAAAGAGAGGGGTAGGTAGGCCTAGATTGGAGTATGTGAGTCAGATAGCTGAAGACGTTGAGATGAATAGCTATAGAGAGATGAAGGGATTAGCTCAGGATAGATCGGCATGGCGTGCTGTTTCCAACCAATCTTTAGGATTGCGGACTGTTTAACTAACTATATTGCTTTGTACACACAAACTGTGTTGCGCTATTGAAAAATTATATAAAAATGGACAAACGTCGAGCGAATGTTGTTTTTTTGCAAATTATATAAGAGTACGTAAGTCAGATATTAGGATGAATAACTAAATGGAGATGAAGGAGTCGAGGATTTTTGACTAACTAATAATTTCGAAACTTTAGGATGTATTTGATTATTCTACGTTAAAGCAAATAAATGATTGAAGGAAAATTTGTTTGTTAGGTGGTCCTCAATCCTCTTGTCGTATATTTTACAAACTAGCTTATATAATCCGATGCTGCATCTAATCCCCTGCGTTTTTTATTAATTCCGTTGATATCATATCTACCCCTGCTGCTTTGTTATTCTTTAAATCATATAATACTCTATCACACTATGGCTTAAAAATGCTAGGACCTAACTCATCCTGATCTATCTGCTGCACACTTTCTAGCTCCTCCAATTCCTGCCTACCTATATAAAAATCGTCGAGATACTCCTTCCATCTTCTACCTTTGTCCTTATTTTCTATGAGCTCCTTACCTCGTTTATCAGATATAACCTTACCCTTTGGCTTTACTTTAGCAAAATGAGACTTAATTTTGCTTTAACCCCATCGCTTTTCATATCTTTCTCAATATCCTTCTATCCATTCTTTCGCTAATTTACATTGCCTATTAATTAAATTCCTCAGTTCCCTATATCCGCTCTGTCCTGCTTCTTTCTATCATGTTAACAATTTCTTCTGTTATCCAATCCTTTCTACCTGTCCGGTTCTTTAAAAAAAAATGTATTGCAAAAACTGATATCCATGCCATTTAATAACACCTTCATGAGCGCCCAAATGATTGGGGCGATTTTAAATGATCCCTTTGTTCGCACGTGTACGTTCTTCGTCCTTCTTAATCGCGGCATATATCGATACAAACGGGATACGCGCATCGCACATATACGTGGATCTGGGCACACTATTGCCGGAGATAAAATACACGTCCAATAATTAATCTCTCCCGAAATCGAATGCAAATGGCGGACTGGACCCGTTGCGTGCACACACGGCACACGTGATGGCAACGGCCACGTGGCATATTACCGTATATCGTACAGCGTCGGTCAATGCCTAATAAATAGTCCCCGTGCGACATATCGCCCGCTGCCGGTACGTAAACCGGGAATATATCTGCCGGTGCCGCTACAATGCCGCCGTTTCCAGATTCGTATCGCCGCCACCGGTCCCCGTCCATGTCCTAGGTACGATATGTACGGCTGCGGGATATTTCGCTGTGCTGGGGACATATAATAAATCATACGTAGCAACTCCGAAATGGCTCGATGTATTATCTATACACTCCTATTTTTGCAAGTATCTATATGGACGGTAGTCGCAAATTAACGGGATCAAATTAAATGTTGACCAATTTATACTCGGAACTCCAAACCGGTTGTACCGAATGTAATAAATGTTCACCAAATGTATAAAACTTAATTTAGCCGACAATCTATATCGCGATTATTATAAATAAAACTTGACCACGTTAAACGTTCATTGTTTTAACTATAACTACAAGTATTTACAGGTAACTGCAGGCAGGTGTATGGGTATTTACTACTGTTATTTTTTGATCAGAAAAAGAACTTTAGATTTGGTCATGAACTATGAATTTTAATTTCAGTTTCAATATCATAAGAAATAACATAATTATGATTACATTTTGCCCGTTTGGTAAATATTATTTCGCTTACAAATGATAAAAGAGACTAACAAGAAGTCACTATCTGGTTAACACTGTAAGATTAAATATGGTGCTAAAATTGGTGAACATTTACTATTTTCGGGAAACGAACGTATGTTTTTTTGTATGTATATTTTCATTAAATTTGGTAAACACAAATTAACTAAACACAACTTGGTCGCCACACTTTTTTTTTGTTTTTTTTTCATAAAATCTTAAGATATACATAAGGGACGTTATTTTCTGTTAGAGTGTACGAATGTAACAGATAGCCACAAATCAAGTGTTCGTGTATGCTTATCGTGAGGTTTCTGGAAATTTTCAAAGAGATGTTTATTTTTGTAAATCAAAAGCATATAATTGATTATAAATATACCCCGCTACGGTTAGCTTTTTTAAAATGTCATCTACAAGAAGTTCTGGTTGATAATTTAGATAAAATTCTTACAGCCCTTTTTTGAATTACAAATACTTTAATTGTACTACTGCTTCATCCCCAGAAAGTTATACCATAACTGAATATAGATTGAGTAATAAATTATTTTCATAATGTACATATTTATATTTCTAGTGTGGCGTCTTAAAACGTCTTAAGTACAAACCGCTTCAACCTAATTATTTTGATCATCATCATCATTAATTGTTATTCCCAGATACTTTGCGGTTGGTTTTATATCAATGTATAAACCGTTCCAATTTATTTTTTCGAGTTTTGACTTTGGAAGTGCTTTAAATGGACTAATCTCAGTTTTGTTTATATTTAAATAAAGTTTATTGCTCCATAACCAATTATGTACCTGATTATTTACTTGGCTAGAATTTATTTTTATATTACAAACAATTTTACTAGATTTTATAATGCTAGTACCATCTCTTCGGGTTTATTATCCAAATCGATGTTATGGAGTCGTTTATATAAATCAGGAAAAGCAGGGGAGCCAGTGTACTGCCTTGTATATAAAATCACCACCGAGAATATTCAAGTACATTTGCCGAGCTATGCCCTTTTACGGCCTTTCGATATGAGATTATAGAATAACAAGGTAGATTTATGCCATTGCTTCTTACCCTGTAAGGGAATTGCTATTCAGAGTGATGAATCATTTCTCGAACCAATCACAAAAGATTGTTTTCGACTAACCATATTAGAAGATTGTATAAAACATCATCCAAGAACCTAAAGTTTTTGGGTGATGTTTTAAACGATTATTTAACGCCGTAGTGACGATTTTACAATATTAGAAGAAATAATGAAGAAGAAAGGAGAGAGCCGGAATCAAAATGAAATGGGCAGTAATTTTACCGCGTCCGAAAGATATATCGTATTTTTTCATAGAACATTTTGCGCCCATTGACTAAAATTCGTCCATTTTTTTTATCACAAGAAAGCTCATCTTCACGATGAACACAAAGGCGTTTGGTCGGTAGAAGGCAAATGAATTTATTCATGAATGCAAAACGTAAAATTACTCGCAGCGGTTTCGCATCTTTAGTCGAAGAAATTGGTGTAATTGGAGCATAGTCAAACTAAATACAAATAACGCGAAATCGATCGATCTGCTTTCGAAATTTGAAAAAAAATATATATATATATATACGAAAGAAAATATAGACGATTATTATGTACAAGTTTAAAAAATTATCTCTACGGTGTTAAATAATAGTATAGAATATCACCCAAATACCGTAACATAAAGCATTGAATAAATTAAATAGACAAGATAAAATTGGGCCTGAATCTGAATTCATTAAACTTTCATATATATATTCTATTTATTTAATAAGAACATTTAACTCGGAATAATTCTAAACACTTTTAAGTAATTTGAGTGAACTAATTTAAACAGGATGACCTGAATCAAAAATATGCTCGGTTACAGCACTTTTATCCTTGCTATTTAATCTGAAATGCGATAAATGACATAAATGTAGTCCTTAAATTTAACACGGAAGAATTTAAAACACTTTTAATTAATTTAAGTGAACTAATTTGAATAGGATGACCTGACTTAGTCAAAAATATGCTCGGCTACAGCACTTTTATCTTTTCAATCACGATTCGTGACAGAGGTATTTTATTTAGTTTCTATCTTGTGCTACTGAAGATGGGGGTATAGCCTTAGAAATGCGCATCTAGCTTTAAGTTACGGTATTTGGGTGATATTCTATATTATTATGTACAAGCTTAGCGTTGAAAAGTATTTTGTAAATTGCCCAATACCGAGCAAGACGACGGATTTTTTAATTATAAATTCGATTTATCTGCTAACCTGTCTTTATTCGAAAATATATGTGTAGTTCATTTATGATACGCACTTTCAGCATTGATCAAAGACTCGTAACATTATTCGAATTATTTTTCAAAATAAAGTTCCGTATTATAGAACACATACTGTCTACGTGGTCGATATGGATCTAAATAGAACGACGGGCTAAATTATTAGTAGTGATTTGTCTGAATCCGATCAGCGATCGCAGTTTTTGCCGATAGCCACCAGTCGGTGGGAAGTAGGATATAGGAGTCGAAGATATACCAGATTAATTACAGAAGTGGAGGCTGCGTCAATATATTCCAACGGAAAAAAAACCGCCACCCAACGTAACTGCCACATCGATTGGTCCGAATATAATCATTCCTCGATTCTTGGCATTACTATCCAAACAGAAGGGTTGCGTCGTTTGATCTAGGATATTCCAATCAGGATGCCGTGATGATAAAGGTCTAGTAGAAGAAAAAAAAAAACCGCGTACATGCGCGAGTTTTTTAAACCATGCTTTGGTGTAAAAACAGCTATCGTTGTACATATCTAATACCTTTGATAGTCATCGATCTATTTAGCAAATCCGAAACTGAAAACTAGCGCGGTAACTTTTTACTTCAACCGTGTATGAAATATGCTTGCGCAAAGCGCGCTTTCGCTCAAGCCCCCCCGTTTCTTTGTTCTCCACCGAAACAACGCGATATATTTACCGTATGCTCGCAAGCTATAGCTAGAAAAACCGAGACGTGGCCCTCAGTAGTGGCAATATGGTAATACGCAATGGAGCAGTATGCCCGCCTGGCTGCTTGTGCAGATCTTATCGTTTCACAATAAACCGTTCGTCATGCGAAGTCGCGTGTCAACTGAAGCCCCGCGCACCCGCCCGTACGGTGCCCGCGGGCGAGGCGAGGCCACCGCAGCCCCGTGATGCGGGGGTGCCCGGAACCTACCCACGCTATCGCTGTTACTCTCTCGCGGCGCCAACACATGACAAACGTATATAAAATACCGTCTGTCACACACCCAACACTAATCAGACACGGACTCAAAATTGCACGTGAATCGTAAAAATCGTATAACTGATTTTCGTTGTTCAAATTGTCACATGCCGAGGATCATATAAAAAGTAGTCGTTATTTATTTATTTATTTATTTGAAAGGAAAACAAACATATTGCATGCATGAACAGTTCTCACAATATTGATACATTATTGTAAACGAAATATTTATACGTGAAAGTAATACCATCAAAATTAACATTATTATATAAATACTTAAACTAGTAACCAATTTGAAAATCATATTCAAAAGTCTTATAAACTTATCTATTAAATATAAATATATATTATTGACCTATTCATTAAAATTAAACGTAATTCTCTGAATTACCGAATTTTGACCCGATGAAGTCCTTCGATGCGAAACGTAAAAAGTTGGTATGCTCCTTCTATCATAGGTGGGAACATAAAATTGAATAACGTTTATTAAATTTTTATCAAATTTATTGTCATATAAAAATATTAAATCACTTTTAATTCTCCCGCTATTTAAATCTGTTAATTTATATCTTATTCACATACGTTTCGCAACGATTAAGAACTTCCAATCCGTGTGTTTGATAAAGGAGCAAAGGATTGTTGGCTTGTAACAAGGAAACCAAAGCACATTATGTTGTAGATTGTGGTAAAACATTGAAAAAAATTCTCTGGGCCGCTAATTAAAAGACAAGTATTGCTAATTGTTAAGTAACTCAAAATTGGCGTTTATTCACTTTACTTAGATGTTAAACGTAGTATATTACAAGTAAATTTACAGACGGCTTGATGCCCCAAAGTAATCGACAATTAGGGATGAAAATAGAGACATTTTATGTTACGCTCATGAAAAAAATGGATTTTTTAGTCGATTTTCAATTGAAAATGAGGCGGTAGGTGAGATTGATTATCACATACGTGAGTTTACAATAATAGCAATCGATTCCAACACAAGGACCTTTTCACAAATATAACATTATTCGGCTTGTAAAATAAATACTAAACTTGACAAGTAACGTCAAATTTTGCGCATGTATTTGTTGTTCTTCTATCGTTCGTCTTTGCGCGACTCACGTGATATTTCCCTCTTCGTTAGAAAGGATAACGCATCACACTCGGTACTATCTTATACAAAAAAGTATGACAGACTTCCGATTAGCTACTTAGCATAAAAAAAAAACCGACAGTCAATTAATCTCCAAGTAAATTTAATCCTCTGTTTGTTACCTGATACTTTAGTTCAAAAAAAAAAAAAAACTGGGCCGTAATAAGTTAAACTTCAATAAAAGTGTGTGTGTGTGTGTTAAATACGATCCTGAAAATTTACGTTTAGAGGCAACGGTGATATTTCTCTAGTTGTATATACTTGTGCATGTATGTATACTTTTTTCCGCTTTTATTTTCATTAATCATACAAATGAAATATTTATACTCGTACGTATATAGGTAATGAATACGGAATGGCGGTATGTATGTGGTAAGGTAATATGGTACTTATGGCACGGTAGCCGGCTAATATGATTATACGCCGTTTTTCACATCGACAAGTAAAAATGATTCGACGCAATAATTATTATGCCAGCTAATAGCAGAATTAGTTATACGAACACAACGGGCAACAAAAAAACATTTTATAATACAGTATTAGTTAGATATTCCACAAATCCCATTTAGCGTACCTTCTATAACTAATTGCATTAGCGATGGCAAACTGTAGGTCACTTTGAGGACATAGTTCGTAGTTCATTTCAATGTACCGTTCACAAACTATAGGTCGTGAAGTACCACATCTTTTTAAAATGAACTAGTTCACGACCTATATGAAATACATGCACATAATGAAAATAATCTCTTTTTTTTCTCAATATAAAAATATTAAATGGTAAAAAATAAATAAATTGAAATATTACAATACTTATTTTGAATGAGGAATGAGGCAGAAAAGACAACAATGTTTATAGTTTATACAAAACATATATATAAAGAAATATAATCTTTTCTAGGTACTCATGATTATTTATATGAATTTCTAAAATAGTTATTGGTACTTACTGATGAAAATGTTACTAAAATTTGAAAATGAAATGTACAAACTATGATAAAATGAATTAGATAGAATCGTTTTGTTTGGCGTTACAATTTATATTTTCTATTCCAAATCTTCTCTGTTCAAACTGCAAAGCTTTGATTTGATATTAAGTGATTGCATTGCACTCAGTATGAAATAAAAGAACTATAAGATTTAGATGTTTATTTTTGCATTACTGCAAAAATTTGCTATGACATGACATATTTAAGGACATATTTAATCTTGCGAATATATTAATTATATTTGATACCAACATATAAATTGTGACTCCGCTCGGCAATGCTGCTGTTGCAATATTGCATCGAGTTTCCTATTTCGTTCCGTTCACCAACACACTTGATCACTAAATAAATGTTAGTACTGTATATGTAATGTATACTATACTGCATCGTTTACGAGTCGTTGTGATTCATGAATGGTTTAGTACATGACGGGTTCAGGACCTAGTACATGTACATCAATACGTACACCGTTCATAGTTCACGAACTAGTTCATAGTGACCTATAGGTCGTTGCAAAACATCGTCATAGTATGCCCATCATTTGATTGAACCGTTCAGAGTGAACGGTTCGCGAGTGAATTACACTATTTGTAAAAACGACGCTAAATTGCGTGATACCCCTATGTTTAAGAATATGACATGATCTTAATACTTTTCTTATCATCTAGTAACTCTAACACGGCTTCATTTGCCAACCTATAGCACCACATTTCAAATGCTTCTCTTCGTTACTTTTCTAATTTTTCGATGAAAACTATTCCAACAAAACTAGAATGAGTTGTGCGCAAAAAATGTATTCGATATTCAAGTTCAAATGGATTTTTACAATTGAATGTGATCTGTTAGCGAATAATACAGAACCGGCGAATCGTGAATATCTTCCGCTTATCGCAACAAAACTGAAGTTAATTAATTAGTATGATGTAATTAACCTCGTGTTGTATCGAAACGGTGGTTACGACGGACGTCCGGATCAAATTGACGGAGTAATCTGCGGTGGTTGTATTTTATCTCATCCCCATCCACAATGCACGAAGGATGGGGTTGGGAGAGTAGAGATCTGCTGCCCTGCGCAATCTGTCACTATCGCTTGCATTCTGCATAGAAATGTCACGTTACCTAGATGTCGAATAATTGCATTAGTTCTGCTAACGCTAATACCGATTTCATCTTCGTTACTACATTTTGTCGATTTCAATGCTAGTTTCATTTTAATTACACGATTAATGATATTGATACTTAATGATTGCTGGATCAAAAATCCTATAGCACTGTAATTGAACAATTAACAAGCGGCGAAACAAATTAATTAAGAATTTCATAACGTCTATTCGGCTAAGAGGTTTATTTAATAATAAAAAATTCTAGTTTATGACAATATTATTCTACGGTGGTGATACGAGGCATACGTTTTATATTGCATATAATTTACAATTATCGTTCATACCTCGGTGAATAATTGAATTGCTTAAGTGCACTCGAAATTTAGTACCGCAGAAATAAAAGAGCGATTCTCTATTTAGTATCTTACTTGCGAAAGGCGTCCGTTTTATTTATTTGATACTCGTTGGCGCGTTCGAGTTTTAAAGTATAATTTTATTACCGGGGAATTCTGTTGTGTAATATTAACCAGACGTGTAATGTGCAAATGTGTAATACGAAATAATGGGCTATATGTAATTTTGCAAATTAATTAAATTAATTAAAATGAACATTAGAGGCAAACACTAAGACTTAACGCTACTTATGTCTTTGCGGCCGACGTGACGATGTGAAAATATATATTCATGCGCAATTCGTGCAAAATTACATCGAAACGTTTTCTCTTCATACTACAGCGTAATACCGATTTCATATGATATGCAAATTTTTCTATTTGTTGCTCATCATTCCTAAGGATTGCGGTTATATTTATATTATATTTATTTACCCAAATTTTTGAACACACTCACCTTCATAATACATCATAATATACAGATTATTAGAAAATACATTCAAGATCCTTATATAAATGCATATATAAGGATCTGACATAAGAAAAGAAAACAAAAGAAAAAAATAACAAATCAATTGTTAGTTATGGATTAAAAAAAAATTGTTTTGTATTTTAGAAATATATCACTTTTTTTTGGTAGATTTTTATCACATAACTCTTAATTGGTAATAAGTAACATAGAATCAGCTATAAATAAAAAAAAAATTAAATAACATAAAAATATTGCATATAAACCTATTCACAAAGTTGTTAGTTAAATAATGATTTAAATAAAATTGTAAGTGAAAAATAGAAACATATTAATAGAATATATAAAGAGAACTTCATAGTAAATCTTTATTTCGGAGATAATCCCCGACACAATAATAAGATTTATTTATAAAGTATTCTCGTAATGAATTGAAATTTGGAATTGTTTTCGGAGAATCTGGTAAAATCGAAATAGCTAATATTTGATTGGACTGAACGTAGGAAGAGATTATTTCTCGTATTATGGTCGTGAATATCCAAATTAACAGCGTATGAAGTGTTATTTTTATAAATGTAAATGTACATCTTAAAAAGTACGAAACTAGGAAATGTGACGAGGTTTAATACCATGAATTTAGTTCTGCATGATTCTCTACATCTTAAATTTAGTATAATGCGCACAGCTTTTTTTTGCAGGTTGCAAACTGCACGCAATCTACCGATCTATCTTCAGCTTATTTCTTCATTTGCTTTGCAAAATATAAAATGATTGCAAGCAAATATATATATTTGTGTCTTTAGTCCACCAAAAAAATGTTATACAAAATTAGCGTATATATATATATATAGTAGAGAATATCACCCAAATACCATAACAAGCATTAAGTAGCTAGATGTACATTTCAAGGGCTATGCCCCCATCTTCAGTAGCACAAGATAAAAACTAAATAAAATACCTCTGTCACGAATAGTGATTGAGGTATTTATGACAAAAGTATTTAAAAAATGGCATATAATATGACCTATAAATCTTTTAAAACAATACAAATTAACAAGTAACATCAAAACATGTTCGTTTTAATAATAATAATTATAGTAGGTACTATAATCATACGCGAGGCGCGGAAACGATTGTTAAATACATATTTCTTTGTAGCAGGAAATGAAGACCGGCTGGGGCGTCGGAGGAGCGTCCTGCGGTACGACCATCGCAACTATTGGCGCAGGTGCGGGAATTGGCAGCAATCCCCCACCTCCACCATCCACGCTATTAACTGTGCAACCGTTGTTGGGACAAACCACCTCTTCCGCTTCCAATGTGCAACATCAACAAGTGATGCAACAGGTACACCACCAGGTGCAACAACCGCCGCAACAACTGCACTCGCTGCAACCGCCCCAAATCCAAACCGTGGCCGCAGTCCTCAAGCTGGATACCTCAAGTAAGACATTGAACAAAATATATTTAGTCGTACGCCCGAAACAGGTGAAATTTGTCTTAAGCTATCGATAAACTACGATTGCTTATATTTGTGTTTGAGGGTGACACGTTACGTAAATCGAGGCACAAATATATTTCAATTTGTCTTGTCGGGATATCGCACCTCATTGTGCCCATATCGGATAATATGACGCTCGCATCCAATACCTCGGATTAGATATATTCCCCCGTTCTTCCTGTACATAAATCGAATCGAACATATTCCGTCTGCAGAAGCGTCGCGCTTTTGTTGTTGCCTTTTGATGAAGTCGACGACAGAAACGCTTACATTTTCGCACGATAATAATGCCCACTATATTACAAGTGTATCCATGGCTGGAAGAGATTGGTGGAGTTCCGCCATCGAACTACGCGCCACGGCGTGGTTATTATGTCGCAAGAACGTGCCGCGATTTTATATTTGAATATCTAAATTCCGATCTACGGGACAACGAAACGACAAGCAAATAACGTTCGTCGTGCTGCCATTTCTTACGTATAAAGCCGGTTACAGACGACGTTGCGAGTGGAAGCGAATGTTTATTTTGGGGTATATTCGTGTATCGTGTGTATTGAAAACGCCATCTACCAACGCCCGCCAACGTACACGCTGGTCTATATTCGCTTCGAAGGCGGTATTTCGACCAGACATCAAAGACAATGAACCGATAACGTTTTGTACTTGTCACATCGTGTGTAGGGATCTCTCATGCGCAAGCCTCACGAACGCCAAACGTTTGCGGCAACGTTATTGTATACGTCGTCTGTAGCCGGCTTAACACGACTATACACGGTGAAATTTGCTAATCGTATTCAAGATTATGTATTTATGCCAAATACAAGCCACCCACGGGGTATATATGTTTAAGTGTATTCTAACGATTAGTTTACATAACGTTCCTATAAGAAATTAGAACATCAACCTATTTTAACGCAAGATATGTCAGGTCGGATCAGATGACACGAAAATCGATACAAGAAAATATATTTACGCTGATATTTCTCCACGTCGCGTTTTCAAAATTAGCCTTCGACAATTTAACCATATTAATCTCAAGATATGTCAGGTCATTCGAAAATCATACAGGCATATATTTGCGCTTAATGTTGCCAGCCTCAGTGTACAATTTTATTTTAACTTTCCAGAATATAAAGCTTTTTTTACAAGATAGTGCGCCACAAAAAATTTTAAAAAATATCCTCAATAAAACGGTTTTTAGAAATTAATATTATAATTTACCGTGATAAAACATAACAACGTTGTTTATAATGGGAAAGAACAGGGGCGATAAAACATCCGATTTTTTTTGGCCAAAACTTTCATCCACAATGAATACAACATAAAGCTGTCGAATCTTTCGTTTAAAAAAGTTTGGAAAAGTATCGCGGGCTACAAGAGCTTTGTTATTACGCGGGCACATAAAAAAACAACCACTTCCGACACAATAAACGCTCGCCGTATATGTATTTTTATTATATTGTATCAACTTAACCGAATAATTCATTGAAAACTTTTGCGCTTCTTGAAAAGTTCGCGACGTACATGTAATATGCAATGCACCGGGAATATTTATTACATGGCAAAATGTCCCAGTTATCGTCCAAATTAGTTATTATATAGCGAAAGACACCATATAAATAGGCGCTTTATTTATTTTATCATATTTCGATAAATTGAAAAGCTAGAACAAGGACCTTCGAAAATTTCTATTATAGCGTTACGTTTTCATTTTACTGGAATAGCGAAAACAAAAATACTCATCTTGTTTTCTTGCGCAACAAATCGATCGTTATATTATCTCCGATTTGCCACGATTAGGCTTTGTATTGTTGATTATTCGCATTGTCAATGGATGCCGTAATTATCCCGGTGGTGATTTGTAATTCTGCGGGAGCATGTCCCATTACCGACACGTGTAATATTGATACAGTGCTAAAGAGGAAATTGTCTGAACATTGGATATTATTAGATAGCGAACATTTTACCACGCAACAGGTTGTATATATTATAATTTCTCGAAATTATTTGAACAATATATTAGATTCGATTTTGGTGTTTCGACAGTTTCGCTCTCTTCAAAAATTGTACCCAGAACATTTTCATCTACTGATATTGATTTGAGCACAAACACTATGAATATTGTCTGTGGATTAACTTCAGCTGTAAATAGCAATTAGGTTTACATTGTTCGTTCGTATCCTTCGGGCGTAGATCAACGATACAATTGATTATAGTCGATGCTGTATCCATTTTCGAGTAATATTTAGACAGTCGGACAATGCGATCTTTTGCAAACGTTAAATGTTTGTACTTTATGCAAAACGTATTGAAAGATATAGAGATAATACTAAATCAGTAAATAAGGCGATCTGCTCATAAATAGCATTTTTGTTGTGACAAAATGTGTATACAATTTTATTATATTTTGTTCTTGAAATTAGAATAGCATCAATATGAAGTAGGATTTTCAACGTTTGAGTTATAGCGAAATGTAAGCAAAAATTGATGGAATATATTTGATTCAATTCCAGAATGAAAACGCCTTATCAAATAAGTCCTTACAAAAAATTAGTAGACACTACCTTTCCGTCAATAATGACTCTTCATATGCATACATTTATTTTATATCCAATATATCAAATTTTTCCCTTTATTAAATCACTGAAAAGTCACAAAATGAATCACTCATTCGTGAAAATTGACAAAAGCATGCTTCTGATTCTTTTGGTATCAGTTTGGGTGATGAAATCAAACTAATAATGAAAATCTTTTTTCGCAAATTTCCTATCTGATCAACTATTATTTTGGTCCAAAATTAATGCATACCGATAAATTTATGTTAAATTACAGAATATAAGAGCACAAAAATAATGCTACGTCAAATTAGAAACAACACACATGAAAATGCAATTAATTTATAATATCCCTTGATATTGTATATTCAAATTACTCTGATGAAACATGAGGAAACATGGTCCCTCCATAGAAAAATTTGGGTAAAATTAAATTTTGTAGGGGAATAATATAACATTGGCGAAGGAAAAGTGGTAATTTTAGAACTCTGGAATGATATAATAATATTGAATCGAAATTTAATTGTTCTTCTAGTAATTGAAAAATAACGTTGACTTAAAAAAATTATTTGTAAAGAATCCGAACGAAATTCTGAAGAAACGATCATTTTATGTTACTATAGAAAAAATCATATAGGTGATATTTTTTATATATTTTTTCATACACATGGGGGGGGGGGGCTAACAGGTTAGGGGACCCAAACATATCTCGCATTAATGTTAAATAAACATAACATTAGTTACAATGGCGGAAATTAAACATTTCTTATAGATAGCCTAGATATTTTTATTAAATGAGAAATAAACATTGATAAGGAAATTTTATATAATATGACAGGAAATTACATTCATACACCTGTAAATTTCCAGCGATTTAGCAGACAGACTCTTCTTTTACATTTATACACTTCACAATTAGACCATAGACAATCTATATCATTTAAAAAATTAGCTAGATAGATAGATATGTATTTATTGTAAGCAAACATAGATTTTTACAAACGTCAATTTTTATAATTATACATATAATGTTAGTTATTAAAATTAAACACAGTAAAATAAGTAAACATTTAATTAAAAGATAACAAAATGTATAATCACAAAAATCCGCAATGCTGTAAAAGGCATTTTTAGCAAAAAATTTTAGAAATTACAAATTGTAATTTATTCTTAGGTAATGAAGAGGTTCATAATTCTATCGCATGGGGAATTTCCTACTAACGATTTTGTTATAATAATTGACAGAAAAGGTAGAAAGAAGAATTTTGAGAAAAATATTGGGACCTAAAAGTAATAGTAATGCAGAATACAAATTAAGATCAAACAGAGAGCTATATTTGAAAGTTGAAAAACTAACTGATGTAATGAGGAAAAAAAGACTGCAGTTTTACGGACACATATACCGAATGGATAATAACAGACTAACCAAGCAGATCTTCAACTTACTAAACAGTTACAAATCCAAACCCACATGGTTCATTGAAATTGATAAAGATATGAAAAGTGCTGGAATTAAAAGAGACACAATAAATAACAGAAAACGTTTTAGAGAAGTAACTCAAAAGGCAGGATTTCAGGAAAGAAAGAAATCAACGAATGGAAGAAAGTGGACCAAAGAAGAAAAGGAACGACATTCTCGAAGGATGAAGGAAGTGTGGGAGCAAAGAAAATTGAATACAAAGAAGTATAGCCAAAGTTGATTTATCGTACCCTCCAAAAGGGTTATTCGAAAGAAGAAAAAAAAAAGATGAGACTATTATAAATATATGTACAAGTTTCGACGCTTTTAAAAGTAATTTGCATAATAAAACCCACAATTTTATACATTTTCTTGCACACATTATCGATGTGTGTATCAAAAGTACGTATTGGATCAAACTATACTTTTGTATTTGTAACATATTCTTTACTTCCGTTCCAAATTCATTTACCAATTCGCGTAGTTTTCAATAACGTGGTAGATACAGATCTAAATACACCGCTCGAAGACAATATATATGTGGCTAATTTCGAAGATTCGGCTATAAACAAATCAATTAGGATCGACTCTATCGACTTTATATATACGTCCCCGATATACGTATTATCAGTAGCGGTATAACTATAGCGCGATTACGGGCCCCGGACCGGTGAGTATACGCAACGAAGCGAAACGAATCGCAACAAAAGCGGGGGCGAGATGGTGCGCGAAGAGTGAAGTGAGCGGGGGCAGAGTAATGGGGCAGCGGCGGCAACTTCGGGCCCTCCGATAGAAAACAGATTAAACGGAGCGACCTGTGGCATCCTACTTCGCCCACAAACTAAATATCTCTATTCTAATTTGATCGATTTATTACCAGTAAATAGGTCAATAAGCTAGTTGAATTATTTGTGTTTGCGCAAACTTCGACGTCCTGGAAATAAATACAACCAATTGTAATATACTGGTGCACCAAAGTTGTTTGCTGCGCAATTTAACATTATTAACACTGACGGCGAGTTGTTGTTTTTTTTTATTAAAAGATTATTTACTCCACTGTTGTATGCACGTGACAATTTTCATTTTCAACGCTAATAATTTTAGAATTCATCACTTTTATTCCGATCAGATAAACTACCAACAAAAGAAACGTTCAGATAACGTTACCTTCAGCCTAAATAGCCGAAGATGGTGAGTTCAAATCTCACTGAAAGCTCTTTATTTCTGAAAAAAAAAATTGATCAATTCTGCTCGGGAGTAAAATTATAAACACGCCGATTAGATATATCTTTCCAGAATGCTCCAGATCGTCATTAAAACTCAAATCATTACATAAAATGATAATCACTGTTTTGCTTACTATTCATTTGGAAATCGTAAAAGTGATTAATTATTTGCACGCTGCGTGTTATGACTTGGAGAAGAAGCGTGATACTTTAAACCTACCCGACATATTCGTTGGTCGTAAATAAATATATCAATTGCCGCAATATTTGCGGCAAAGAAATCGACATATCAACGTGGGTGGATTACCAACGAATAGTCGGTCCGGTCACGCAAAAACCTTTTGTCTATGCGTGGTAGCGAACATTAATCACATTTCGTGAATTCGACGTCGTTGTTATCCACGATTTAACTGGTAACATCTTGCGCATCATCTATTAACGATGTTTATATTACGGAAATTCCTCCTCTCCCGTCTGGTTTGCGGGATTTCCCACACCCCACTCCCGAAGAAATAAACACCGGCATAGCGGTACGTGATTAATGGTAGTATATCATCAGTCAAATGTACCCTGTTACGGTTTTCTTCTGATACACGCTAAATGATTTTATATGTGCAATTTGGCGATTACTCGGATACGATCATCTTCTAAAAAGTCAAATTTCGAAAGCGAGATGAGGCGTAGTATAAATTTGATTAAATTTCTACGAAACTCGTAGAAAAGTCGAAGGTGTTGCTAAGTATATGAGAAGAAGCTCGTACGGTTTGCTGCGCGAATGCAGAGACTTGACGCCCACATTGCGCCCCGTGATCCCTGTTCCTTCTTCCGTATCCCTCTCATACTCGCGTTCGACGCTTGTTTATTTGCTCACTCTCAATATATTCGACTGGAACATTAAAATATTATATAAGCCGGCGATATCGCGCGCGCTCAGATTCTATCGCCATGCTAATGGAGTTCGTTCATAATAAATAATTTTTGACTTATTTCGCGATCGTACACACATAGCATCGCTTCGTTGGTGCTGTATAATTCACGATCTCCGAAACGCTGCTCGAGTATATATATATATATATATATATATATGCGCGTAATGCGATAAGCTCATATTTACTTTAAAAGTACATCAAATAAGGAATTAGATGTGACGTGTATCGCATACTCCGATACCAAATTCCCTTTCAAAATAAATAGAGAGAAGGATCCAACATGGATCTCATCTATAATTCCTTCAGATAAAACGAATCTGCGAAACTAGCACTAAAATACGCCTTCCGCTAATAATATTACCACTCGCGCTAGTATCACTGCTGTTGCCGCTGTTACTTCTGCTCTTTTCCTGGTATATAACATTTCATCGTGGAGCGCGACTACGGCAAATGCCGCACTGGAAAGAAACGCACAAAGGGTGGTTATGTGATCCGAATGGAAACGAAAACGTCCGTTCGTCGTTCGCTATATTGCTCCTCATAGACCGAATGTTAATTCTTAAGAGCGAGACGAAGAGGGCGCGCGTACTACACAAAAAAAAAAAAAAAACTAAATGAAATGACGCAGCGATTAATTATTCAAGCGAGGAACGCGAAAAGGCTCGCTGCTCTCCTATATGGGAAGATCTACCATCTATCCTCTGGCGCCCGTACATGCTTCTCCAAAAATCAAACAGACCGCCCGCCCGTCTATCCAGCCCTGCTAAGAAACGTCTAAAGACAAGCGACGCCAAAGCCAGCAGGCTAAACCGAGGGCGCAGATGTGTATGTATATACGCATCGTATCTTTTGATGTTTTGACATTTGTATATAGGAAACGCACTGGATGGAAATTCCTAACTCAGCCAGAACCGTTTTAAGTTAGATTAAGCCACCATGCGATGTGTGATAACTGCGGAATTAATTCGAAGATACCGAACCTGGATGAACGGTATTTTTGAATCAGGTCATCCTATTCAAATTAGTTCACTTAAATGACTTAAAAGTGTTTTGAATTACTCCGTGTTAAATGCTTATGAAAGTATATACATGCATAAATCTTTATCTAATTTAATTTCTTGTCTATTTAACATCTTGTCTATTTAATTTATTTAATAAGAACTATTTTTAAATTTATTTTTGGTTATTTTACGTTTGACAAACCAATGTTTCTTGTTGTTACATGTTAGTGTGGTTAGTTATTAATTTCTAAGTCATATTATATGCCATTTTATCTTGTTCTACTGAAGATGGGGGCACAGCCTTCGAAATGCGCATCTAGCTACGTAATGCTTTATGTTACGGTATTTGGGCGATATTCTTTACCATCAACAGAATATATTGACAAAAATATCACGCTACGAAAAAAAAATCGTCAAGTTTCATTGAAATTTACGTTACAAATTTAGGTGCATTATTGAAATAACAATAATTATTAACTACGTCCTTGTGGTACATAATGATAAATATACAAATCTAAGGACCTGGTATACGTAATGGTCAATATTAGCAGTCCATTTGCAACGTAATGTTTATTTGCTGTGTGTATATGTTTCATATTTTACCTACTAGTTTAATTTTAAATGGATGGAAATCAAATGTCAACATGTGGAGCTTCATTTAATGGCAATGTATTAACAAATTGCCATACTGCAATCACTTACGAGATGTACGTTTTATATAAAAAAAAAAAAACATACAAATCATTTATGATTAAAAAAAACAATTGCGAATCATTAAGGTTTTTTTTTTATATATATTTTCTAAATTTCTCGATCCTCAAAGATTCTTATTGTATTTACATTTGACCGGAGATCTAGTCCTGTGTCGTATATAAGTCCCCATGAAAAATCCTTGGAGTGGAGATTTTGCTTTTCCTTGTTCTAGCATCTTTAATGTAAGCATACATTTTTTTTTTTGTTAATTTATGTGAAAGATAAGTTGATTTCAAACTATAGTATAAAAAAATTAAAAAACATTAATTTTTCACATATTCGTTATTAAAGTTCGATAGTGAAGAATAGTCCTTCTTTCAAGTCGTTCAATTTCCAATAGCTACCAGATCGAAACGTCCTGTAACGATGATATTTTTATGATGTAAAATAATTTTCTATTAGTCCGCTTCGACGACGTCACTGGCTCTTAGCGAGGCGAGTAATTACATTATTCGCGAATTAATAATTCGGTGCAATTCACGTTTGAAATTTTACGCAATAAACAGCAAGCTGGTGTGATCCTACTAAAACATTCCGTTTTATATGCGAGCGATTTGCAAATTCACTTCGACTCCGGCTCGGATATACACCAGGCTAGGGATTATTAAGATATATAGTTATATATCACCCTCCGCGTTATAAAAAAAAGATTGCATTTTACAAACTGCGAAACACTCCAAAAAACAGTAGCTATTTGACCCGTAATAAAATAACATTCGCTATGATTTTTTATTGATCTATTATAAGGGTGCCAATAACACAAAATACGCATTCTTCTTAAACTGTTTTACATTATAGTTTAGAAAATCAAAGTATCAAGTAGCTAGATGATGTACATTTCGAAGGCTATGTCCCCCCATCTTCAGTAGCACAAGATAAAAATGAAATAAAAAAAATTATTAAAGAGTCCGCAATCCTAAGGATTGGTTGGAAACAGCACGCCATGCCGATCTATCCTGAGCTAATCCCTTCATCTCCCTATAGCTATTCATCTCAACGTCTTCAACTATCTGACTCACATACTCCAATCTAGGCCTACCTACCCCTCTCTTTCCCTCCACTCTACCTTCTATGATCAATTGCATAATCACCCCATGCCTAAGAATATGCCCTACTAATCTGTCTCTCCTACGCTGTAACACTCTCCAGATACTTCTCTTCTCCCCTACTAACTCTAGTACAGCTTCATTTGTTACTTTATCTTCCCAACCAATCCTCATCATCCTCCTATAACACCACATTTCGAATGCTTGTAATCTACGCTTCTCTTCCTTTCCTATAGTCCACGCCTCACACCCGTACAGTGCTACACTCCAAACATATACCTTCAGTAATCTTTTTCTAATACCCAAGTCAATATTTGATCTTAAAATCTGTTCTTTTTCTACGAATGCCTTCCTACCCTGTGCTATCCTACACTTTATATCTACCTTGCTTCGATTATCTTTTGTGATTCTACTGCCTAAATAACAAAAATCTGACACTTCTTCGATTCTATTATCTCCTATTGAGATCCTCATTTTTCTACTGCATTCCTTTTTGTCACACCTCATCACTTTAGTTTTACCTATATTTATTTTCATGTTAAAATCCCTAGTCAATACTGCCTGCATACCATTCAATACCCTTTCTAAATTCTTTTCGCTTTCTTCCAATATAGCTATATCGTCGGCGAATCTCAACATATATATTTTCTCTCCCTGTACATTCACACCTACACTATACTCTTCTTTTACTTTGTTTATTGCATCTTCTATATATAGATTAAATAATAACGGTGAAAGTGTACATCCCTGCCGAACTCCCTTCCCTATTTTTGCTACCTCTTCTTCCCCCTCAATTCTAACTAAGGCAGTTTGGTGTTTATATAAATTAAAAATTATTCTCCTATCCTTATAATCTATACCCGTTTCTTTTAAAAAAAATACCTCGGAATAATTCAAAACACTTTTATGTAATTTAAGTGAACTAATTTGAATAGGATGACCTGAGTTAGTCAAAAATACGCTCGGCTACAGCACTTTTATTTTTTCTATATATTCTGAAATGCTCCTTAAATCTAGTTGCAATTGCCTAGCGTGTTTGTCTTATACTCCTGTACTTTAAGACAACTAGAACAAGATATTTCATAAATACCAGATTTTTTTATTGAAATCGATCAAATCTTTGGGATCTCCTAGAAAATTGGAAGTATTTTATTTATTTTATTTATTTCGAAATGTACATCCAGCTTTAAGTGACGGTATTTGGGTGATATTCTATACTATTATTTAACACCGTGGTGATAATTTTTTTAATTGTGTTGTTATCCATGTGATAGAAAAATAGCCAAAAAAAAATTACGTGGAAATTTCTTAAACAAGTCAGTTTTACAATAAAATGCACAATAAAACAACGTTAACGTTAAAATGACTATTTCTAGCGGTAACATTGACCAACTTATCTATCATCCGAAGTAATTTAATTTTAATTGGTTCACTTATCTAACAACAATATACGCCGCCTGGATGGAGCGAACAAGCAACAGATGTTCAGTATTTTGGGAACTCCGCTCTAGTTGTATCAAAATATTTTGATTCGATTTCGTGCCGTTAAAATACGCGACTGCACTGCATCCGTGGCGTCGGTCTTTCGGGTGGTATAATTAAAAATTTGGCCGCTTCGAGCACTAAACGAATCTAGTAGTATATATTCCGCATGAAACTCGACACGAAACTCCTTGTCGGCGATTAACCAATTGTAACTTGAAATACTATATATATATATTTTTTATAATCGCTACGGTGTTACATTCTAAGATGCTAGATGCGCATTTCGTAGGCTATGCCCCCATCTTCTTTTATATCTTCCTATTCGTTTCTTTCGCCTAACGTAAAATGTTATCGCAAAACCTACCTGCAATATTTCAACCAAAATAATTTAATATGCCTATACACGAAGATATGAACATCCACCCGATATTACACAATATCGAAATATTTTTACGTACTAGTATTCATTACGTTACGTTCTTCATAAAGTCAAACATAGTCGAAATATCCATAGAGTTGCACGCACAATTTACGCACAATTTAACGTTATTTGAACGCATCGTGTAAAATTAAACGTTCGGCAAATATCGGAAGACTTAATTTCGCGCGTTCAAACATTTTTAAATATTATCTGTGCGTGTATTATTTGCTGAATATAGGTCCTGTGGAGTATTCCGGAAATGTTTTTGGTGGATGAGGGCGAAAACTGAGAGATATAGACAGCAACACTGTCTGCATAGGGGGCGGGGGACGTCGTTTTAGGCTGTTTAGATTTAATTACCACAACAACTATAATAATGACCCCCTGTTGTTTTCATAATATCTTGTTAGAACTCCGTGTCGGTATACCACGTTCCATTTTATAATGCAGCGTCCATTTGTTCATCGAGTAAAAAAAGTTTAGTTGAAATTTACATTTCGACAAATAAACACACCGCAATCATGTCTGTGAAGATCCCGTACGGTCAAAATAATACGTTTTCAAACATGAGATTGCACTACATAAAAATCGTAAAATCTCACACTGTAGTCGCCCTCTTTGTCGTTACTAATCTTGTCTGTGCAACGTTTTTTTTTTTACCAATATTTTTATATTTTCTATAGAAACACAACCGTAATACTATAACGCAAAGTATTTAACAACTACACACGCATTTCGCAAGTTATAACATCTTCGGTAGCGCAAAAAATATTTTTTGCAAATCGTCGAACACCATAATATTACGCGCATAGTATATTACATACCTGTTCGCATATTACCGTAATTTATACGTACGCTCTTCTACTGCGAAATTCGCCGGATTGTTTGTAGAATAGCATATAGCATGGTTACCACCCCATGCCATCTCGCTAAGGGTGGCTATATAGTACCGTGATACAACGATGGAATTGAAATATACATCGATGTTATAATTTTTTTTTCGGGACGGATTATCCGAGGATTCCTAATTTTTTTTTTTTTAATTGCGATTGGCTGACTTCGATGATTATATTGTATGTCCTAGTCGTTTATTTTATAATTATATAGAATATGTTATAGATTTTGGCGTTATGTTGTGATATTCTATATTAGGGAAAAGAAATAAAAAACACAATGTTTTATATCAGGGTTAAAAACGAGGATTTATTCGACTATAGTTTCGTATTGTTTCGTAATGAAAAACGAATTACAGAAATTTATATATAAACAATCTGCCTACAGATAATATCGAATAATGGGGAGGAGGGAGATTAGCAGTGGCGGCTCGTGCCATTTCAATCTGGGGGGGGGGGGGTCTTATAAAATAACATAATAGTGAGAAATCTTACCTAAAATGGATGCAAAATGATTAAATTCATTTGTGGCTCCAATTATTTGATAAAAATCCGGACGCGAGTAAATGACTTCTAATTCTGTTTTTAATCTGGTTTTATTCAAAAATGGATATGCATGACACACGGTTTCCAAAAGTTCCACTGGAAATTGTTTAGAAAATGTTGGCATCGATTTCGTGTTAAATAACTCAGCGGCTTGTAAATGACCACAATATGAAAATCTGTCCTTCATCTGTGTTATAATTTTTTTTGTCAACGTCTCTTGTAAAACGCCGCGTGAATGTCTGGTTTTGAGCACTCCTTTCACAAGTTTGCGATAAATTTAAATCAGGCAATGGCCTACCTAATTCTTCAATTTTTACTTAGTCCACAAGAGAAAGTCTACAAAACTCTATTTTCAATAAGGAACTAACACTATTCATTTTTATTAAATAATTTCTATTAAATATATTCTTGGAGAAACACGTGACAAAATCGTACATATCGTACATACACAGAACAAATGTTACTGTCTAATCTGGCTATTCTATATCAATTTATATACGCATATATATACTCTCTGTATATATATACTACTCTCTGTTCTCTCTGAACTTCTCTAGGACGTTAAAGAAGCGCGACATCCAATAGATGATATACTACATCGGTCGCCTGTACTCTATGATACATTCATCTCATTGCATATGTACTGTATATATGTATTTAACTTGTACTAGCATTGGATAGCCACTGAGAATCTGTGACACATATTAGATGATGAAGCAAGTAGCGAACCGAAGAAACAGAAGATATACTGCATACGGTCGCTCTCACCTATTGCTTGCAATAGAGTGAGATGAGTGCATATGCATTTAACCTGTACTGTGTGGCTGGGTGGCGCTGGACACCCAGCGGCACCAAATTAGCGATATATCTATACCAAGCGAACGATAGATACAGCATCGGTCGCTGCTCTTACTTGCAACGGATAACACAACGAACGGCATACCGTGTTGTGTTGATTGTTATCGCGGCGCAAGCTTTATCTTTTAGGAAAAATAATGCCGAGATAAAATATCGCAATACAATTATATATCTACGGTGATGCGCTCAATGTTCAGGAGGGGCGCGCGGCCCTGCGGCCTGCATAAGGAACCGCCACTGGAGATTAGTATAAGCGAAATTATAGTGGAATAAATCCACATTTTTAACCGAGATATAAAACGTTGTATTTTAAATTTCTGTTCCATAATTATATATAAATATTGTAATATAAATTGAATATTTTGTGTAATCCAAACGATGTTGAACTGTTGGTATGTGGCCGAATTTTAACATTCCCCAATAAATTTGAGTGATTGCACGGTGCAATTTTTTTCTAACGAAGAACAAATAACTTGCTACGTATATTTAAAATGCAAATGTTCGTTTGGCTATACTTCGATAGGTTCGGACTGGCGTAATTTAATATCCTCGCCAATTGAAAATTCGAAAAATATATTTAAAATTGCCAGCCTTTATAAAGCAATGATTCGCCATAATTGCATATACGTATTTCGACAGCCAAGCTGTTTTCTTCAATGCATACATTCGGAGTGGCAAGTTCCATGTGGCTAGGTCATTTTTAGATTGATAATACGAAGATACGATACGATACGAACAACAAATAGATTTCTTTAAAAAAAAATTCTAAATGAATATATAATCGATTTATGTGCACACAAATTTATAACAGAACGAACCTCTATTTTTCATTCATTTCAAATATATATTTTTCACTTTGTAGTCCGATGTGTTAACAAATACGAGCTTATTATATAATACCATTGTTGTTGTTGAAAAACATAACATTCACAAATTTATTAAAATAACGTTAAATTACGGCAATCATTTCGAATTATTTTTATATCTCTATCAAAAAACTCCATTTTTATATTTCTTTTTTACACTACCTTTCGCTTGCACGGACTCAAATATCATCACGTGATAACCATCATAAGAGCACGTGTGTCATATGTATACTTCCTCCACGTATCCTGCAGGACGTGTTTTTCTCTACTCCCGACTTCTTGCCAAAAGGTGTTTTGTAAATGATCCATCTGTGTAAAATAAGTCCGGCGATCTGGAGCCGAGACAGTGCCATGCATTTTTCAACAGGTTCTACTATAGCGAGTATGCCGATACTAGAGAGTACTCTCGAATGTTCTTTGTTGCGTTTGTACCCAGGGCACTAGCACAAAGGAAATGCCGCTGTCTCTCGCTACAGCATCCGAAGCGATCATCCACACTCATGAAAGAATATCCCACTTACACCGCTACTGATCAACAATTCAAATAGGGGTTCCAATTTCAATATGAGCCACATTTCAAAAATGAAATATTAACAATTTAAATTCCACATTAACATGCATTCATAGTCTACATTCGGATTGCCAATTTGATTAATTCCATTGATGGATGATCGTGTTGTAAAGTGTCCTCCACCTCCCCGTTGGAAGAATTGGCATTTATTTCGAAATGTCATCGATTTTAGAACTTGAGGAACGTACGGGAATCGCGCCTGTTCGCCTACCTGCCTCTGTCTGTGCGTGCACGTTTCTCTTTCAGTTTTCTTTGGCTTGTTGAACGTGTGCGTTAACGATTCTCCCGGATCAAAGTGAAGTTGCTTTCCGTACGATTGACCATTTCACAGGTGAATTGGCAGCTGTGTGTTACCGCACGGTGCACCGTGCGCTAAAGCCAGGTCAATGTAAACACACTCTTCCATATAGGTATATTTATATAGAAAGCCGGACGGGTCCAGAAAATACGCCACTATCTTCAGACAAAGTCGAATGTATCAATAATACATTTCCCGTGAGTTCAGCGCCACTGGACAAAAGAAAAACTGTTTTCGTTCAGTTCAATAGTTCCGTATTCGGCGATTATCGCTTATTTGCCGGAATGGTCCATTCGTATTGTTCCGCGAAAAGATTCTTTCACAAAACAAATCGATTCCTAATAAATTTGCGGTTCTGTTCACATATCTATCCGTCTAAATTTGTAAACGAAATTGATTTACATTCATTTAACCGGTTCAACAGCCGAAGTGAAAAAAATAAACCATCGCACCATTATAGCGATATATCAATTTAATATACCGGGTGGCCAAATAATATATCAACTTCAACATCGTGTTGTATACGAACAATCTTATTATTTATTAGTGTCAGTTTTCGTTGTTGAAAAGAAAGTAATTTACGTGAAGCGTTTGCGATTTGAATCTTGCCGTAAATGGCCTGTCATTTAATATTGTTCTGTTTCCATCGCGGCTTCAGTTTATTCGTCTTTTAATTTACCATGGGGCATGGGCAGCCGAAACCGTTCGGAATACGAAGAATTACATCACCACACCGTGTCCTTTTGGCGTGTTCAGTCGAACCAGTGCTCGCCGCTAGCACTGACAGGTCGTTTAAATATCAAAGGGCATTTGGGCAGGCATACACGTCACGTCAAGGATATTCATACAGCAACAGCGCTTAGATGCCTCTACGTATGTTTTTAGGCGGTTCACAGTTGCGAAATGCAAAAATACATTTGCCAAATTCGTCTTCTTTCACGCGCCAGCATTTTTCTTCGGATCAATAGCACATTTCTCGCAGTGTACAATTAAACATTCCCCGTGCCCATTTCTCATCCGCTCAATTCGTTGATATATTTCCACGTGGCCAACGGAAATATTTCGTTGTTACATTGTTATCGTAAAATGTAAATTGAGTATCTATATTTTATATCGCTATTTATCGATTTGAATATAATTCGTTCACGAATTCAATCAATTTATTTATTTGGGCCGGTATAAAGAGGCAGTGTTGTTATTAATATTAATACCGCTCTTTGTTGATTTAACAGCACGGGAATAATAAGCGTATGGTATTAAAGTTGCGCATTTGCAGACTATTTAATTTAACTTAATTATATTATACATACCGTCGATTAAGATTTTATTTATAATAATTGCTTCGTTTTCGAGCCTTATAAATGTGATACAAAAAAATACGCGTCGTATAAAAAAAAATGTAGAATATATAGACTACTTTTGCTTTTAGTCTTAACATGTATATAGAAATACTATTTGAGCGAACTAAAAAATATGTTCGGCTGCAGCAATTTTATACTTTCTATTTAATCTGAAATGGTCCTCAAATTTAATTTCAATAGGCCCATAGGTATTTATCAAATTAGGACAACTAAAACAAGATATTTCATAAATACCGGATTTTTTATCGAAATCAATTAGAAAATTAGCAAGACTATTAGAAGTATTATATGCTACTTTAAAATTATATTTATTTAAAATTTCGTCTAAACCACGCGAAATAATAGGATCGAAAGGTAGGTTAACAATCGAATCATTACTTTGTACTAAACTAGTAATATTTCTAACGACTCTTGTTGGGTTAAGTGAATTAGCACTCAAAGTATTATTTCATTCAATGCGATATCTGTCAATAGATCAAGGAACATTTAATAAGCTATTTGCGCGATATTGTATCCAATTATTTAGCACCGTAGCGAGAAATTTACAATATGAACGATGCTTTTTTTAGATTGGAAATGTACGAGTTTTCGACAAATACCAATATTGAAAGAGTGCCTGGGAAATGTTTTCTAGTGTCGGTTGTCATAACCGTTGGTTATGTCGTATCTGGCCAAATCTCCGTGTATCCTTCTAAATATCGAAACATAACAGATTGTTGCGGCTAAATGCGGCTAAAATACATCGTAGCATAATTCCGTTATATGTCCCGAATATGTCCGCAATAGACAATGCGAAACACGCCTAATATGGTGGTGTGCTGTGTGAGTTTGAGGTTTATCCTGGCGCTCCTGTTCGCTCCCTCAGGAGGATTATACACATACAAACGGTATAACACGACCGAAGCCCAAACTACGACACCAATTCCAACATGCAACAACAACAACAACAACAGTGCACAAACAACTTATATTGTAGCGGATATTCTAACGTATTGATGCGTGCAGAGGCGCAACATCACTCTGTTCCGTTGGAAGTAATTCCACCCCAAATCTGCTGCAGACAGTTAGTTAGCGAATTTCTTAAATAATACTAATCAGCCCATTGTACAACCGCAAACTTAATTTGCCAAGTACGATAATATATAGCTTAAGCGCTATGCGTACGAAGCGGGATTTTTTTTGGTTTAGACAAACATTTTTCAATAATTCGATGCATCATCTTCTTAAAGGATGTTTCGTAATAATCGAATAAACATTTATTATATCCAGTTTCCGTCAAACTTCATTCATAATTGCACTAAAACTAGTAATATTTTGCCGAATTCAATAAACATTTTGCATAATATATTATTATACATTCTTTCACGTTGATTTCCGCAATATTATGCCTCATTTCATATAATTTTCAAAAGGCTTAACTTATTATTATAATATCTTGTATATTTTCTCCAGCACATTGACGATATTAGTATATGTACAGGGTATTTTAATTTCCGACGTAATGTATATTTCGATTTTATTTATACCAAAAAAAATAAGCATACTTTCGCTAGTTTCTTAAAAAGTAACACTTTTAATACAATTTTTTTTTTCCTACACTCGTACAAAAAGGATTTTTATTGGGTTCACGCATGTTGTTTTTATACAATATTATTATACCTTGTTTATCCATCATCTGTTTACGACTATATCTTCTAATCTACGTTATGTCATCTAATCTACCACATCGTATCCTCTTGTAGCAGATACATACACATGCGTCTGTCATATGTTCGTTCTTCTCCGGGAATTTGCTTCCCGTATTCCCAACGCCATTCGGAATAATCCCTAAACCGTTCGTTCGAATGTGGGCGTATAGCTACTGCGATTAATAAGGATATATGAAAAAGGATATTTCGATGAAGGTATACGCAAATAAGGACGCGCTTCATTTTGTTGCGCGAAGATAAAATTTTATCGATATTTACGCACATTTATTAAAACTATATTTAAATAATATAAAATTTTAAATCAGTTGCAACTTGTTTGGATGCCTATATAAAAATAATCATGGATATGCGACAAAATACAACAGCATCGACAACTTTAATATTCGAAGTTGCCAAATAAAAATAATCGAGGTTTTTTTTTCGGCGGGATTCATATTCGAGGAATGCTTTTTAAAAAATTCATTAGTCAGTAAATATTCTTTCTGCATACCGATTTTTTGGAGGTTGCCATCCAATTTTGACGCATTGTTGGCGACTATTTACGTAATTTTGTCAATCAAGAATAATCGGCTTAAATATTAACACTGCGGTGTAATGAAACTTTTTAGGATAATACCCGTTTCGAATTAATAGCGGCGTTATTTCGAAAACTAGCGGCGACAAGTATATTTATCTTCTCACGATGGCGTGTTAGTAGGATAGGCAAATTATACGATGTCTGCGCAGACTTCAACAGTATTAGTCGAGGCACAAGTTGCTTTTCCGACTATTATGATGCGGAATAAAAACAGGACGCAATAATAATACGAACATATCACATGTTGTACGGAACTATCTCACAGTAATATGTTAAATACGCATGTATTTGTTTAATAGAAAATGTGGTCAGCGATGTGTACAAATAATAACAGTAATTCAGGGGCGGCCAAAACTAAAATAACTAAAAATACAGTGTACATACGGTTTAGAATTGATTTTTCGAGTTCTTTGAGCATTATAATTTTTCATATCATTTGATCGAATATTTTTTCAATATTTTAAAAGTATTCGAAATCACAGTGTTCAAATTCGTCGCTAACATATTACAAAACGTATTTTTGAAATATGGCGATAAGCGTGGTTAATTTGCTTAATAATCTTTCGCCGTATAGCAAGTGTTGGTATTTCCGGTGCTAGTGGCATTTATATTCTTTCGTTGAGTCATGGTTTAACTACAAAAAAAAAACAGTACAGGACCGAATCTCGCTAATACTACAAACTACAATAAAGCTCGAGTTTTATCACATATAAAATTGCAGTTTTGGTATTGTTTTATTTTAAGTTTTGTAAATTGCATGGCTAACGAACTATTTTACGAAAATTATCGACACTTTTATTTTTCGCACATTTACTGTCGCGGGAAAACAACGTATTGATATTTCAAATATCCAAATTGTGATAGAGAAGCAATAAGTCACGTATTTGCGCAGAAATTTTCAACGGTAGAATTAAAATGATTTTAGTACGCAATTGGAAAATCGCGATTTAATAGTTGAATAAATAATTGGCATTTCGAATAGTTCTCACAAATAAATTGCGGGTCTGTGCCTGCACATATATCATATACTTATATACAGCGTAAACGGGCGTTAACAAAAAATTTGTTAATTGCGTTTATCCATTTGGGCTTGTTAGTCCTTAAACGAAGTTACTTTCAACGGCTGCCTCGCCGTTTTTTTTTACCGCGAAACCATTCCATGGCAGCAGCGTAGTCGGTAAACCTTTTTTTTTTTTATATATGCCATCGAAAATTGTGCGAACTCTACTTATTTGATAAAATATTTGCTTAGCCTAACATTTGCTCTTTTACAGTTTCGAAATGTTATCAGTCCACAACCTAACTTCATGCAGCCTTAAATAAATAATATTTTAATTTTAACATTATATATATATATATATATCGCCTGACTAAAGAATTTATAATAATACATTTTTCGTCTCTTAAAGCTTCTATGGGAGAAAATGAGTAAGCCGACCATTTCTAATAAAAAATTCGTGGAAATCTATTAAAAAAAATCGATTGATTAAAAAAAACCGTCAAATTTTAAGAACCACGAATTAATTCGCTGTTTAATATAATCGAAATACGAAAGGGGCAGTACGCCGCTGATAATAGTGTTTTATTACACAGTGGCCCGGGGGTGGGTAAATGGAACGTGCACTCTACCATCCCCCAACGACCATAAAAAAAACGGCACTATTTGAAGTGTCCCTGCAACAGTCGTGCTAGCATTTACCACGAAATACAGCGTGGCCCACAATTTCGTGGATATAAAAACAAAATGTCATACTTCAACCATATTGTTACGCTAAGATTCGAGATATAGCTCAATATAATCTGCATCGAAATAACAATTTTCATTGTAAAACAAACGAATGTGATTTCGCACGCTTAAATGACAATTTCGCGCACGGCTTTTTGCATTATTCCTAACCGAATTCCTGGCTTATTTACAGATGCGATATTATTTTAGCGAGACAATTTGTATGCGGCCCAGTTCGATCACCCGGTTTATATGAATGTATACATCATATCGCGGTCGTGGGCAAATGTTAGTTTCAAACAAAAGCACTGTGAAATTACAACATTTTAGTTCATGAATATTAATTAAAAATCTTTTACAGGAGTATATTAGATGATACATATATAGCTAAGTGTATGCAAAACTTTATCAACAACGCTTCTATCTTGGGGCGATAATTAATTTAAATTAATGCGAAAAGGTTATTTACATTTTTCTTCAATTATATCGAACAATATTGTATAGGAAAAAATGGGATTTTTTTTATACCGCATTTATTATACGCCAATTGAAAATATTATTCTTTCGACGCGAATAATGTAAAAATTAATTTGCTATATTTTACATTCTTCGTTAATTTATTATTTCAATATAGCAACTACCCCACAACCATTATACCCTGTATATATTAATATTATTCGTCGAAATTTGCAAACCTGCGATCGCCTTTTAATCGAACCATCACATGAAATATTCGTAAACATTGATATCCTCTCTATTTATAAAGAATACTTTTTTGGCGATATTCAAAGTCTTTTTTTTTACTATTGTACAGTTCTGTTTGTTATAAATCTCTGCATTTCGAACATCTTTTCATTAAAATTTGATGGGTACTTTCATATGTGCGATATATACGTACTTTGAAGATAATCTGAGAAAAAAAACTGAGACATTCCATTGTCCGTAGTAAATTCCTTCAGTAACACTAGATTATAATGTATACAATTTCAGTATGTCGATGAAGATTATGCAAATTGAGCAGGCGTCTCATGTCTTCTGTACAAGTACTTAAGCGCTGAGCAGGGGTTATTAAAAATACATAAGATCAAATTGTAGTTATTTTATATAAACATCGTATTTAAGTTAATAATAATTGTACTAACGTTATAACGAAAAAATATGACTTTTACTTTCATTTTTACAATAAATAACTATTTTATTCAGTCCGTTATAATAGCTCCTTCCCCCGAATAATAAAATCAAAAACTTCTTATTTTTATTGTTAAACACCATATGCCAATTATTTATACTAACAATGTTGTTTTTGTTGCAGGTAAGTTCGTAAATTGGAAATAACTACAATCGATTTGGATAAGGTGAGATTTCAAAAAAAAATATTATACTGCATTTTATTGTCATCTTACAATTTACATATATCCTAACGTAAATCCTGCGTATATAAGTAAATGCGCAGTATATGCGCATATATAGCGCAAATTTATGATCGTTGAGTAGGCTGATATAACGTGCGGACAATTATATTAAAATTACGATGAGAAGTTATATAAAAAATTCTCACTACGGTGTTAAATAATAGAATAGAATATCACCCAAATACCGTAACTCAAAGCATTCAATATCTAGACGCGCATTTATTTAGTTTATTTAATGATTTGAGTTAAGGTATTTGATTGATATTCCATACTTATTAGTCCATTATTGTTTAATCGAAATTTTTTTTTTTTTTTTACGTGCTTGTATATATCTAATACCTACAGCAGAATCGTCACAATTTGGACTAGCATTTCATTATCTGCATTTCTATGTAATTATTCGCCTTCGTGGTACGTGGACGAAAATCGCAATCTCGAAACGTTTAAGCAAAATTCGTAATTGGATTAGTGCGGGAGCGGTTGTCGTTATTGTCCTTCTTGTACAAATAGAAGTTGTTTCATTTTTCTATGTAATGTGTGTTAGTTCTGCGGCGTGTGTGCGGTAGTTACGGACGTATAGGGGTAATATGCGGCCCTGAAGGGGTGAGAAAGTGCCCCACGTACTTCACCAACACTAGCGGAGCCGATTTTGTCTGCTCGTACTACGGCGGTTCGCCGACGGACGGCCGTCGAGATATGCGGCTGAATTTCTAACTTCAACTTAATAAACAAAGTAAATAAACATAAAAGCCTTGGCCCGAGGAGAATACTCTATGCCACGCCATACAGAATTGTTGCGAAACAATAGAACAGTGTTGTCAGTGTTACTAGAAATATGTCATCGCAAAATGCGAGTTTTTAATCCTTCTGACTTCTCGATCGTAAAATTTAACGTCCAAAATACGCATTTAGCTATTTTTTTTCGTTGCCGTTTTTTTTTTTGTAATATTATATAGGCGACGATTTTACTATTTTCAGTCATCCAAATATGCCAAATACAGCTCTGAATGTAAAATTAATTTGGTAAATTGTAAATTTTCCTAAAATTCCTGGATAGTTTACATTATATCGGTCGCTGTTTATATTTCTAGTAGCTTCAGCCACAATGTACATTCGGAAACGTAGATTTGTGTTGAAAATATTTGTTAGTGGGAATGTTGCCCTTCTCTATTCCTGTTATTGTTCTCAGTTCTTAATTCATTATCACCTTTTTAAAAATGATCACTCACGGTGTTAAATATAATATCACCCAAATACCGTAACTTGAAGCATTAAGGAGCTAGATGCGCATTTCGAAGCCTATGCCCCCATCTTCAGTAGCACAAGATAAAAATGAAATAAAATACCTCTATCACGAATCGTGATTCATATACTATTAAATAAATAAGTCAACGTGACAGAAGTATTTCAAAAATAGTTCTTATTAAATAAATTAAATAGACAAGTTGAAATTGGGCCTGAATCTAAATTCATTAAATTTGATTTAGATTTATGCATATATATATATACTTTCATAAGCATTTAACGTCGGAATAATTCAAAATACTTTTAAGTGAACTAATGTGAATAGGATGACCTGAGTTAATCAAAAATATGCTCGGCTACAGCACTTTTACCTATTCTATTTAAACTGAAATGAGTTAAATGCGTCTTAAATATAGTTCCAATTGACCTACGTGTTTGTCCTATATAGGACAACTAGAACAAGATATATATTCTATACTATTATCACCTTAAATAAGTTCGTATTTATTAAAACAACGGAAATTTTCTGTTCGCGCGTTAATAAATGTATTTCCTTTTTACATTTAACGTTACGTTATTGGATTTCTTCTGTAACATATTTGTTGCATTAGGATATGTATAGCCGTTAACTGGGTTGCGTATAGAATAACATTGTATTTCCCAGACAGTCTGTCGCCAATTTAATAGGGTGTCGTCCGTTGCCTGGACGTGCTCCCTTTCGTTCGTCGCTTCTTGTTGGCTTCCCGCCTTCTTCATGGTCACAAGTCGCACACTATGTCTTTCAACCCGCACATAATATCCAGGATATTGGCTGCGCAAAATTGATAAAAAATTTATTAAACCCTCCAATGCGGCAATATAAAATCAACATGTTGCAATTGAACGTCCACATTGTATATATGCAAAGCGATCAAACACAAATGTAGAAATTGAGTGATCAATATTAAAAAAAAAAAAATTGCTATATTATCTAGAAGAAGGAGATAATGGTAGAGGTTCGAAGAACCCGTATCGATCGCTACATAGCTAAGAACTCGGAATATATTGTATTCTTTGAAAGAAATTCGGCTAATTTTGATTCGGATGACGAATGAATTGCGATATGGCGCTCGAATTGCCGTTTCAGGTCAGGTCACATGTAGGTGTTCGTTTTAACGTTGGTGTAGTGTACCAGCTGATAGCTGGTAGATATACTTCGGTGCTCATGACAGCCTACCCTTCACTTCGAGTTTTCGCTACCCTCAATAGCGTGTGTGTCGCGGATTACTTAGCGCCAGCATCCGAACAGACTGATCAATATGTACGTCATTACTTCGCATCTCTTCCACTACGAGGGGGATAAGTAACCTTGGTGTTTAAGGCGACAGCGTCTTGGCGAGAGAGTTTCTTGAATCAAGATCTAGACGAGTGCCACCAGCGTCTTCGAGTGGTAATCTCCTGGGCCGAAAACGACATGCGACAAAGTAGCAGGGATAGGACTAGTGGAGCGAGATTCCCTTTCCTTTCTCCGATCGTAGATGCTTTGTCCCAATATGTCGATCTCTTCTGATGTCCTCGACACGAATATGTGCCTCGTCTATTCGGTGCCTGTAATGTTCGTACAAATTGTATGTGTTCGCGTGCTCTTCCAGTCAGGAAGCTGCGAGAGTTGCGGCTACAAATCAAATTGTCGACTATATCGATAAATATGACCGCGCATCGTTAAATCGCGCGGAATTATCACGGCAGATATATAACGCACTCGTCCACGAATTGGCGATAATTCAATTCGTACGCGAGAATCCGCATCGTTGGAATTTTTTCATCCTCCACGTCTTCCGCTTGCATACCGCCACATACACGGCCCACAAAGCAGTAAGATGACGACATAAAACTGTCCCGGCTAAATCGCAACTGAAATGTTTCATATCCGACTTCGTAGCAGTCTCAATCGTTTTCTTTAGTTTAATCAGTAGCGTAACAACGAGGCTGCGGTACAATCGAACATACAATATATTTTCGGTGCGCGACATTAATTCCTAATTAACTGTTAAAAGAATTTTTTTTGTTTTTAAATAACTAAGTGTATATTTTACAAAATTCTTGTTTCAATACATTTATTCCAAGATAATCGTGTCGAAATTCCTGAGTACAAATGCATAATGAATAAGAATTTAAAAAATATTTTTTTATTTCCGATTTAAAAGTTCATTTCATATCAGAACTGAAAAATTATTCGCTTCATAGTCGTGACACCACTGATAAATTTGTAGCGTTCATATTACAAAATTCGATATATTTTCGATCTGTTGTCGCTGAACTGTTCTCAACAATTTTAGCTGGTCCTCGCGTAATTAGCTGGTCCTTGTACACACATTCACGAATTGAACAGATATAATGGAATACATATAAATGATCGAATTATATTTCTACAAAGGCATCACCGGCGAACAGGCCTGATGAAAATGTTTCCTGCCACACCATCCGCATTGTACGGATAAGCGTTTGTCCCTGTTCGTCCTGTCGATATCTCGACAGGGTACATGGCGTTGTAGATTCTAACGCGGAATAATTGTGTTGTAGCGTTTTTTAAACAGTTGAAAAATGAATATTAGCCTCGACACTTAACAATAAGAATAAGAATTGCTCGTTGCACAAACGGTGATTAGGCCGGACGACATAAAAAGTAATTCGAATGGAAATAGCGGACCCTGTATTGCACATACGACGGTCGTGTTTCGTGAAAATTTAATGTATATTTTAAGGGATCATTTCCTTAACTCAGTACAACATCGAAACAGGATCGTATACTGTTACTTTAATCGTCTATATGTATATATTTGAACGACTATACCATTCTATGATATTACTATTCATGTGCATATAGCACCCTCTTTAACAAATTCAGCCACCCTTGTGCGAGAACATCGACGTGTTTAATTCAATTCGAAATGCGCTATCATCGGAAGCAGTTAGATAATATACCTGCGAGGTAATAATAAAATATATTTGCGCAGGCACTCAGATTATTCGCGAAGAAAATTGTTCTGTTTGAAAACGTTCAGCGTTAGTCTTTGGTTTTTTTTTTATCTATAAAGACTGTTGAAAGATACAATCAAAATTGCTTGTATTCTTTTTTGTAGTCAAATTTCTGGTTTATGTATAAGACTTTTCTGTTTTCTAATGAATGAATTTCTAAGGGTAATACTAGACCAGAGTAATGGTAATAAGTAATTTACAATTCTAACACGTTACGTTCATACAAAGGTTAAGGCCTTATTTGACTGCTCTGCAATGTAAACTGCATCATTAAATACTGCAGACTTTGAGAACTGTTCTTTAACTGCACTGTGCAATTTTGCCCATTGTTAGTGCAATTCTTGTTATTTGTAAAATTGCGTTGTTTTTTTTTTTTTAGAAGATGTAACGTTTGGCGTGGCATTTACTGTTGTATATTGAGTAACTTGAAGTTCCAAAATAGATGGTAGAGTCAACATAACGATATTATTTGACAAATTTAGATAGCCTTTACTACCTCCAGAATAAAAAAGTATATGTATATACGTACAGTGGAAATTTCTTTGAAAGACAAAACTAACAATTTCAGCGAGATAACTGAGAATATTGACTACGACTAACAATGAAAAAGGGTTATCGCTTTGCTTTTATGTCCCAATTTAAAATAATTACAGACCTGTCTCTAGTGTATCTTCGTTACACAATATAACATCCTTCACTCTCGATTTGTACCCTTTCAATTTAAACAATTCGCAAATATTGTTACTATTTCCTTCCGAGCTCCACATTCAATAGTAAAGATGATATTTTGCTTTATTCTTCTTGGCTGCATAAGGCGCTTTTTTGTTTTGGCATAATCTTGGGAAATATTCATTGCTAGTGCGCCCCTGAATGCTGACTTCTTCTCGCATTTAATGTTGCGTTTGTAACGCGCTAATTCGGATAATAACAAACATATCCGGCTGGGATCAAAAGGAAGAATAGACCCTAATTCCTGCGGTTGTTGTACTGTTGATGGTAACAGAGTAGTAGCCGCAAGGACAAAGCGACATGTCTTCATCCTGTGCGGTCACTAGTGTACGTTCAGTTTCAGTGCGACCGCCCGGCCGATCCGAACAAGGAACAATGTAAAGCCGCAGGATAGAAGAGCAGGAAGACACTGTAAACATTGTTACGAACTCTATAATGCGAGGAACTATTCTCATCTGCGTTATACTAGCTGAAAATCCTCCGCAGTTTCTCAAATTCTGTTAGGGCCTTATTAAACGGCGCTGCAGTGCAGGATTTAACATCGCAGACTTTTGAAATTGATATTTCGCCTACACTGTGAAACTTTTCCCAGCGTTTTAAAATTATGATATAATAGTTAGCGGATGCCAAAGGCACTCTGGCCTGTTGCTATATACCGTGTACTTCTTTGGGAAACAGAAACAAAACGACTTGTTTGAATGCATCGCAATTTGGAAAAAATGCAACCATATAACTGTTTTTAAAGTTCAGTCCCGCAATAAGTCTTATAAGATCAATCTGTCCAATAAAACTTGCGTTCAATCAAATTTGTTCCGCCAATGTATCTACTCAATATCCCTGATTAATTTATATAAAAAATATTTAACACCAACTAATGAGCCTATATATTTTCCGAAATAAAATTGCAAGCTTGCTTTTATATCATTTAGCGTGATTTTTGTTTTTTTTATTAATTATACGTTTCAGCATAGTGATTGGAAAAAAAAAATTAGATAATAATAGGCAACATTCTAAAATAAATGTTTGATTTGATGGGAGACAGATTTCTCGACATCATTTACAATTCAATCCACAGTGGAATCGATGAAAAAAATCGCTCTTCATTTCTCGCACGATATAAACGATTTCCCCATAATTAAATACTTAATTTGTGCAGGAAAATCACTTTAAAATATTTTCCCACGCGTGGGTACTTTACATAAATTTTATATTACCACGTAACCTACATATATGTTACAAGGAAATAATTTTTTTTATTTTTTATATGTCACCGTATTATACGATAAAGGGCTTTTTAGTCGATTTTTAGTACCGTTTTAAAATTGATTATATTTTACCCGGATTTTTAATTTCCGATATTTTATCGTACACGATATTAAACCTCGTGGATGGTCACCCTATATATCGTCCTGGCCGATATATACGACAATGCTATCCGCATTAATTATATTTTATGTACGTGTCCGTATAGTTTGCTTAACTAAAATATGACGCACTTCGCTGTGTGTGCAGAGCAATATTCGCGATGTTATTTAAGAATTTATTGTATACGAACCATAAACTGGAAGGGCAGATATGTTGTGGACGGGATATTCTGGGTAACCGTGTGTATAACTAATCTAGGAGATCTACAATCACGCTACACAACCCCGGCGAAATTTTATATTAATTAACGTTTGTTATTATACGCGCGTTAATAATGTTTACTGAATATTTGGATGTTTTGGAAGGGCTTCGATACATTTCGATTTTTACGTAAATAATTTGATTTTTATCAGTTTAGGTGACATAAATAAACTCAATATGGAAGAAACGGTTAGTGTGATTTCGGGATGAACAAATATAAAGGGTAGTAAATGGATGAGAGCAGGACTACACTACTTACATAGCTTTCGAAGATTTAAAAAAGGCCTTGGAAACGATTTAGAAAAATTCGATAATGTTTAAAATCATAAAAGAAATCGATAGCGGAATAATTTTCAATTTACATAAACATCAAACAGCTTTTGTTAGAATTGAAGTAGAAGAAGAGGTAGCGAGAATACGAATGGGAGTCGGGCAGGGATGTACACTTTCGCCGTTATTATTTCGAAAATGCAATAAACAATGTTAAAGAAAGATATAAATAGTTAGTTAAAGAGTCCGCAATTCTAAAGATTGGTTGGAAACAGCACGCCATGCCGATCTATCCTGAGCTAATCCCTTCATCTCCCTATAGCTATTCATCTCAACGTCTTCAACTATCTGACTCACATACTCCAATCTAGGCCTACCTACCCCTCTCTTTCCCTCCACTCTACCTTCTATGATCAATTGCATAATCCCCCTATGCCTAAGGATATGCCCTACTAATCTGTTTCTCCTACGCTGTAACACTCTCCAAATACTTCTCTTCTCCCCTACTAACTGTAGTACAGCTTCATTTGTTACTTTATCTTCCCAACCAATCCTCATCATCCTCCTATAACACCACATTTCGAATGCTTGTAATCTACGCTTCTCTTCCTTTCCTATAGTCCACGCCTCACACCCGTACAGTGCTACACTCCAAACATATACCTTCAGTAATCTTTTTCTAATACCCAAGTCAATATTTGATCTTAAAATCTGTTCTTTTTCTACGAATGCCTTCCTACCCTGTGCTATCCTACACTTTATATCTACCTTGCTTCGATTATCTTTTGTGATTCTACTGCCTAAATAACAAAAATCTGACACTTCTTCGATTCTATTATCTCCTATTGTGATCCTCATTTTTCTACTGCATTCCTTTTTGTCACACCTCATCACTTTAGTTTTACCTATATTTATTTTCATGTTAAAATCCCTAGTCAATACTGCCTGCACACCATTCAATACCCTTTCTAAATTCTTTTCGCTTTCTTCCAATATAGCTATATCGTCGGCGAATCTCAACATATATATTTTCTCTCCCTGTACATTCACACCTACACTATACTCTTCTTTTACTTTGTTTATTGCATCTTCTATATATAGATTAAATAATAACGGTGAAAGTGTACATCCCTGCCGAACTCCCTTCCCTATTTTTGCTACCTCTTCTTCCCCCTCAATTCTAACTAAGGCAGTTTGGTGTTTATATAAATTAAAAATTATTCTCCTATCCTTATAATCTATACCCGTTTCTTTTAAAATTCTAAACATTATGTCCCAATCTACATTATCAAATGCCTTTTCTAAATCTACAAAAGCTATGCAAGTTACCTTTCCTACCCTCATTCTTTTTTCTACTACTGTTCTTAGTGCTAAAATCGCCTCCCTCGTCCCTCTGTTTTTCCTAAAACCAAACTGATCTTCTCCTAGCCTTTCCTCTACTTTATTTTATAATCTCCTATAAATAATCTTTAGCAATATCTTCGATGCATGTGATAGTAGACTAATGGTCCTATAGTTCTCACACAAATTAGCTCCTATTTTCCTCGGCATTGTTACTATTCTACTACGCTGAAAATCCTGTGGTACTTCTCCCTTCTCATATATTTTACGAACTAACCTGTATAATCGCTCCTGCATTTTTTCCCCTGCGTGTTTTATTAATTCGGCTGGTATCATATCAATCCCCGCTGCTTTGTTATTCCGTAAATCATTCAATGCTCTATGAAACTCTGACCTAAGTATGCTAGGACCTAAGTCATCCTCATCTATCTGTTCCACACTTTCTAGCTCCTCCATGTCCTGCCTACCTTTATATAAATCTTCAAGATACTCCTTCCATCTTCTAGCTTTTTCCTTATTTTCTGTGAGTTCCTTACCCTGCTTATCACATATAATGTTACCCTTTGGTTTTACTTTAGAAAAATGTGACTTAATTTTCCTGTAGCCCAAATCTACTTTACCTCTTCTCATATCCTCCTCAATATCCTCACAGTTTCCTTTTATCCACTCTTCTTTCGCTAGCTTGCATTTCCTATTAATTAAGTTCCTTAGTTCCATATATTTTTTCTGTCCTGCTTCTGTGTTTCCAATTTTAATTTTCCTTCTTGCTTCTATCATTTCAACTATTTCTTCCGTGATCCATTCCCTCCTACCTGCCCTTTTCTTTGTGCCTAATACTTCATTTGCTGCTGTAGTTAACCCATTTCTGATTTCCCTCCATTCGCAATCTATGTCGTTCCTAGATGTTCCATTAGCCATGATTTCTACTTTCTGCTTGTACTTTTCACATACATCAGCTAATTTTAACCTATCGACATCTACTCTGACCTGTTTAGACTTCTGTAATTTCTTGAATTTGACCTCTGAGTCCAGGACTACTAAATTATGGTCACTATCAATATCTGCTCCAGGGTAACTCTTACAATTCTTAATATAAATAATGGACGGTAAATTTCAGTTTAATAACCACTAAACACATAATCAGTTTAATTCACTTAGCAAATGAGTAACGATTTGTCGTCTGCTTTTATGGGTGTGTATGAAATTACAATAAATCGTAATCGAATATTTTATCGATTGTAAAGTACAATGATTGATTTAAGAACGAATACATCGATACTAACATGTACAACCATTTGACCTCGTTCGTACATTATTCCTTATATACAATTCTTTTTTCTAGTTCGATAATAAATTCCTTTTATGAACATTTCAACTAATTTACGGCGGTACCTAAAAAAAAAAAAACATTCTAACGTGAATTGAAATAATGCAAGTAATTACAAGTTTCGTTCAATTGCCAAGAATATTTTATGGGCGATTCGTTACTATTAAAGAATCGTAACGTATTAAACAAGGTAATTATATTCTATTATTTATCTACTATAGATAAATAATATATTTTATTATTTATCTACTATAGATAAATAATATATTTTATTATTTATCTAGTATAGATAAATAATATATTTTATTATTTATCTACTATAGATAAATAATATATTTTATTATTTATTTACTATAGATAAATAATATATTTTATTATATATCTCTATTGCCGGATTGTGTTTTATATCTTTTCGAGGAAGAGGAAGAGCTCATATTATAAATTCCAGGAACTTGTTGACTTGTTCGCTTCTTTGATATGTAACTTTACAATCGGAGCAATTTTCCGGGTAGATAATTTATTATCTTAAAAGCAATTAAATTGAATCGGTATTGGCGAGATTATATATATATATACATACGACAACTAACTAAACTTCCGAAATGCAATGTTTATAATCAAATTATGAGCAGTAATAATATTAGGCGGGTGGGTTATGATTCTGACAAAACGCAAATTTTGTTAAATATACAGTTATCTAGATTAGATAACTATCTGGTTTATATATTCTAAGTTGTCTGCGCTTATGCACGTCTCTTTTTGCCTTAGTCTATATATATATTTACATAATCCTTTGACTAAAATATACAACCTGCTAGTTTATCTCTCCTACGCTATAATACTTATCAAATGGGTTCTCTTTTCCAGTACTAAAGATAAATATGAAATTTTAACATTACCGTGCTTTTAGTAAAATTTTAAGTTTGATAAGTTAGATAATGTAGGGAAACACGTAGAGTTAGTGAATGTAATCAGGAATGTAGACACAACTGTAAATAGGAGGAATAATTTATATGTTAGTATAACAGCATAAAGACTATAACAATTAATTCCATTAAAATTATGTACATACATGAATTTTAAACGATGATGTTTATTATCCTTGAACATAGTTGCCAGTTTATTTAAGCCGCACGAAGAGAGCAGAGGTTAATTAGCCGTCGTTTCTATATACACATATAGCGGATGAAACTTCTGTGGAACTTTTCCAACAGTTTATTAACTGGACAATATATTTTTCGGTGTAGTTTTGCCGAATACTGCGATTTCCGAATTGCCTCGCAATGAAATCTTCAATGCGCATTACGTACCGATACGAAATGATAACGGTCTTAATCAGTTTCCAATTTTAATTGGGAGACGCCGTCGTTAATTCGATCTGTAAACGTTCATTTAACCGGAGTTACTTTCCAACTAATTGACCAATCAGCCCCGTCTTGTACAGATATTCGAAGGGAAACATCCGTTTTATTACGGGACGTTATTGTACGACTGTACTAATTACCCCGAATACTGTACTTTTAATGAAAATAATTCACTCTTCTTAATAAATGTGATATTCTAAACGCCCAAAAACTTGCGACAAATGGTAGATACGAACACAAAAACTTGGCGTATAAGGAAATTTATTTACTTTCGTAGAAAGCAAGTTTTTTTGGTACACAACAGTTGAGATGAAATCTCACGGAAGCCAATAGTGACGAAAAATGCAAGACGGATGTCTGCGATAATTTATTTAAGGGTATGCTATAAAAAAACAAAACTTTTGTTAGGAGAAAGTATATTCGGGTAATCTCAGTGAAAAGAGCACGACGAAATTTAGTTATTAATATTTCAATATTCCTAGGTTAGAAGATGAAATGCTATTACTTGGGGTGATCTTAAGGTTCGCTATAGTTAGTGCTATAACTCAAACTTCAACAGAAGCAACAGTTTTCATTTTGTTCGTGAAACCACCCCGCTGCTATCACCAACCCACCCACGCTTCCCTTACGAACAAGAGATAAAAGAGCTTTAATATATATATATGAGACACACAAGGAAGAATACCGCCACAACTTAAATTCGAATAAATTAAGCACTTGCTATTTATATATATTCAGAACTATATCACATTTTTATTGTTAATTCAGCACAATTTCTACGTTAATTATTTATTTATTTGATATAATATAGCGTACCGGGATTTTTCGATTTTTTTCGCTGCAGAAAGATAATTTGATTTTATCGTGTTTTGTAGATATTCTTCTCGGGGCGATAGATAAATATCGGCACTCCAGGTATAGAGTTGCGAGAGAATTATTTTGGGCAATATAACAATTGGGATCTTTGCCATATTTTGTGGAGGAACGGAACGTACATTCCTAGACATGTGCTGACGTTCCCCAAAATTGTGTAGATTGATCCATAACGTAGGTTTAAATCTAAACTCAATTCGAATATTCGAAAGATAAAACAATAATCTAAATGCGATACAACAAATACTGGATATTGCAATTTCATTCAAATTGTCTTAGTACTGTGCGACCGTCACCAGAACGTTATAAAATGATCTTTTTATATTTTTCAAACTATATAATTAAAAAAATGATCACTGCGGTGTTAAATAATTGTATAGAATATCACCCAAATACCTTAACTATAATAACTACTTTTAGTTTTGATCTTTGATCTACTGAAGATGGGGGCATAGCTTTCGAAATGTACATCTAGCTACGTGTTTTAAGTTACGGTGGTATTTGGGTGATATTCTAAAACTATTTAATGTTTCATTTATTACATATTGGGGCAGATTGAAACAGACTCGCGCCTAAAGTATGCTTTTGTGAAATCGTAGGGACGCTACTGATGTACGGTACCATATCCGTGTCAATGTCAGTCAACGAGCCAGGTATTGGAGAATTGTGAAAAAATTCGATGCGAAAACTCGGAAAATATCATACTAAAAATGCTGTACAAGCAACAGCGACTGAGGGCCGTATTTGATTGCCCTGCAATGTAGACTGCAGTCTTTTGAAACGGTTATTTAAAATTGATGAAGTATTTGTCTATATGTAGCATATGCCAAAGGAATTCAGGTATACTTCATCAATTTGAAAACGCTGCACAAAATTGCACCGTGCAGCCAAACAAACGTTGTAAAAGTTGTAGAAATCAGAATTAAAAATAATTTGTTGTCGTGAAAAATTCATTTTTAATCTTGGGAGCACGAAAGCCTCTAAAAAGGCCCGTTTTCTTTGAAAGTGATCGATTTTGGATATTTTTAGTCGTATGGCGTCAATAAGTTTATTTGCGCCGTGTTTAATTCAGCAGTCTACCCTACAGGGCAGTGAAATAAGGCCCTAACTGAATGATAAGACACTTCTAAATAGTTATGTGCATTCTTTTAGGCACGTTGACGGTTTTATTGGCTTACAGTTCGCGTAACTATGCGACATACTTTAAAGTACGTGCACAGTCGCATCGTTTGAAATTGAACGCCATTGATGAATTTTCTACATTTCAATTTAGAAAAAAAATCTGTTTATCATATGCGGCGAATATTCGATAATATATAGTAGATGGAACATGTTGTAAAATTTTTAATTTAATCCGTTTCGTCTGAGAATTTCGCTCTCTCCCCTACCATAGCATGTTTGAAAGTAATATACGCCGCTCCTTCAGCAGGAAGCGTGCTCTCCTCCTCAAGCACAGCCATTGCCAAATTCACCATTGCACTTCCATGCTCAATGGATGTTTTTACCGTTTGTGTCCTAAATCTCTATTCAATCAGTGGCTCTGCGGTTACCTGAAAGACGGATAACTTGGAATACTCAATATCTTCGGATGTATGGCGCGGTTACTAATCTTCCGATCTAAAGCAATCTCCAAAAGAGATTTCGTTCCCATTCTGGTTTATATACCGACTCTCGGCATACGCAGTTTATTTTGTTTACCTGAATTATGACCGGAAGCTGAATCATTTATTATTTAAAGAACACGACCTCCTCCATCGGCGCTCAATCACTTTAAAGACACTTTGGACAGATCAAACAACATTGTAACGAAATTAAATCAATGGAAGACTGTGTGTGTGTGTGTGTGTGTTATTATCGTTCTGCGATATACATTAGTGTTTGCGTGTCTTATGTAAAATGTTTATGCGAAAGAACGACGTATTGTTTTTACATAGATAAATGCATACGTACGTGATAACGCGTAAGAATCGCGGAAGCGAAATCGATTACACTCTTCCGACACACGTGCAGTGTAAATCTGCGCTAGCAAAAATTCTACGTAACGGTGTTGTGCCGTTTCCTTTTTTCCTGCCACTAATATATGTCACCCAGTCGCATCTGCAGCATATGTCCGGTTTTTCCAGTTTCCCACACGGTAGCGAAAATAATTTAACAGCTTTTGTGGGGGGCATACCAAGAATATACCGTTGACATTTTACTGAACTGGGGAACGCGAGTCTTATTTATTATTAACCGCGTGTCGAATGCGATGAATGTGTGATTTAATTATTTTTAACTTCGGTAGTCGCACATTCGTCGATGTGAATACTACGATTTTGGGTATGTTATCGAAAATGGATGGACCTTTTTTTTTAACATATAGCAATCATATAGTTAGAATTGAGGGGGAAGAAGAGGTAGCAAAAATAGGGAAGGGAGTTCGGCAGGGATGTACACTTTCACCGTTATTATTTAATCTATATATAGAAGATGCAATAAACAAAGTAAAAGAAGAGTATAGTGTAGGTGTAAATGTACAGGGAGAGAAAATATATATGTTGAGATTCGCCGACGATATAGCTATATTGGAAGAAAGCGAAAAGAATTTAGAAAGGGTATTGAATGGTATGCAGGCAGTATTGACTAGGGATTTTAACATGAAAATAAATATAGGTAAAACTAAAGTGATGAGGTGTGACAAAAAGGAATGCAGTAGAAAAATGAGGATCACAATAGGAGATAATAGAATCGAAGAAGTGTCAGATTTTTGTTATTTAGGCAGTAGAATCACAAAAGATAATCGAAACAAGGTAGATATAAAGTGTAGGATAGCACAGGGTAGGAAGGCATTCGTAGAAAAGGAACAGATTTTAAGATCAAATATTGACTTGGGTATTAGAAAAAGATTACTGAAGGTATATGTTTGGAGTGTAGCACTGTACGGGTGTGAGGCGTGGACTATAGGAAAGGAAGAGAAGCGTAGATTACAAGCATTCGAAATGTGGTGTTATAGGAGGATGATGAGGATTGGTTGGGAAGATAAAGTAACAAATGAAGCTGTACTAGAGTTAGTAGGGGAGAAGAGAAGTATTTGGAGAGTGTTACAGCGTAGGAGAGACAGATTAGTAGGGCATATCCTTAGGCATGGGGGGATTATGCAATTGATCATAGAAGGTAGAGTGGAGGGAAAGAGAGGGGTAGGTAGGCCTAAATTGGAGTATGTGAGTCAGATAGTTGAAGACGTTGAGATGAATAGCTATAGGGAGATGAAGGGATTAGCTCAGGATAGATCGGCATGGCGTGCTGTTTCCAAGCAATCTTTAGGATTGCGGACTCTTTAACTAATAGCAATCATTCCGTAAATAAATACCGCATATTATTGTTCCCGCTGGAAATTATTGATAACATATTGTCGGATGACATCATTTCAAACCACTTGATAGACCGCACATACATCAACTGTGACTAAATTTGTTTATTCAGCGTTTGTACATGCTAAGTGATATATTGGACCCAATCATCGAAAAAGAAACATTTACATTGTTGATATAGCGAATATGCATGCATGTATATGTTACGCTCAATGCCCGAATAAAGTGCTCCAGTACTAATCAAAAAGTCGATAAAAAGTTTGTCTACGGTTTATGCCAGGGTGTAATTGCGAATTGCAAAAAATAATGCAACAGGCGCGATGCGGATTCGAATCGAATAGTCTTTTATTCTGATCAATAAAATGTTTGTTATAATTATCTCAGTACATCTCCGTAACAGATCGGGGACGGCATTAAATTTGATCTAGTTCATTAAAATTGTCGCGCTTAATTAGGTGGACGTAAAACTTACCGATTGCAGCATTTTATTTGGCCTTTGTCCAAATTCGGGTTTTGAACGTAACATTTACATATGTATTTACAACATTTACATATATACTATAATCTAAACTCATCTCACTTAATTTTTACTCGATAAATGACTTTTATGAATCGGATATCTGACGTGACGTCCTTTGAAAACTCCTGTTGTTGCGATCCTTTATAATAATATGTTCTCATATATACGGAATAAGATTACAATGTAATTAAAATAATTATAATTTCATTAAGTTGCCCTTTTCATATCTACATTTATATATTTGACGCATATTGTTTGTCCTTACTGTTTATTTAAACGATATCCGTTTCTGTATTCTATTGTGGCGAAACAATAAAAAGAAATTTAATTTAAATTATACAGTAAGGAGAAATACAGTTAATTACTAAAAAGAATGTAGGTCTCTCGACGAACGAAAATGATTCGGAATTACCGAGATTGATATATCGATACGTCGACAAGAGATCATAGGCGTTCTTCAATGGGGTGGCGAGTGTCAATTTACTAAAGGGCTTGCATGTAGTATATATATCACCGTGGTGGTAGTAAGAGGATCGAATGGCACCGGAATGAAGAGCACGGAGAAGGAAGCGTCGTCACCGCAGCCGATGCTTCCTGCTGCGCCTCTAACGCTGATGAAGTAACCATGGCAGAATAGCAGCGATCCAGCAGGATAGCTAGCACCCATGTACTTTATACTGAGCGTATGCAACGGCCGCAGGAAGCGTGATCCAGGATCACACGTTGCTGGTGCTGCTTAGCGCCCAGCATTGCAGAAAGCTCACAGCACGCACGCACGCCGCCGTCGTTGGTAGGGAACGACGGGTCCCGACGAACCGCATATTAGCGAGTATCATACAAACGGGAGTGTACTGTATACCGTGTATACGTGCAACCCTTATACACCCCCGTGCCGCTTCGGTCGGTCAAGCGAAGAACGCGAAGAACAGCGAAACAACTGAACACGCTGCCGGGAACAGTTCACAATCGGCACCGCGCCCGCCAAACAACCAAACAACAGCAGCGTGAACCGTGAGCAGGAACAGGCGGCAGCAGGAGCGCGCCAGAACGCTGCCAGAAGCACCGCCACCTTCCGTGCGGACGCCACGCGAACACCAGCGGGACACGAGCGAGCGAACGTAACGAAGGAGCGAGCGCCCGCAACGCCGTCGCCGCCGCCAATCGCTAACCCGTATTCAGATACCATACCATATACGGCATACCGTATGCGTACCGCTACCGAAAGGACAATCATCCGTTTCACCGCATTCCTTGTTGCGGCGCGAACACACGCACACGCACACCGGCAACAGGACACAGGATAACATCCACACACATACGTACGAAGAGATCGCCGTGTGTATAGTAGCGCTACTAATTATTTGCCCGCTCATCACTTTCCCCGCGGGAATTTAATCGCATATCTCGACAACGTTTGCGCTCTTGCAGAAAGTGACGGGACACAACGTGTACCTGCGGAAATTCCAACAACAAAGTTGATTGTAAAACGTTATTGTTTGAGGATCCAGTTGATAAACAGACCGGTGTTAACGAAGTAATAAACTGGGGGGGCTATCTCTATTTTTATAAATCGCTCGACTGTAGCTCTTCCCGAATAGAAATAGACGTTAGCAAGTTGAGACGGAAAAGTAACGAGAGATAATACAGTTTCAGTGGACCGAAATACTGAAGACTCTTTGCGTTGGTATTCCCCCCAACCCCCCCACCCCGGGGGCACGTAGAGTATATGTAAGTGAGTGCAGTGGCGTGCAAGCAGCTTCACCATTGACCGACCATGTTGACAATGTCCACGCTGATGATGCCGGCACCGGCTGCCATGACCACGATGGGCAACCCCGCCGCTGGTCAACTGCCCACCATGCCAACGATGCCCAGTATGCCCACGAAACTCGACACGAACACCGCCAAACTAACACATAATCACAACAGTGCGCCAACGAACAAAGCAGGTTTGTCGATTGTGTAAAATAAACCAGCAACTCTAAAATGCAGACTCGTATGTGACGAATTTTCATTTTCATTTTTACGCGAGAAGAGTTAAAATTTTGCGCGCAGTCTTCAATTTCCATCTGTATTTAATAACTTAGTTTTTGTAATATCTGCAACTTGGTATGAAAACTAACTTCGTTATTGGAATATTGTCTTTTAATTAATCGCCACTAGATTTCAATTCGTAACAAAACCGAATATTCTGTTTAATCGTAAAAATTGCGTTAAGAGTGAATAAAAATTACTGCATTAGAAAAAACGTGTTTTCGTTGCTTTTATATATCGGACATTTACGTTTCATCGTATACGCGATGTAATTGGTTTTTGGCCTCATTTATCTTTCGCTTTGTTATTTAGTCTTTACTGTTAATTGCCTCTTTTTAAATTGATCTTTGAACGACACAAAGGAGTGCACAGAGCGAAAGATACGTGCTTTTATACAAAACGCCAACGAAACCCCAAAACTAAACGAAATTGTGATTCATTTTGGCTTCTCCTATAACATAATGAAATAATAAAACAACAAATAATAGCGCTTACGTTATATTTTTAACAATAGAAACACACCACGGAATATCTTTGTACATTACATTTTGGCGTATGAAAGGACGATATGTTGAACGTTGCTTTATGAATGTTTATTAGGGGGTAATAAAACGTTTTGACATCATAATCGTCGTGGATCCCAAATAGAAATGCTTCCGAACATTGATTACCTTTGCCGTTGCCTCCGGTGCACGTTTTCTCGTCTTTAAAACAATGGAAATAAGATACGCTAGCGGAAGCGCTGACACGCCGCAACATATATTTCGCGCACCTGCCTGTTGCAGCGGTGCATTTTCTTTCGATATAGTAACCACGAAGACACGACTCGCAACACCCTCACACGTTCTATAGTCATCAGTTGAAGGCGCCCAATTAATAATTGCCGATCAGTTTCGTGGGGCCGAATCAATACGACACCCTTCCTACGCAATATATCCACCAACACATATAGGATGATTTTATGAACGCCCGTGCAGACAAACTGAATTTTTTTTTTCAGTACTGTCTAAAAAATTACGAAAACAACCATTTAGCAATGTCATATTTACAACAAAAAAAATCGCGCGCGTCCGGTTGAAGTGTGTTTTATTTCCCGAGTCAACTTTTGTTAACTCGATTTCTTTTGTTTGCGTGCAAATGGATACGGTTTTTAGTCAAACGGACTCTGTATAGTAGGTAATATATCAGTTTGCTAATCACGACCATTTCCTTGTTTAATTGATCCACCACTGGAGGCTATATGCAATGTGCAGACAATAGTTACATTGTCGATATCTTGGACGTGCACTAATCCAATTATGATTGTAATATAATATGTCTACTGTTTTCATACAAGACAGCGGCGAAATATTGAATGGGAATCCCCAAGTATAATCTACCTCAGCACTAGAACTTAGAATTGCCGTTTATTCAAATTAATCTCTTCCCGGATTTGTTATATAATTCTGCAAATATAAATCGCGATTGCCACTTTTACCACAATTTTTTGCAGTTAAACATTTATGTTGATTTACAAATCCTCCCAGTTTACATTGCATTTATTAATTTTACCATCTAGTTTTCGACATTTCAATATCATTATCGGCGAAAAAAAAATAGTCGGAAGTCAGAAAATGTATTTTCAATTCTACCTAACTATTTCAGCAATTAATATGTTCTTGTAATTCTTAAATATCTTACAAGTTTTGTTTCCTCACGACATTAGTTGATTTTTTATATATGCGTCGGACCATTTTGTCCATGATGATGATATTGAAATATCAAGAATAAAACTGTGAGGATTTACTTTACCTGTACATCAACAAATATTGTAACCGCAAAAAAAGAGGACTACAACTGTAAATCATTTATAGTCCGATCAGACTGAAATTAGAGAAATCAAGACCATTATTCGAAGAATTATTTTCTAGCTCTTTTATTAGCGATGTAAGTTTCGAATTGAATTAAACAGTTGAGGTGAATAGTTTAAGGGTCGGTATTTTATATATAGAACGTTATCGACATGTTCTGAATTTATCAGTTCACGTGAATGTTGCAGTACCTAAATATTAGGTAGTTTCGAGTTTCTCTGCTCTCTTCACGAACAATATGCAGATGATAACGTGGGTGCGCTAGCTCAGCGAATCTCTTGAATACCAAAGATCTTACACTGAAGCGTCTACAGTGGTGTATTCAGGTGGAATAAGGCGAGCAATTGTATCCCATTGGTGGGTATTTCAATTTTTAAACTTGAACTTACAGAACAACGAACACTACCCAACGTTTACGATGGTATTTTGAAATGTTTATTATTTTTTTAATACAACGAGTAAATGAAATTTTTTTGATGTTCGCATAAATATTGATAGTTTCTGGCATTTCCTTTTTCTCTTATCAGTTCGCACTATTCAAAATTGTTAAAATATCAATTGTGAAAAATGTAGAATCTACTACAAAGAAAAGTATTCATAAAATAATAAAAGGATGAAAATATCAATTTTTTTTGTAAAAGATTACCACAAATGGAAGAAGCTGCTACTTAATTGTAAGGGCAATTATTATTAATATTTTGTGTCCGATTTTGGGATAGGTCTAAAATTATAGATAAGTTATCAATCCGATTCTACACTTTTTATTATATTATCGATGATTTTGTATAAAAGTCTTCTTCCCTGCTTTTATTTCTATTTCTAGTGAGCTGTTTCAAAACTTTGCCCGATGAATTGATTGAATAATAAAATTAAGATTCACTCCAGGAAGAGACGAGAATTAATAATGATTTTGATGTAAGAAGTTTCTTTGGTTGTTTCTTACATATTGACTTTTTTTTATCAATCCATTGTTCTTTAATAGTCTGACGTATTTTTTTGAATTTAACTTTATATCGTGCCTTGTTTAGGATCTTTATAGAAAAAGTACCACTTAAGTACGTAGCTTTATACAACAAATATCTCATTAAAAAAGTATTTACGTTTATATGATTAAATTGAAATTTCTGGATGATCAAGCAAACAAAAACACATTTGAAGAAAACAAAGAATCGAACGCTTACCACCGAATACGCTTAAGAAATGAGTGATTCATTTTTTTGTTTCGATTCATTTAATACAACAAATATTCTTTTGAACTTTCGGGGCGAGTACTTCTAAAATTTTGATTCTGTTTTTTTTTTCGGCATACTAAAACGAATCCGAGCGACTTTCCCGATATATCGCAGTTCGTACATGCACATACAAACCGGTTTGACCCGCCGCCTTTCTCGAATCCGTTTGTTCCGTTTCACTCTGGCGCTCTTTCGCTGGCCTACCGGTTCACTTCACTTGATCCTTGCTGATCCTGATTAAGTGTGCGCTGCACTGCAGGGATTCAACATGTGGCATTTGATACGTCTATATAGATATTTATGTATACCTACCTACAGTTCTATATACATTATACACGATATTTCCTCGCGCGGATGTATGATTTTCCGATATGTTTCGGCGAGTTTTTGCGGAGGGAATTCGCCGCGCGGCTGTCGGCGAACTTTTTCTTCTTCGCCTCTATACACTCTTTAGATGGATTTAAAAACACACACAGAGGAAAGTAAGCTGCGGCGTAACCTGAATTCGACAAGTCGGTTGCTTTGTTGTATGTAATCACTAAATATTGCGGATGCTCGTAATCAAACGACCCCTAAATATATCCCTTTCCTACCGAAAAACACCATTCCAACTCGCAACTTATGCATTTTGTGAGTTTACTTTTTTTATACTCGAACAATTATATGTTACTCCATCAAAATGTATATACTTCGATATGTAATGTATATGTCTTCCGATATTTTAAGATGATTGCAATTATTTTTCAATACCTTTTATATTCTCATTTACATCATATGTTTGCATGTGGGTACAAAACGAATTTCTCGTCATTCTACTTTACATGTACTACTTGAATATATTCCCGAGTATTTCAATTGAAATAAATCCTGAAAAGAATATTACGAATCGATGTGTGCGCTAACCCACCCCACTTCGATATGATTTGCTCGTATAATCTGTTCAAAGTGCATCTTTGAGACGTCGTGAAGTTAATACATTAGGTGAATGTGAGAATGATGCTCCTCTAACAGGATTTTAATGTCCATTTCGACATTCACGATATGTCTATAAACACGATACACTGAATAAGAGATAGCGAAATTGTCTATGAACGCGGGGTGCATTCGGAAAAACACTGTTAGTTTCTCACTGGGAAAATCGATGTTGATAGTAATGCTCAAAAGTAATCAATGCGTTATGTAGAAAATGCGCTGCAAATAGCGGAACTACGATTTGACATGTTTAAGAAACTAGTTTCTTCTGCGATTAATGCGGAATATTTCAATCCGGTATATAAATAATAAATGTTACGTGCCTGCTTATGTATCTTTTGTTAGGTCAGATTCGGTAAACTTGGAAACATATTAATAAAGCGAATGAAACGAAAATTTGGAACAATTGTGAGAAGGATTACAATTTTACACTCGTTACTGTGCCGATCGATTTTGAAATATTTCCGTTCCAATTTTCAAAAATAGCAAGTGACAATAAATGTCTCATTACATTAGAATACCGAATGTGCGAAAAATCGAACTAGATCTTTGGAATAAATGTTTCTCGTTCGCACTAAAGCACGCATTATTTATAATTGTAATAATAATAAATTCTTTTTATAATATAGAATATCACCCAAATACCGTAACAAGCATTAAGTATAGCTAGATGTACATTTCAAGCGCTATGCGCCCATCTTCAGTAGCACAAGATAAAACTAAATAAAATACCTCTGTCACGAATCGTGATTGATAAACTATCAAATAAATAAGTCAACATGACAAAAGTACTTCAAAATTGGCATATTATATGACCTATAAATCTTTTAAAAAATACAAATTAAAAATTACAAATTACAAATTATAAATTAACGAAAATAACAAATAACAGCAAAAAATATCGGTTTGTGAAATCTAAAATAACCAAAAATAAATAAATAAATACATAAAATTATAATAATAAATTTAAAAATAGTTTTTATTAAATAAATTAAACAGACAAGATGAAATTGGGCCCGAATCTAAATTCATTAATTTTGATTTAGATTTATGCATGTATATACTTTCATAAGCATTTAATTTGGAATAATTCGAAACACTTTTAAGTAATTTAAGTGAACTAATTCGAATAGGATGACCTGATTCAAAAATATGCACGGCGACAGCACTTCTATCTTTTCTATTTAATCTGAAATCTCCTTAAATCTAGTTTCAATGGATCTACGTGTTTGTCCTATATATACTTTAGGACAACTAGAACAAGATTTATCAATCACGATTCGTGACCGAGGTATTTGATTTAGTTTTTTCTTGTGCTACCGAAGATGGGCGCATAGCGCTTGAAATGTACATCTAGCTACTTAATGCTTGTTACGGTATTTGGGTGATATTCTACATTGTAATTTAGCACCGTAGTGATAATTTTTAAAATAAATTCTTTATTCAGGCATAGTTATACATACATAATTAATAAGAAGAAGAGTGCAAATTTCAATTATATATATATATATATAATTTACATTAATTAATAATAATAATAGGATAAACAAAAAAAAAATTAAATTCATTAGCGTATGCATGAAGAGGCGAAGTTTAATTGTATTCCGGAGTTGTATTTTTACAGTTAATCCTTGATAACTTAATAGTGACTATTTCAAAATGTATTAACAAAGTAATTCCTTATCATAATTATAAATGTCATAATAGATGGTAAATTTACTATAAATAATATGACAATATAAGATCACACACTGCACACCCATATTCTAAATCAAATCAAAATTCTTTATTGTTACCAAACAAAAATAAAATATTATGACCATAACAAGTATACTTTTAAGTCGCAGGTATTTAAAAAATGGTCATTCATATTAATTTGGAGACATGCGCGTCAGAACTTAAAAAATAAGCAATATTAAGGACATTTTATACTTCATAATGCAATTTTAAATTCGATATTTATACTTCCTGTTTACTTAACGAAACATTCATTGAGATAAAAATATTACATTTTTTGTGTCTATAAAATACTTTTCTAATAATACACAATTGGATAAGAAATACATAAATATGTAAACCCAAATAAAAATTATGTCGATAAGTGAGAATTAGCAGTAATTAAAGATTTGCTGCTAAATACTTCTCTATAGAATATGGACTTAGAATAATAAGAATTGATTTACATTTGTTTTTAAAAACTGTCAGACTATTCACATTTTTTATATCTCCTGGAAGTTTATTATATATTTTACATCCATTAATGAATAGATCCTTCTGATAAAGGGTTAAGTAATGTCTTGGTATTTGCAGTAGGCTTTTACACCTGGTTAGATAATCGTGCTTGTTTTCATATATTCTAAAAGAGAATTTAAAAATTTAATCTAAAAACATAGAATTTCATAAACATATGTGGCAATGTCAAGATGGAGAGTTGTTTAAAAGGTATTCCAACACAGTACTGACACAGACACAGCAAAAGGACACTGTTAACTGAAAAGGACAAAGATAACTGACACAGCAAAAGGAATATGAGTACTAAATAATAAATATAAGCAAATGAATAGTATCAACTTATTGAACATTTACACATGTTAAATGAACTTGAATATGAGGCGGTCGTTTAAAATGCAAATTTAATGTAATTTGTTTGTTAAACATTAAATACTAATATGGCCGACATATTGGTATTACCAAATAACAGGATTGTTATGGTAGTACAGTTAAAGATATGATTTATTGACTGTCCAGTATTAATTTCGAATTTTTAATATGCTTGGACACTTAATATTATTCGCAATTGAATTGTAAATTTTGTATAGGTACGCAAAATGTGATGCTACCGCAAAATGAAGACGTATTGTTTTTGGCGGCCTCTAAACCGAACATTAACATAATGCACGTTGCCTCGATAGACTATTTTTGTTGTATAGATAGGGTGGAGATTTATGCTTTAAAATCTTAGGGTGTGATCAATTTCTATGCGTGATTACAGAGTCTCTATTGAAATGGCACGATCGTGACCTGCCATTTAGTTCCCATGTTCGGGTTTAAAACTAGTCATTCGGTACAATAATATCCAATCATGTCCGTACCATCTAACTTCCCAACCACCCCTAAAACTCGACGTTTACGACTTGTTTCCACTATACTATTTGATTTATTCATTCCTTTAGGAGGTTAAAGATTTCGCCGAGTGAGTCCGTGGTATTGTCCGTCCACCCGTCCGTCAAACGGGCTCTCGCTTGTATCCCTATATTTATATACATTTTTCTATAGGGTGTTTACTTGCACTTGCGTACGATAGGGTGCTAAAACAACCCTTATGGTAAAATCGTCGCTACGGCGTTAAATAATTGTATAAAACATCACCCAAAAACCGTGACACAAAGTCAAAGCACGTTTAAACAAATCCTTAAACTAATTTTGTTATTTAGCATGTTTTATTATGATTTAGGAAAACGAAAGCAGCTCGTTGTATATTTTAATTTTTTTACAGCAAACTTCGGTACTAGATTTACGAAGTAGCGTTGTTGGTACGTACAACTAACCAAATTCATAATATAGAATATCACCCAATTACCGTAACAAGCATTAAGTAGCTAGATGTACATTTCAAGCGCTATGCGCCCATCTTCAGTAGCACAATAGATGGGCGCATAGCGCTTGAAATGTGCATCTAGCTACTTAATACTTGTTACGGTATTTAGGTGATATTCTATATTATAATTTAACACCGTAGTGATAATATTTAAAATAACCAATTTCACTTTAAAATATTCCCCATTTGCTATAAAATTCTTTTTATTGTCGTTTACCCGAAATCTAGGGCAAGTCATCAGTTAGTTGACGATTTATTTTATATCCATTTAATTATTTTAACGTCTTTTCAACGTATTTTATGGATCTTGGATCAGATTTCAGTTAAGCCTTGTTCTGCAACGAACTGAATTTGCTGAAATTGACACTCTATACGCTGAAAGAAACGATAAAATTAAACGAGGTTCATTACTTAATTTGCAATTCTGTGTTTAAATCTTTAAATGCGATCAAGTTGCTGCCATTCCAGTTTTAATTTCGTTTATTAACACCCAATTAATGATTAGACGCGTGGTTTATTATTATTATTTTTTTATATAATTATATATGTAATTTATTTTGAAACTGGGCTATAATTTACAAATGATGAAGAACAATTTGTATAGAACGCTTAGTATACAGTTGGATCGACTCGATTGTAGAAGGATTCACGCAAACACATCCTTGCACGATATTACCGACGCTCCCATTCCCAATTTCGCGGGGGTGGTTCACTTATCCTTCACCACTGTGCACCCTTCTCTGCCGCGCACAAAAATTATCGCCGCAATCCATAAATACTAGACACAAAAGCGAGACGGTGCATTTCACCCCTTTTCGGTTTCATAAGCATTGATAAATCCTTGGATAAATCAGAATTACGTTCTAGATTTTATATTCCTTTTCGTTTTCTTTATAATCTCCAAGGATAAGTACGTCGGGTATTAAAGTTCAAAACTAAGTATTAAAATTTTTCTTTACTCTCTTCTCTCTCTCTCTGCAAATGACTTTAATGGGCTTGAATGAACAATGATCGTATCAAATTTTATAACGCAAATGAAAAGGCTTCGCTAAATATGATCACAGATTTCCTATAGCACGTTTTACATAAAAACAAAATCTCTTTCCAACGGTTATTTTTCTTTCGTAATGTATTCAACGACTGACGCCATACTATTACGAATAGCACTGCTCTGTACTGTATTGGTCAAGCCATTATACAGGTCTTGATTTATGACGCGCGAACTTCTGTCACTTTCTTGCCAATTTCAATAAAACGGTGATATTTCGACAATTGCGTGACTCGATTCATCGTATTAGGAAGTTGATCGAATTTCGATTCGAAGCTGCTGAAATTTGCGCAAATCGTACAAATGACTTCAAAATACGGATTCAGTGGGTAATCATGGGGTTGTCCCGCAATGCAATTTCTTATGGACTATACGCCCTGGGGGGGAAATAGAAATAATATCAACTCGCCGTCATTAGCATTTTAACAACGATCGATACAACATTGTAAAATGATATCCCACTCTGGTGGGACGATCATTATATCTTTGATGTCACGATATATCCCACTCTGGTGGGGCCATCATTATATCTTTGATGTCAAAGGTCGGATCATCACTATAACTGTAACGATAATAGTAACCGTAACCAGTTGCCGTATATGCACTTGCATGGTGCATTATTAGCATCATTTCCATATCTACAGTCGTTCGACAAACAAATAGACATGAAACGATTTTTTTTTCAAATCTTTTGTACTCCGCTTCCAAGATATTGCATTTAATCCTACTATCACAGCTTCGAAGTGGCAATCGAATTGATATTACGCGTGTCGAAAGATTTGCTATATAAACTTTCTGTTGGCGGAGGACAAAGAAATTATCTACCTCACGATGATGAAGAGGTACCTGGAGCCATCATCTCGAGATTCTTCGGAAATAGGTAGATATATATATAACGTAACGTTACTCTCGCAGTAGTTACCGTGCTCGAAAGCTCTCATGCTGTCAACATCTAAATAACATCGCTTATCCTTTCGTTGAGCCGCAAGGTGTAGTGTGTTGAATATATTACACGGGATTCTCTACTGTCATCAGCGCCGTGTAATCTAAAATTGGCGGCATCGGCGACGCTGCCATTTGGGGGGCATCTTGAAAAGCTGAAGGGGTTGTTGGCTGTTGCTCCTCTCTTCGCCTATAGGTACAACAACGAACACATTGGGGCACATCCAGAAACACATTGGGGGCACATCCAGAAATTTGAACACGAACGATATCGAGAGAATTGGTAAATGATTTTTCGATACAAAATCATTTAGTGGTTCGTTCTTCCTTAGCGGCATTTGAAGAAAAAACAAATATGAAAATTGAAACTGCGTCTTGTACGCTTGTTTAATGAGTGCGCTAAATTAATATTTATAGGAAGGTGTTACCAATTTTTAATTTAAATTAAGATGGTGAGAAACAATTTTGGAAATAAACCAAATTTCTGCCGAGTCCTAGTCGGTGCTTGTGCGAATGTACAACGTTGTTCACAATTGTAGTGGAAGTTTGGGCGCTCCTCAACAGCGTTTCAGCACTGCAGAGTTGCTCTCAATGGCGGCATTGTTTCGTTAATATACACTCCTTGCGCGGAATTACCCCTATTAATGGTAATGTACATAACTGAACGCAGAACACCGTTGTACTCCGCTAGAACATACAACTCAGCTGTTATGGCAAAGTCACCACCGAACCAAGGATCTTCCACATCATACAGCTACAAGATAACGCCGCTATTCGCGATTTACTTACGGATCTTTGAATACACCACCTGTACATGTAAGGACTAATTATATCTTCGAAATTTTAAGTCGAAGCGGTAATCTTTCTTTAGAACTACAACGGCTAGAATCTTATTCGAGTACTTTCGAAGCGATGCTCTTGCTGCTCATAAAAAGCTAAGCACACTATACAAAAGAATTGTTCAAAATAACCTTCGAACGAGGCATCGATAATTTTTTTTAGAAATTTGTATTTTATTAGTTACTACACTCGCGTTGTTTCATTCGACGGAGGATCTTTGGCGCGTAACCTCTTTGGTGGCGAGATATCATCCGCCATAATATATCTCGTACAAAGAGGTTACCGAGTTACATATTTCTTTGGCGGCGTTGGGTCTATGAGCAGCACACTGCCGAATAACCCGGGGGCGAAATAATTTAATTTGACGGATAAATTACGTATTCTGCGAATGTATGTTGGACCGTCGGAAAGGAACGAGCGAAACGGTTGAAGAGGCGACTGTTCGCGGTTCGGGCTAAAGTTTGCCCACTGCAAGCCCCGCTTCAACTCACCCTTTCGCTACACCTGCAACTTTATACTGGAATTTGTCACTGTAAAATATTATCAATACGTGTTCTGATATGTGGCATTAATGCGTGTGTGATTTTCCCATGTTATTAAATTATTATTACAAAACTTCCGTACGGAATTACTAAAAAGGCCTTATCTAACCCAAATTGAGTTTAAGCGGCAATTTGCAATAGTTTAACTTGACCCAAGAAAAAGCGTCACTCGCCTTCGAAGTTGAGCAATTCAGTTTGTGAACTCAATGAAAAGATAGAAGCGTTTATATTAAGATCAACATTTCGCTGCTACTGGTTATCCTGGTAAGGATTATATTTTCTACCCTCTTTTGCCATGGTTATGTTAGCATACATGTACCAAATGGACGCACTAAATAAAGCGCCTAATTACCTGAGGTAAATTAGTTTTGCTAGTTTGTAAAAATTTGATATGAATAAATTAGGAAAGCGGCTAATTTGGCGATAGTTGTGTCAGACCTTTTGAACTCTTCGTAAATGCCGTCTTTTTCGTATATAAAATACTCCCCAAGTAACTAATTCTGTCCGTTGTGATTTTAACTCATATTAAATTTAAATTTTGCTCATATTAACTCAATACTAAATTTAGCTCATAATTTAATTCTATATCGTGATTATAAGACAGTATCGTAATTGAAGCAATTTTAAAGTTTAGTATTCTTCAAAATGGATACATTTCAAAGGAAGTTTTATTTGTGGGGAATATCCGAAAAAAAAATGGCAAATTCAATAATTTCGAAATTGTTTTTAAAACAATTTATTGACAGTAAAGTTCTTTAAAATTTAACATTAAATATGCTACAGCATAAATCCAACAGTCTAACTTTTAACAAATATTTATAATAGGGTCGTAAAAAAAAAAGCAACCTAAAGAGATTTAGAAACGCTGATAAAAACTCAACAGAACTAGATAATTTATTTAATTGTTCACATTGACAGTCGTACAACATATAAATTTGTAATTCAATAAGAGCTTTGCGTATACATAAGAGTTGGACTATCTTCATTATTCGTGACCACCCCATTTGTTTATTGTATTAAAATCCGACCAGTCTTGTGTAAATCATATTCTACAAGTACAAGTGGAAGTACAAGTACTGATTCAATTCCTGTTCAATTATACGACTTCGTTTCATAATCTGCAATAGTGTAATTTCCAAAGTTTAGCGACGAGATTAGTTAGTTCTCTGTTGTGTGTAAACTATCAATTTATTCATCTATAGCATCAGTATTCACTCCTGCATCTCGCACCACACCGAAGGACACACCAAATAATTCAAATTTCTCTGGAATATTGAATTCTTGATTTGAATTTTTACTAATTAAATTTCAACTGCACACAGGCATATGATTCATAGACGATACTTCTTCTCCGGGCAAAATTTCACAAGCAGTTTTGAAAGCCTGCAATGTTTAATCCCGCTGTAAGGTTAGTTAAATAAGGCCCTACGCGTAATCTTCAAGAGGGAACTTTCAGCGTGTCGCATACAATATATCTTTTATTACTGATATTTTGACGAAAATATTTAAAAAAAATCCCATACCAGTGTAAAAACTGCCTGACGGATGGACTAGGATCTTTAGTCTGTCATAAATAGGTAGAAATAAGTTAGTTAGTTAAAGAGTCCGCAATCCTAAGGATTGGTTGGAAACAGCACGCCATGCCGATCTATCCTGAGCTAATCCCTTCATCTCCCTATAGCTATTCATCTCAACGTCTTCAACTATCTGACTCACATACTCCAATTTAGGCCTACCTACCCCTCTCTTTCCCTCCACTCTATCTTCTATGATCAATTGCATAATCCCCCCATGCCTAAGGATATGCCCTACTAATCTGTCTCTCCTACGCTGGAACACTCTCCAAATACTTCTCTTCTCCCCTACTAACTCTAGTACAGCTTCATTTGTTACTTTATCTTCCCAACCAATCCTCATCATCCTCCTGTAACACCACATTTCGAATGCTTGTAATCTACGCTTCTCTTCCTTTCCTATAGTCCACGCCTCACACCCGTACAGTGCTACATTCGAAACATATACCTTCAGTAATCTTTTTCTAATACCCAAGTCAATATTTGATCTTAAAATCTGTTCTTTTTCTACGAATGCCTTCCTACCCTGTGCTATCCTACACTTTATATCTACCTTGCTTCGATTATCTTTTGTGATTCTACTGCCTAAATAACAAAAATCTGACACTTCTTCGATTCTATTATCTCCTATTGTGATCCTCATTTTTCTACTGCATTCCTTTTTGTCACACCTCATCACTTTAGTTTTACCTATATTTATTTTCATGTTAAAATCCCTAGTCAATACTGCCTGCATACCATTCAATACCCTTTCTAAATTCTTTTCGCTATCTTCCAATATAGCTATATCGTCGGCGAATCTCAACATATATATTTTCTCTCCCTGTACATTCACACCTACACTATACTCTTCTTTTACTTTGTTTATTGCATCTTCTATATATAGATTAAATAATAACGGTGAAAGTGTACATCCCTGCCGAACTCCCTTCCCTATTTTTGCTACCTCTTCTTCCCCCTCAATTCTAACTAAGGCAGTTTGGTGTTTATATAAATTAAAAATTATTCTCCTATCCTTATAATCTATACCCGTTTCTTTTAAAATTCTAAACATTATGTCCCAATCTACATTATCAAATGCCTTTTCTAAATCTACAAAAGCTATGCAAGTTACCTTTCCTACCCTCATTCTTTTTTCTACTACTGTTCTTAGTGCTAAAATCGCCTCCCTCGTCTCTCTGTTTTTCCTAAAACCAAACTGATCTTCTCCTAGCCTTTCCTCTACTTTATTTTCTAATCTCCTATAAATAATCTTTAGCAATATCTTCGATGCATGTGATAGTAGACTAATGGTCCTATAGTTCTCACACCAATTAGCTCCTATTTTCTTCGGCATTGTTACTATTCTACTACGCTGAAAATCCTGTGGTACTTCTCCCTTCTCATATATTTTACAAACTAACCTGTATAATCGCTCCTGCATTTTTTCCCCTGCGTGTTTTATTAATTCGGCTGGTATCATATCAATCCCCGCTGCTTTGTTATTCCGTAAATCATTTAATGCTCTATGAAACTCTGACCTAAGTATGCTAGGACCTAAGTCATCCTCATCTATCTGTTTGCTAACCTAGATTCAATCTCCTCATAAATGGATTTTACCTCCTCATCATCGTGACTTGAAGTTGGCATATATACTTGCACTATAACTGTGTCCGTTGGCTTCGTGTCTAATCTAATAGTTATAATTCTATCACTAACTTGGCAATAACTCTTTACTCTACATCCCAACTTTCTATTCATTATAAAACCTACACCGGTATGCCCATTATCTGATGCTGTGGTTATTAATCTATATTCTCCTGACCACGTATCTACTTGATCTTTCCCCCTAACTTCACTAATCCCTACAATATCCAGTTTAAGTCTCTCCATTTCTAGTTTCAAATTCTCTAACTTTCCTATCCTATTCATACTGCGAACATTCCACGCTCCAACTCGTAGAGCTCTCTGCGAAATCGATTTCTTGCCCGCCCCAGAATCCGAGGGCTTGCCAGCTACCGAAGTAGCCGGGTGAGATTTTGAGCGGGTAGAAATGAGTATTATAAGTATTTAAATGGACTAATAAAGAATAAAAAATAAAATGAACGCTTTGGTAGTGTATGTACGACATATTTAATTGGGGTCAACGCTGTTAAAAGACGAATAATGTTTTATGTAAATTTTTTTATAATGCCGCATTATAAACCGACTTCTTTTCTAGCGGTGGTGGCAGCCGTCTAATATATTCTTTCATCTATCAGCCAGCGGTTTATACACATTACATACACAACCGGCAACCTCTTCATTTGCATATACGGCTCCAGGTATCAAGATAAATCGTCATCGTAAATATGAATATGCAGAAACGGAACAGCGAAGAATGCTAGTAATTAAATGCAAGGGAAAAAAACGGCCGTTGTAATTATTAAAGGGGATTTATTTACCTTTGCATATTGTAACGAAACTGGAGTCATTTACATACAGGTACATATTTTTGCTTTGTCTTACAACGGTAGAAACCGTCTTTTCTGAGGGATTCTCTCAGTTAGAATATCGCACGAATAATGTACAGAATATCAGTTTAGCATTTAATATTATACGGATCGTGATTAAATTTTTTTTTAATAATACGGTATCACGTCAACTGTAAATACACTTCATTGTACAACTTGAAAAGAAAAATGTTACTATCGATTAGTTTAATCTAATTGCATGCAACAAATGTCGGGAGTAGTTGAATGGCGAGTTTAGATTTATTTTGAAATATTTATTCCATTTTATGCAGTTGTAACGTAAAAAACGCATTAATCGCGAATGTTGTTGGTTTATTCTTACATTTCGATATGAAAAAAAAAAAAAAAACGGTTTGCACATTGATTGGATATATATAAATATATAAATAATGTTGGTTTCAATAAACGATACGCGATTATTGAAATTTGGAAATATATTCGTTTAAATAAAAATTAACGTGCAGTCGGAATATGCGCTTTAAAAAATAATACAGTAAAATTGACATACTTTTCGCTGTATTTTATGCTATATAAATTGATACGACAAAACATGTAGTTATTATATGGGTTGGTCAGACGCGAGCCCTCATGGGCCACGTGGGCCCAGTTATACCGTGTATATGTCTGCGGTCACTCCCCATGTTCCCGCGGGAACATTAATTGCTACTAATTAACGTATAAAGGTTAATTGCGCCATCGGTTTGTATTGCATCATATAGAATCGAAGCTGGAACAGTGATATAAAGGTCGCAACTTTTATTTTTTCGCGAACTCGTCGTCGTTCGGTTTTTTTCTGCACAATCGAATCATATTTTAGAGAGTTTTATAAATAGCTGGTGGTGACTTCATCAGTCGTGACATTTAAATATTGTCCATTTAAGTCGTTAGCTCTTATTACATGATCCAATGTGTAATTGTCCAACGCTAGCCATTGTGAAATCGAAAACTACTATAAGAAGTAGTTTTGATTAAATTAATTTGCAAGATAGGTATTAAACTTTTCCCTCGCGACGCTTAGAACAAACATCGCCCGAAACAGCAATACTTCTTGTAAATTTTCAACAAACGAAAACGTCTTTTGTGTATTTTCAAATTCCACCGTCCCGAAATAAGTTCAAGAATAATTTGTTCGGCATTATATTCAGCATTTTTCTAAAGTAAAACCAAAGGGTAACATTATATGTGATAAGCAGGGTAAGGAACTCACAGAAAATAAGGAAAAAGCTAGAAGATGGAAGGAGTATCTTGAAGATTTATATAAAGGTAGGCAGGACATGGAGGAGCTAGAAAATGTGGAACAGATAGATGAGGATGACTTAGGTCCTAGCATACTTAGGTCAGAGTTTCATAGAGCATTAAATGATTTACGGAATAACAAAGCAGAGGGGATTGATATGATACCAGCCGAATTAATAAAACACGCAGGGGAAAAAATGCAGGAGCGATTATACAGGTTAGTTTGTAAAATATATGAGAAGGGAGAAGTACCACAGGATTTTCAGCGTAGTAGAATAGTAACAATGCCGAAGAAAATAGGAGCTAAATTGTGTGAGAACTATAGGACCATTAGCCTACTATCACATGCATCGAAGATATTGTTAAAGATTATTTATAGGAGATTAGAAAATAAAGTAGAGGAAAGGCTAGGAGAAGATCAGTTTGGTTTTAGGAAAAACAGAGGGACGAGAGAGGCGATTCTAGCACTAAGAACGGTAGTAGAAAAAAGAAATAGGGTAGGAAAAGTAACTTGCATAGCTTTTGTAGATTTAGAAAAGGCATTTGATAATGTAGATTGGGACATAATGTTTAGAATTTTAAAAGAAACGGGTATAGATTATAAGGATAGGAGAATAATTTTTAATTTATATAAACACCAAACTGCCTTAGTTAGAATTGAGGGGGAAGAAGAGGTAGCAAAAATAGGGAAAGGAGTTCGGCAGGGATGTACACTCTCACCGTTATTATTTAATCTATATATAGAAGATGCAATAAACAAAGTAAAAGAAGAGTATAGTGTAGGTGTGAATGTACAGGGAGAGAAAATATATATGCTGAGATTCGCCGACGATATAGCTATATTAGAAGAAAGCGAAAAGAATTTAGAAAGGGTATTGAATGGTATGCAGGCAGTATTGACTAGGGATTTTAACATGAAAATAAATATAGGTAAAACTAAAGTGATGAGGTGTGACAAAAAGGAATGCAGTAGAAAAATGAAGATCTCAATAGGAGATAATAGAATCGAAGAAGTGTCAGATTTTTGTTATTTAGGCAGTAGAATCACAAAAGATAATCGAAGCAAAGTAGATATAAAGTGTAGGATAGCACAGGGTAGGAAGGCATTCGTAGAAAAAGAACAGATTTTAAGATCAAATATTGACTTGGCTATTAGAAAAAGATTACTGAAGGTATATGTTTGGAGTATAGCACTGTACGGGTGTGAGGCGTGGACTATAGGAAAGGAAGAGAAGCGTAGATTACAAGCATTAGAAATGTGGTGTTATAGGAGGATGATGAGGATTGGTTGGGAAGATAAAGTAACAAATGAAGCTGTACTAGAGTTAGTAGGGGAGAAGAGAAGTATTTGGAGAGTGTTACAGCGTAGGAGAGACAGATTAGTAGGGCATATTCTTAGGCATGGGGGGATTATGCAATTGATCATAGAAGGTAGAGTGGAGGGAAAGAGAGGGGTAGGTAGGCCTAGATTGGAGTATGTGAGTCAGATAGTTGAAGACGTTGAGATGAATAGCTATAGGGAGATGAAGGGATTAGCTCAGGATAGATCGGCATGGCGTGCTGTTTCCAACCAATCTTTAGGATTGCGGACTGTTTAACTAACTATATTCAGCGATATTGGTTTTTTTTTTATACGAAACAATAAAACCTGCTTGAGTGGGCGCGTACAAGTTTTATATTCTCCCAACATTCTTCATATCCCGACTAATTTACTCGACTGTGTAAGTTTTGATAGTTTAACCGGATTTTGTTCGTTCTCGCGAACAATTAGCAATATTTTTGCGGTGGACTTTGCGCTAACTTTTAACCGACTTCGAGGACTTACACTCGCCCGATCGCAATCACTTTTCAGCGGCGAAAAACGGTCCATAAATTGCGTTTGATTCAATATAATACAGACATTTTATGCGACTTTGTGTTGGAGATAACCCCGCGTTTAAACGGGAATGGTGAAGAGACACGTTCGTATTCATTTGATCGAAATGTGTCCGTTTACAAAAACGGTCCCATTTAATAATTATATGCCAATCGAACAATTTGTAAAATTAATAACGAAAAGATAAATATATATATACGTATTGTTACATCGCTCAACTTAATCATTCTGGTATTTTACCTCAAATTGTATAATATTGTAGGAGTTGGTATGGTCCAAATTTAAAGAATGTCATACCTGATAAAAATAAATTTTCTGTCAGAAGGACATTCGAGTATTGCGCTATTTTGGAATAACGCGGTTTTCGTGTGCGGTTGGTAACCTGCAAATAGGGAGCTGAGGTGATCTTGAGCGCTTTTCTAATACTTTTAGAAAGTAACATAAATGCGGATCAATTTTTAAATTGATCATCCGAATTGATATATTCATGGCGAGCACAAATGAGTTAGAAAATACAATTTTTCAGCTTAAAATTATTAAGTTGTGGAAGTCCATCTTTGTAAGGTTGAATATAATAAACGATTGGTTGAGTAAATCCTTACAGGTTTTGGGATTACACGAAAACCTGTAAGAATTTACTCAACCAATAGTTTATTAAAATTATTAGTTTATACGCTTTAATAATAGTTGCAAAATGGATTTAAACGATAATGTAAGATGCGTGAACGTTTTTGATTTTATTATCGCATGTTGATAAACTTATCCTTTGCAAATTGCAAAATGTGCAACTATCCGTTGAGGTCGATATATAAATATAGATTTCTCCTCTAGATTATCTATACAAAGTGAAAGTGAATACTTGAAGGAACTGTAGGCTAAGGACCACTGTGGCATACTCTAGAACTGAATACAGTGCAGATGCTGTGCGATGATGATCGGTCTTGCTTCTTCGGTTTTCATCTTACTTGCCACCGCACACCCACTCGACATTACAGCTTCATGGTGGAGCTCCGTGGAAGATTCTTTTTTCGAGAGGTATACCCAGCGCCTTCCCATTCCCGCACCCCGTTCCAAAGTCGTTTCCGACCCCCCATAAATTTCACTTTGGTTTCGCTGTTGGCCGATATCTATATAATAATACTAGTATATTCTGATTCATCTGTGCGCAGGCAACCGACTCCACCGATAAGATGTTTCTAGTACACTTGCGACGTTTGCATACCCGGTGATTTCGTTTTCTTTTTATTCAGATTTAATAATTGGATCAGTTATTTAGCAACTGTTCATCCGAATATTCGATTCTGGCAAGTTGCTAATTGCGTAAAAGCATATTTCACTTTCACAGTGTCGATTTGGAAGTTTCTTCTTCAAATATTGTCACAATTTTTTTTTATTGAAAACGTAAGACATCTAATTCTATAGTGTTTGTTTTTTGCGGGCGGGGGGGGCACACCCGAATATAGAATAGATTTACGGATATTCATTCTTATTGTTTTATAATATCATTCGTACATTTCGCTATAATCTATTTTTGATGTGTTGTTCGCTGTATTTTGTACCATAATATTTGCAAGTCACAACAGTCATTTTTTGTTTAGCACGTTCTATAGCGCATAAAATCGCACAAATATATATACTAACAAAACCTACCATCGCACTGATTAGATCTGTGCAAACTAAACTACAACTTCCCTTATTCAAAATCTTCAATTCTGCCATAAAACACAACGGTATTTACATCCGTTTTATAAGACCTGTCTTGTCACACTGGTTTCAAATGGATTCAGTTTGAATTTTGTTTGTAGCGCAAATATGTAGTTTTGGTCGGGCCTTTCAAGTCCATATATTTGCGGAGCCCTATATGATAATATATTGCCATCGAGGACACGCAGACATTTTATGATAGTCGGGTAATAGTAGCGTAGATTAGCGAAATTTGGTCCACGGTTTTAGATTCTTGTTAAAGAAACTGGTTCTTTGATGACGGAATTATATATAGCAACTTTTAGTATTTTATATGCTTTAGCTAGAATCGGGCGAGAAGAAGAGGTAGCAAGCATAGGAAAGGGAGTCAGGCAAGTATATACACTGTCGCCGTTATTATTTAAGCTATATATAGAAGTTGGAATAAATACGGTTTCTATATATAGAAGATGGAATAAACAATGTGAAAGAAGTAAAAATTCAGTGACAGACGATATAGCTATCCTGAAAGAAAGGGGGGCACGGTTATTAAGTGGTGTACAGGAGGTAATGACCATCGATTATAACATGAAAATAAATACAGGCAAAAGCAAAGTGGTGAGTTATGACAAGCAGGAATGTGGGCGGTGGAAAGATGAAATAAATAACGAATAAGAGATGTAGAATAGAAGAAGCGTCCGTTTTTTTTTTTTGTTATTTAAGAAGTAGAATTACAAAGGAATGTCGAAGTAAGATAGATTTAAAATGTAGGATAGCCAGCACAGGGTAGGAAGGCGTTCGTAAAAAAATGAGCAAATTTTATGATCAGATATTGACTTAGGTAATTTAATAAAAATATTGTTTAAAGCATATGTGTGGAGTGTGGCATTGTACGGTTGTGAGGCGTGGACTATAGTCTATAGGACGCAATAAAATCATTTCGCTTTCCATGTTTTATTTAAGTAAAATCCTATTCGAAATCTATTAAGTCCTGTTGGAATGATCCTGAAACATAATAAAAGTAGGAGAATTTATTTAACGACTGCCTTATTTTTTGCTCGAATTTGTGTACATTTTTAGAAAATTACTTCAATTATTTCTAGAAATTTTTATTTACGTCGAAAGGATAATTTAAACCCAATTTAAAATATGTTCGTTTAAAAACAATATTTAAGCGTTTTTGTAAAATCGGCGAGAATAACTATTTGACATCCGTAAGGTATAAACTTAAGGTACAAAATTTTGACTTGAGCAAGTCGTTAGGGAGAAAATTGTTAAATTTTTTCTCACTTATTGTAACACTTAATGAAAAGCTGTGATGTTTTTTTAACTGTACGAATCGTTCCAAACTTATAAACGCATTTCTAAAAATTAAAAACACCCTCAAAATCCAATACTCATACACCTACATTATGTTTTATCGTTATTATTTCAGTTTTTGACAAGATTTTCAATTAGCCCCCCATACTCAAAGACATCAGTTTATATTTAAAAATAAACGATGGGGGGACGGATAAGTTGCGAAAATTAATATATAAATATATTACAACAATAGTTAAATATAAAAATCAATTTACTTGTTTCGGCGTTTTATTCGCAAATACCCCGTGAAGAAAATATTAACTGTTTTAGAGAACACTATAGAATGTGATGAAATCTCGTCATCTATTTTTATATTGCCATCCCACTACGTGATCGGTGTAATTTTTCGTGGTATTCTATTTAATCAGACATTTTCATTAAATAAACAAATGCTCAAGATCTGCAAGAATTCCCGGATGTTCATAGTCTTCTAATTATTATAGATCCTCTTAGATAAACGCATAAGAACATCCAATTATATCGTACACCAGTAAAATATAAAATGTAAATCCGATTTTTCAAGTCCTTTCCAAGCATCACGTAAACAAGTATAGAAAACATATTCACCGTGATTTGCCTCATCTTATAATTATTGAATTCAGCGCTGTGAAAATAAAAACAATTTTGTGGTTCCGATCCTAGCACGAACACTGTTTACTTTACTACAAAATCCGTATAAAATTAAACTGTCTTCCCTTATATTCCGGGAATATATACGTGCATTTTTCGCCGCCGCGCTTTTTCCATAAACACTCGCATCTTATAACCTACCCCCAAGCAAGGTCTTCATCAATTTACAGGCAATACGATCATTCTGCGGCCCTACGTTCATTTTATACCAGGACCGTCTTATTTATTAGTAAATCGGTCGATTACAATTCGGCCTTATTGCAAATCGCTTGCGCAGTACGAAATTACTAGTTAACAAGACGTTTTGATACGAATTTAAGTAGTGCGTAGATCAATTTAAAGCACTATAATATGTATGTTAGTTACAGTTTAAAGGTAAAACGGATTAAATCTAAATTCGTGCTTAAATCAATTTGACGCGTCGAAACATCTGAAAATTTTATATTACCTTTTTTTGTACAGATTCTTGGGAACGAAAAGGAGCGGCTCTGATTATTATTCAATAAATGAGATATTCGTATGTAACTACCTGAGATGGTTTTAATAACAATTTGAACTTGATGTATGTATTGATAGAGATAAATTTTAAGGGTTCGCTGTATAACCATTCATTTACATTGTCTATTCCGTGACGATCTAATTACAGCTCTGATTGCAACTTTTTTTTTTACTAGTGCTTTTATCGCAAAGCCGGTGTTGGTGTTACCATACTGTATAGGAAAATGACACCTCTTCACTGAGCTCCCATAATACGTACATTCGTGACTATACATATACTGGCACAAAAAACTAGGACGCATTATTTACACACCTTTTCACCTTGTTAGATTTTTTTTGCCTCATAACGTAAATCTGCAGCAGCGAAGGGAAAACAGTCCACCCCGCGCGTTATTGCTATATTATATGCAGTTCGCCTGTTTAATTAAATTAGGGCATTTTTTCTGCGACTCTGTAAGGAATCCAACCGAATGGAAACACCATAAACTTTTAAAAAAATTTAATTTACAATCGGTATATATTCGGCAACAATATCTATCAGTAAAAGCGGCGTTACTTGCAATAAATTCTAAATTTTTATCGTGAATTAAAAATAGGCTTTCAGACTGTAGCAATCCCTATTAAAAATTTGTACACCAGATCTGAGATTAATCTTTAAGAAGAATTGAAGGTATTTGCTGAGATTTGTAGATATTTCTTGAGATTTATAGATTTTTGCTGAGATTTGTAGATATTTGTTGAGATTTGTAGATATTTGTTGAGATTTATAAATATTTGCTGAGATTTGTAGGTATTTGCAGGAATTTGTAGGTATTTGTCGAGATTTATAGACATTTGCTGAGAATCACAGAAATTTTTTGAGATTTGTAGATATTTATAGGGATTTGTAGGTATTTATTGAGATTTGTAGATATTTGCAGGGATTTATATGTATTTGTTGAGATTTGTAGATATTTGCTGAGATTTACAGATATTTGTTGAGATTTGTAGATATTTGCAGGGATTTGAAGGTGTTTGTTGAGATTTGTAGATATTTGCAGGGATTTGAAGGTGTTTGTTGAGATTTGTAGATATTTGTAGGTATTTGTCGAGATTTATAGATATTTGCTGAGATTTACAGATATTTGTTGTGATATGTAGATATTTGCAGGTATTTGTCGATTTATAGATATTTGCTGAGAATCACAGATATTTGTAAATATTTGCAGGGATTTGTAGGTATTTATTGAGATTTGTAGATAATTGCAGGGATTTGTATGTATTTGTTGAGATTTGTAGGTATTTGCTGAGATTTGTAGATATTTGTTGAGATTTGTAATATTTGCTGAGATTTGTAGATATTTGTTGACATTTGTAGGTATTTGCAGGGATTTGTAGGTATTTGTCGACATTTATAGACATTTTCTGAGAATCACAGATATTTTTTGAGATTTGTAGATATTTACAGGGATTTGTAGGTATTTATTGAGATTTGTAGATATTTGCAGGGATTTGTATGTATTTGTTGAGATTTATAGATATTTGCTGGGATTTAAAGATATTTGTTGAGATATGTAGATATTTTCAGGTATTTATCGATTTATAGATATTTGCTGAGAATCACAGATATTTGTAGATATTTGTAGGTATTTATTCGGATTTGTAGAAATTTGTACACCAGATTTATTAGGTGAACAACCCCTTGGACTGTACGTTGATTTGTTTAACATTTTGTTAAATTTGTCGTTGTCGCTATTTGAACGCCGTGCAAGTTCGTAATGAATAATAATAAGCCGATCCCGTGCAATATAATAATTGTATGGAAAGTTGGCGTAACTTCTCAGTAAACTTTCCATTTTCAAATTTCACCTTAATTCGTGCGCACGGTGGGGGCGGCGAATGGCACAATAGGAAATCTGCCGGCATTTTATTCATAGCGGAACGCCACTCTTCGGATTCTAGTTTGCCGAGAACCGACACGAAAATTCATATTTTTATCGACCTCCGCAGCCAATATTCCCGCTTGCGTCTATGCCGTGCCACTCTCCCATACAAAAGGCGTTCGCAAAAACTCCAATAGAAAAGTATTTTTAACGCTCGACTTTAATTTCCTATAAACTTTCTTACTGATATCGTTTTATATTAGACCAATATAGCGAATATATTACTTTTCTTCGGTTGTGTTATCGAAATGGAACCTCAATTAATCCTGATTTTATGCATACTTAAAGATTTAGTAAATCTCTAAATATTCTGCAATTATTGTACATCAAAATTGTACACACCATCAGGTACTACCCCCTTTGTTTAAAAATATCTACCTTGTGACAAGCAGCCACTTAAATACGCACCTTCTTCCCAAAAACAATGCGTGGTATTTACAAGACGCTAGAAAATTCTCCGATATTTACAGCCGTCATAAATTCAATTTAGTACTCATCTGCGCGCCAGCTAGTTAGTTTCGACGAGTATCGCACAGATTATCTTGTAGATTGTCTAGACATGGACACTAGTTGGAATTCTTCAGTAACCTTTAGTAATCTGTGCGGAAGACAGTGAGTGATTTAAACTAACACCAGATCCAGCTTGGGTGTGTCCGTCATATCGTCATCAATTGGTAGTAAATGAAAAAGAATTGTCAAACGCGAGAAAATGTGTTGTTAAGAAAAAAGCGTATACGTATTAAATTGTAAAAATAGTACGCCTTCAAATTCTTTGAATAAATTACCGTTTTCTAATAGGAAGTAATCTTGTTGAGCATCGCGCGTAGAATGAATAAAACACCGAAAACAACTTCAAATCCCGCTCGTGTTTGTATAATCCTGTAGGTGTCGGCAAGCGTTCGCAATCGCTTTAAAATGGCGTTCCTGCCAATCGCTTATCGCACTTAGCGGACCGCAAGTTTTATTATGTTAGCCTGCGTGTCGGAGACCGCAAAAGGAATGTAACAGGACACGTTGCGTCGCTTAATTTAGCTTTATATAGCGCTTGCCGCAAAGTGCGGAAAAGTCCGACCATAAAGATCATTATACCATACCGCCAGAGCGCGCTATTTAACACGTGTTCATAAACCGGATCATCTAATCATTTTATTTAATTATACTGTAAAAAAAAATTCGACGGTGGCTATATAAATATTTGAATGACGCTTGCAAAAACTTCATTAATGATTATATTTATTTATATATTTTTTGACACGCTTTTGTTTTCAGAACACCATCATATTTTTGTCGGAGATCTCAGTCCAGAGGTAGAAACGCAGACTCTTCGAGAAGCCTTCCATCCGTTCGGAGAGATATCGTAAGTATAACAAAAAAAAAAAAAAAAAAGCGTAAATCGGCAATAGAAGAACTTTTGAACAACTTTTTACATTTTCTTTAAAAAAAACTGCAGATAGTAAATACAACATAACATTTTTTTTCATATTCCCGATTAGATGCAGGACAAGTTCTGCGATAAATAATTTTTTTTGATTACTGTCTTGTTTTCTTTTTCGCGAGTTCTGCATCCAGATATTTATACGTACATAGCCTGGACGTAGACGCTGCATAACGTCCGTTTCTTCTTTGTTCGCGCGCTTTATCGATGAATTATCAAAGGCGGCTCTACAAATACGATGACGGTAATTTCCTCGATGAATTTCTATTGGCGATAGGCCTGTACGAAACATATTGTTTAAGTCTTTGTATATAGCCCCAGATATGTTATACGCGCCATTCTAAAATAACACTACCCCTAATTTTCTTACATATCTTCATCTTCAACGCCGTGTAATAATACTAGTGGCGAACAAAGGATACTCGCATTATATACGGCCTTTTTATTATTCGCCATTGTATAACTAATACCATTATTCTAAATCATATGCGGCGGCGGCTGTAATAAATATTTAAAAAACACGAGGCCGCTATGGCCTCGGCACAATTTGTATTCATATCAAACCGAATATCTAGCGCCAAAAAAATATACCACAAATATACGGAAAGTATCTTGTAAATAAATCCTCGATGCATTTCTACTGAAGCGCGATCAAATGTGCATAATGGCGGCAATTCTTCGATACAATCAAAGCTGCTTTGCAACGGAATATATAATTTCTAATAATCAACGATTATGGTGAGGTACGAAACAGAGTTTTGATTTTAATTATTAATAATTAATCAGATCATAAGGATCTGAGCTTTTATTGTCAATTTATATAAACATCAAACTGCTATAGTTAGAATTTAGTGGGGAGAAAGAATAGGGAGTCAGGGAGTCGGGCAGGGATGTACACTTTCGCCCATATTATTTAATCTATATATAAAACATGCAATAAACAAATTTCATGGACATAAAACATATACTACGTTGAAGTTCGTCGAGGATATAGTTTGGAAGGAAGGAAGCGGAATTTAGAAGAGATATTAAATGGTATGTTAGAGGTAATGACTAGGGATAATAACATGAAAATAAATATAAGTAAAACTGAAATGATGAGGTGTGACCAACAAGGAATGCAGGCGTAAGATGAGGATTAGAATTGTAGATGATAGAATCGAAGAAGTACCAGACTGTTGTTGTTTAGAAAGTAGGGAGAATATCTAATTGTGAAGTATTGATCTTCGGGAAACTACAGATTTTTGGATTTTTACTTACGAAACAATACCGACTTGAAAAATAATATTTACGTTAGACCACCCTGTATATATATGAGGAGTTTATTGAGGCCTGTTTATTTCGCACTCTTTCAAGCACAGATATTTATGAGACATGTAACATCAATTTCTGCCTTAGTCACGAAGAATCGCGCATTTCGCACGAGAAAATAACAATAACATTGTTCGTCAATATTTCGATCGTAAATATGAGTTTAGTGTTGCAAACTTCTTGTCGTTGAATAATCGAAAAAAGCAAAAAAATCAGTTCGCACTTGGGGAATTGGAGAACTTCTGCGGTAAAAATTAACCTGCTATTTTCGCCATTGAACAATGTTTCTATTATTTTAGCCGTGGTGTAAAAAGCGTGAAAAGTGGGAAAATTATTTGCCTTCCGATATCAGATACCATTGTCGTGATTGTTTGAGCGCGGCTATCGGAGAACGCCTTCGCACTGTCGTTGTCGTTATTACGAAGAAAAAACGTATACTTATCTACTGGCTGGTAAATAAATTTTACACGTAAGCAGTGTTGGAAAAATCCATTTTTCTAGAGAAATCGCCGCATCGCTAAAATAACGTTCGCCTCCTCTGGCGACAACTTGAACATTCAATAAATTAAATGCGATCGTTCATCAAAAATTTACACGGCCGTGTTTTCAACAATTCAGGTCGTGTTCACTGAATGCTCGCAATAAACACGATTAAATTTGTTCGTAATTAATACATCGGAAACTTTCCGGTAAGGACAGGAGAGGACGCACGGCTGCGGGGTGAAGTCTCTCACGCTCGTTCCGGATAAATAAAGTGCGAAACAATGACATCGGCAAATACAAATCCGTATCGCCGATCAAAATCCTCGTTTTTCCTTCGAAGTGTACGAAATTAAATAATTGGGGGGAATACCTTTTCCGCTCAGGTGAACACATAAATAATAATCTTGCGTAAGCGATGCTATTTCAATTAGCCGCAAACAATCGCACGATCGCGTGCAGAAAGCCCTCCACATAAAAATCGCCAAATTTAAACTTTTTCACGATTCTCTTACGTTGACTTCTTGCAGCTAATATTTATACTAATTGATAAGTTCTTTGAAGCAATGTTCGTTCGAAAATGGAAACGCATTGAACATTTTCTCGAATATACAAGGTTGTTTAAAAAATTATCACTACGGTGTTAAATTATAATATAGAATATCACCCAAATACCGTAACAAGCATTAAGTAGCTAGATGTACATTTCAAGCGCTATGCGCCAATCTTCAGTAGTACAAGATAAAACTAAATAAAATACCTATTTTATTAAGTTTTTTGAGGTATTTTATTTAGTTTTATCTTGTGCTACTGAAGCGCTTGAAATGTACATCAAGCTACTTAATGCTTGTTACGGTATTTGGGTGATATTCTATATTATACAAGGCTGTGTTTACGCTTGTGTATATTATTCGCCGTAATCACTCGACGTACAAAAAGACGAACGTTACGCACACACTGGCCAGAGTAAAACATGCCTGTATAAATGGATGAAAGAGTTAAGAGAGGTGGATTGATTTTTTATTGTGATCCGGGATCTTCCTTCACTTGGCAAATTTCTTATGCCGATATTCGCTGGGGGAGTAAAGCAAGAGGAAAAAAAACCCGGTACTCGTATGTATTTATTACCTACATAAACTGCGACCAGTTTTATTCCCTCTGTTTCGAAGCTTTTATTATGGATATTAGACTGACAGATACGATACGTGGCACATACACACACGTTTCTTCAGCGCGCAAATGAGAGCGCATATAAAAGCGAAAAAAACAACTCTTCGCGTACTTTTAACGCGTCCTGAAACGAAGTTACACCTGTGGCCCGCATAATGCGGATATTTACACTATATCTCGTTTCGGATAATGAATTCAGAAATCTCAACCATATATTTATACACGCTGTCAAAATTGTCTTCTGCATATAAACGAACGTTTTTTTTTAAACTATAAATAATACCGTTACGTTCGTACTTTCAACTGTACAAATTTCTAGTGAAGTGTTCTATTCTGAATATATGTCGCAGATATAATACAGCGTCGTTTATACCTGATTAAACTATAATATTCCTTCTTGTCGCTTTACTTAACATCCCGCATTGAAGTTTCGTAGAAAAACTCGTTTATGATCTTCAGTCTTTTTAACATCTTTGATTTTGTAAATTTGCCAATAAATAATTTTATATAATATTACCCAAATACTGTAACTCGATACATTTAATAGCTATATGCGCATTTCGAAGGTGATGCAGTCACTAACCGTAATTGAATGAAAAGTCCTTAAAATTTTTGAATCTATAAATTGTTGATTATAGGAAAATGTGTATACGAGTAATAGCAATAATTTGGATTTTGTTTCTTTCAAAAAATTGCAAAATTAAACAAACAAAATGCAATCGTGTCTAAATCCGGATTCATTCAAAATTTATTTTGCCTTACGAATAAAAATATAACTTTCTATTTCCGGAATATGGGTGATATTCTACACAATCCTTGATGCTATTACACCGTATCTACCACTTCGTTCATGTGTTATGCGAGCAAGCAATTTTTGCGCATTCCAGCGACGACATACTCGCTAATTAAAATCGCTTATCGGCGGCATTAATTATCGCCGTGTATCTTAACAACGATCGATCGTATTGTAATTTAGCGGACGTTGCGTATCAATCAGTTCTATATTTGCATTCAATATACCCCGACAATAGTGGCGGAGTTACAATCGGCCTAATCAATATACCAGGCAGGCGAGCCCACCGGAAGCGCAAGATTCCGGTGGCAATTATCGCGAAGTAGCGCGCCGCCGATAAATAACACATTTCGCGTTTGATATTTACGTGCTCGTGTCGCCATTTAATATTCGCGAGTGAATTCGCAGTTGTTAGGAACATATCGGAATGGAACGCAACAAATCCCTGTAATATGCTTCTGAAGCTTCTCGCGCGTGTGTTGCTCTTTATTTGTAGTGCTGTTGGTATCGATGCGAATAATTGGCGATATTCGATGTAATTTATTCGCAATTCCACACATGCAGAAAAAAATTACTTTGGCCTTACTAGCTTCCATCAGTACTTCAGTTTAGATACATTACTTTTAAATACTACGGGCTTACGAACTTCCATCAGCACTTCAGTTAGGAAACATTACTTTTAAATACTTCGAGCTTACGAACGTCCATCAGCACTTCAGTTAAGAAAGCTTACTTTTTTTGTTAGTGCCCCCATTACATATTTCATTTTCAAACGTATTTTTGATTGCGTCGATGCATATAGACAACATGTTCCTTTTTAAGGATCAATTCTTTTAATTTCAATATGTTTTCAACAATTACCGCACAATTATCCACATATGCGCTGTATGCGCATTTACTTATTCATTTCACTTTGAGAATTCGTTATACGTTTTACATATCCCAGCACAAAATAGAAGTGGAAAATGTAGCAATGTTTAGTGGTAGCTCTAGTCGAGACTTTTGAATCAAGCTTTGCCGTAGGATAGTCATCACGCGCGCATCTTACCACATATTCACCGGGGATCTTTACTGAAAGAATTGCACAGAACCGTATCAAACTAATTTGAACGAGCATCCTTTGAAAATCTTAGTTCAAACGATGTTCGAACATAGTCGTGACGGTAATATCTTGGTCGCTTTTTTTGAGGTATTTTATTGAAATGTTTATATACATAGATAAAAACTTTATTGTATGTTTGACTCAAATTTGGTACACAATAATGACATATAGAATAGAATGGTATTTTAGAATCTTCCTTTCATTCATGTTCCTTCAAAAATATTTAATTGCATGGGATTATTCGAGGGTGCTCCAAAATCTACATCAAATTGTTCTATATATGTATTTATATTCTTTTTTCCTTTTATAATATTATATAATATAATATTGTTTAGATATTTAAATGATCGTATTCTTAACCGAATGTGACTTATTTATTTTATTTTTCTTAACAAATCATTGGATTTATTTTAATGATTGTGGCAGAGCAGTTGGTTTTTAATTTTTTTCTTCACTTTCTATATTTATTTCAGCTTATTATCTATATAAATTAATTATTTAGCTGAACATCGCCCTTGGGTGTGTATATAGTTTTTTCTTTTCTTTTTTCGTCATACATGTATATGATATTATCCCAATAAAGTCTCATAATATATATAAAAAATAGTAAAACAACTAAAGTAAATCTAAGATTATAGTATTAAATTAAATATACCACATAAACGATAATTATAATTGTAATGACACGTAAAAACAAATCAGAGATTACGTTAAAATATACATATCACATAGGTAGAGAATCGTTAATTAAGAGTAAATATAATAAATATGAGACCCGCATAGCAAAGAATTTAATCAAATATACATCGTAATTACAGAATTGTATCACACTGAATGTTGTGATTTTCAATGAATTCTTCAATTGAATAAAAAGCACCACGAACAAGATTTTCGTGAATTAATTTAGAAAATATTTTAAAAGTAACAGCTTGTTTAATATTAACAGGTAATAAATTGAACAAAGTAAATGTAGTAGAATATCACCCAAATACCGTAACTTATTTAGCTAGATGTACATTTCGAAGGCTATGCCCCCATCTTCAGTAGCACAAAATAAAAACGAAATAAAATACCTGCGTCACGAATCGTGATTGATATACTATTAAATAAATAAGTCAACGTGACAGAAATATTTCAAAAATGGCATATAATATGACCTATAAATCTTTTAAAACAATATTTTAACATAAATATATATATTTTTATATATTCGATTAGTTAGTTAATTATATTTAACATTTTATTTAATATTGTTTAATGTTACCAACTTAAAGCTAAAACATATCGTAAGCTGCTGCACGTGTTTTTATTTTTTTAATTAATTCGAGTACGGGCGTTATAATGCGCTACTCTCACCCCCCGATCTTTCTACGAATTGCTTTCATATGAGACATATTAAATATATCCCCCGCTGTTACGAGATCATCGTCACCCACCATTCAAAATTCCGTCGTCTTTGCTCTCTGCTCTGTTCGCTACATCCTTCTACATCATGTGCAAGAACCTTGTACGCTGCTGATGGTTGGATGGTTGCTCTTCTCTTCGCCATTTCACTACCACATGTGCCAAAAGAAAATTGAGAAATCTTGCGAATCGTTACACGAAAGGCGGTCTCACAGTTCGTTGTCATCTCGTTGTATGCGCACGAAAAATTCTACCAAAAAAAATCAGTCTATTAATGATATAGTCTATTAATGACGTTTGATTGATTTTTTTTTGTAGGATTGGTCGTAGATTAGGTTAATACCGAATCTTGATCAATTTTACAATCGAAAGTGGTCCGGATCAGTGTTCCGTAGCCAATAAAAAACAATCACCCGGTACGCAATCGGTGTTCGATTTAATAAACTGAAAATCTAGCGTACCGGAATCCTATTCCGGCAGACGGAACGCCGAAACGGAACTGAACGGTGCAATAGCTTTAACTAGTTCAGGGCGTCATCCGATATTATGTCAGTTGCATTTATGAAATGTCGGTCCATGTTTGTCTAGCTCGCAGTGAAATTGTCAATCTGCAGTAAATAGTTGTTTATCATTACAGCGAAACCCCTTTTCTACTCCGATTTAATTAAATAAACCGAAATATCGAGTAATTTATTCAAACGTACATTTGTCCGGGCTTTTCAAATTCCAAGCATGTACAAATACCTGGTATATTTGTCGATTATTTTACCAACACTATTGCAAACCATTCATAAACATCTATAATTTTATTTTTTTTACCAATAAAGTGCATTTATTATTATTACAAACTACCCCCAAAAAGATTTAGTTTCCGAAATGCACAAATTTGTATTAAAGTCCTTCATTTATTCAGCTTTTCAATGTAACGTTTAGCTTTAGATTTAAAAGTATTTTCTTTTCATTTGCGGTAAAAACATAAAAATACATTTTTTTACAGCCATTCATTTTCCAAGGTATATATATATATATGTGGAAAATACTAAACAGAAGCAGCGTACAATTTGCCGGTATAAAATATACAAAGAGAAAGCGACCGTACTTTTCGCCATATTTGCGTTTCCCACCGCGTTAATATTGGCGTAATGAATATACAACATAAATATACATTTTTCTCGAATAACCCGAGGGGCCCACCCCGACTGTATTACCGGTACGGTCAATATTCTGATCGCACGGTGACCGTTCGCGATAAAAAGCAAAGAAAAGCAACCGTTTATCGTACGGGTAAAATAACGTGTATATCGTACGCCAATTATACGCTTACCATTCAACGTTCGAGGGGTGTTATAAAAAAACCTAGTTTTTTAAATGGCGCGATAAATACGCCGATAAATTGAATAAATTTTTTAAAAAGAAATCGTTTCACTTTCGCGTATTACATATCATCAAGTGGCAGTAGCGTACCTAGAGGGGGGCGGTCCGCCTCGGGCGGCATTTTTTTATATTTTTGTCTAAATTATATAAAAATAAAAAATATAATAATGTTGTAAACAACAGAATCAATGATTATAATGAGTATTCACATTCTGTTCAGTAATTGTTACTAACCACTCTTGATTTTGATTGACTTAGAAAGGGCGGCAAATTGGGGACGGCCCCAGGTGGCAAAAGCTCTAGGTACGCCACTGTCAAGTGGGGTTAGAAACCAAAATTCTCTTTAGAAATATTGCGACACTTCGATGGGTATTGGTATTTTAGCAAAGCACGAATATAGCGGTTTCTAAATAAGGCACAGTAGACTGGTACCTTTGTAGATACTTTTTGCCCCATTGCGTAATAGTTAAAACTTCTAAAAATTAAATAATAATAAAAAAAAGGATAGTATAGAATAACATCACTATCTAAACCATGTGCAATTATAGGATCAAATGGTAATTTAACAAATTTTATTAAATAGTATTAATATTATAAATGTTTTAGAAATTTCAAATAAATATAATTTTAAAGTCACATATATGGTAATACTTCTAATAGTCTTGCTAATTTTCTAGGAAATGCCAAAGATTTGATTAATTTCGATAAAAAATCTGGTATTTATGAAATATCTTGTTCTAGTTGTCGTAAAGATAAACGCGTAGACCTATTGAAACTAGCTTTAATGAGCATTTCAGATTAACTAGAAAGGATAAAAGTGCCGTAGCCGAGCATATTTTTGACTAACTCAGGTCATCCTATTTAAATTAGTTTACTTAAAAGTGTTTTGAATTATTCCGAGTTAAATACTTATGAAAGTATATACATGCATAAAGCTAAATCAAATTTAATGAATTTTATATTCAGGTCCAATTTCATCTTGTCTATTTAATTTATTTAATAAGAACTATTGTTTTAAAAGATTTTAATAAATAAAATACCTTCATAAATTTCATAAATCGCGAGTCTCTCGGTGTCTTTATAAACCACTCAAGTACAATAAAGTTAACGAAATCATCAAAAAATTTCTTGATTTTACATGCCCGTGCATGAAAAAAATTGTCACGTTGACATATTTATTTAATAGTATATCAATTGCGATTCGTGACAGAGGTATTTTATTTCGTTGTGCTACTGAAGATGGGGGCATAGCCTTCGAAATGCGCATCTAGCGCTACTTATTGCTTTGTGTTACGGCATTTGGGTGATATTCTATACAATTATTTAACAACGTAGTGATAATTTTAAAAATAAAAATAAACCAAATCATTACACTGACTTTATTAACAGCCCCGTTGTTATTCGTGCGGCAATTATAAATTCTGCGGATTTTTTGTCGCGTTTTTTTTTCGAAACTTTGCGGGATGGTATACGAAGAATTGGCACCGGGTAGATCGCTCGCGCTCGTTTTAGGTTGTACATTGTAGCGCCCTTGCTTGTAGTTTAGTTGACAGTAATATGCGCCAGTGCGAGGATAATTCTTTTATCTTTCGCTATTTTGTAATATTTATACGATCATGAAATGAGCATCATGGTCGGAAATTCATTCTCCACGGGCGATACATAAATATACACGTACGAGTTGCGTATAAAACTTGCGCTTTTTTTTTTATTGAAACACTCTTCGGCGCACCACTGAAATGCTATTATCTACATCGCGATGATAACAGAATACTTCGGAACGTATTTGATCCTGTATCTCTTTTCTGGTAATATATGTGTGCGTGTGTGTGTTGTCATTCGTTCTTAAGATCCGAATTAAAAGTTCGCTAACAATTTCATGCGTTATTATCGTATGGCCGATGTGTGCGCGTGTAGTATAAAGAAAGTTTTTTTGATGCACAGTCCCGGGTGTCCCGCTCTAACTTTCGGCACACTAAAAGCAAAAGTTAATGCTACTTAACTTGAGATTTATCCCCATCCAGTTTGTCTACGATAAATCAATATTTACGGTCCGGTAATCTTTGCAAGCAATCTTTCTGGGTTCTAATAATTGCCGATTTCAGCCTGTACAAAGTACTAGTAAACTATATTAATCTACAAGAGCAAGCAAAGAAGTACGGTATATTTATTTCACCGTTATAAAGACGCTATATCAATTTTTTTTAAATAAAATCGTATATTAATCATACAACACGGTATAGGATTTTAGGTAGCATGATAACACTCGAAGGTGTCTGCAAAACGGGTATTATATGCGTCTTCTAGAGTCCTATAATACTTTTTTACCCATATAACAGTAGCGTCATACTTTACCCTGGCAGGGATGACTTAAAGAATATTACATCAATTTTTACAACAGCATCCGAAAAGAAAAACACATTCATGCGTTTATATACTGGGCCTTTCGCGCTCGGAACCCTTGATATTTATGTGTGCAGATAAACAGGCACCCGCCATAAAAGGGGAGTTAAGGTGCTCCATATACGAACCGGGTTAGAATATATTATTTACAATTGCATGTAAAAACCGCGGGTTACGTAAAACTGCCTTGCACGTACAATAAAAACAAATCGATCGTGTATGAACTAACGCAATTATAAATTAAAGAACCGGCAATATTTATAAACAAACAAAAAATCCAGTCGATCGATTTTTATAGTCCCTCGCTGGTTCAAATGCAATGATGGGATGCGTTAATGGGATTAATATTTTGCGGCAATTTCGCGCGTTTCATTTGCGACCTTTCCTACCGTTTTGATAACTGTAAAATGGGCGGCATTTTAAATGTTTTCACGTATTTTACAACGCGTTGTAAAACTACCGACATAATTTCGGCGATTTAAAACGCGATCGCTTGGGATTTTTAAAAATGCATATATGTTCGTCCGAAAGCTGTAGAACCGAAATAATATATGCAGTGCCGGGGTCAGTTTATAGTAGATGTAGAATAATTCAATTGTATAAATAAAAAATAACTTGCACGGAAAATAAGATAATAAGCGAGAGAGTGGTGTATTTAAAAATGACGATGTTTCAACCGTTTCAAATACTACCATTTGTAGGACATTCATTTCAAACATCTTTTTGAGAGTACGTTGTTCTAAAGCGTGTAAATTCGTTTCGTAGTATTAAAAATAGACATAATATGATCTTTTAAATACTACGCACAAATTCGTCTGTTTCCTGCTTTTATACTCGGCGAACTTTTTAATTAAACGTCGAAGCACTATCTATATTTTATTGAGACATTCGCACGTATATTGGCCACTCATTGTTACGACTTAGTTCTTAGCGGGTGAGATTTTATCGAACAAGAATTTAATCAAAATTTACTCAATATTATAAAACCGCAGAATATAAAATTCGAAGCCGTTAAATAAATTTCAACGAGCTATATTTGCGTTTATTTGCTAAATATGGGCAACGGCGATTCATTTCAATTAAAAACCTGCAGTAATAGGTAATGTAATTCCGAGACAACACTTTTAAACTAGCCTGTGGTAAATTTTTTATTACCACCGGCTGTTAATCAAAGTAAGTGACAATTCGCCCACATTAATTTGAAGTTGCTACTTGCGGAAGAAAGGCATACGAACGAAATGCCACAATTAAATCGTAACGGTTTGTACTGAAGAGATTTGTCGACAAGTAGTATCTGAATTATCGCTTCTTAAGAAATTGCTACTAAAATTGCGTAGAAAATATCTCGCGTAACGATTCGCTTACGCAAATTAATCGGTTTTAGAACTGGCTAGGAAATATATTTTGTAAACGACTCACTTAAATGCAAATTAACTTCGAACAAATTATAAACATTTCGGTCGCGCGGTTTGAATTGTCGAGTTGCGAATCGAATAAAAAAAATCCTAATTGCAAATATGTGTGGTTTTTTTTTGTGCTCAGCTAGTGCTCAAGGACACGTTTGCGTATGAATACATCCGTGGAACTGAATGTTACTTCATTCGGTATATCCGAATAATTTTTGGACAATCGGAAATCCGTATCGAACTCTTTCTATTACCTACTAAAAGCATTTTAATTTGTGGATGAAGCTACTAAACATGGATTCATTAGCTGCGAATTATGCTCTTCCGTCTTAATGACCATTCTTGCGTATTTATTGGCTACATCGCGTTATAATAGACTATTATACTCGCTCAAAGCGCGAACGTGGACGGCGACATTAATATTTTTAAGCACTTAAAAAGGACGCCGCTTAGTCTCGCTTTCGTTTCTGATATCCGGACGTCGGTCCCAGGCGAAATATTATTAGCCTTCTTCGCATGTTGTCAAATCTAAACCGCTCTCAATGCAGACCAATCCCCCGAACAATTTTTGTATAACTTAATAATACAAATTTGCAAGTGCACGAGCAGTGTAAGAGATTGTTCGTATTGCAATATCTTTTTCCGTTTACCATTAATTAACTCGAATGAAAGATCCATGTAGGTGTGCGGTTTGAGAATATCTTCCGATTTCCGTCCATACGAACGCGTAAAAATTCTAATTTTAACAACTTTCCTTCAATTGCGATTCTTGCATCGTCAGAGCCGTTTCATTACCAGATTTTAAAACCATTGTGCAGAGACGAGCTGCTAGTTTGATTGTTTCATTTTTTGGGGAGATTATACGCGGCTTCCAGAAAAGTTGAATCCGTTATAAAAATTCAAAACAACATTTCTATCTTTTAGTTTGACAAAGGCTAAGTGGAAAAGTGGCATGGAGGTGCTACGACTGAAATCCAAACTTCACTTTTCGTGGCCATGTTTTATTCTTTAAACAAAAAATATATTGTTACACTCGACCGATCCCAAGAATTGACATGTATTATTTTTGTGCCAAATTTTAAGACCCGGGTTACACAAATAAGGGAATCAGCAAATGTTATCACAGTTCAGTACCGAGTCCATTTATTAACAATTTACTTCCTTAATAATTCAAAAATACCAAAACAATATAACACGCGAATACATATAACCAAATCTTATTCGTAATCGATCATGACAATTCTCAATATACAAATATATACAAAGAATTATAACAAATATTACTTACACAATTACAAAGAACAGCAACATAACACAGAATCTTCTTATACCAAACTCAACTTCTTACTTAACTCAGTCAATTAAACAAATCGACTCATAGAATCAATAAATTCAATGAATTTAACGAATTAAATTAAATGGTAATGCCTCGTCTGCTAAACTTAAGACCCTTTTTATACAATATTTCTCATAGCAATTTCCCCGTACTTTCTACGTGTTTTGAATTTAAAAAATCATGTCTAAAGCTGACACGTAGAATTGTCCCGTATTTTATTTACACTCTTCCTTTCTTTATGGTTTTATTATTTTATTTCAACGAATTTTATCAATTAAAAAGAATATAGTAACAATGTTGCATCATCGTATTTGCATACAATAGTATAGTTAGTTAAAGAGTCCGCAATCCTAAAGATTGGTTGGAAACAGCACGCCATGCCGATCTATCCTGAGCTAATCCCTTCATCTCCCTATAGCTATTCATCTCAACGTCTTCAACTATCTGACTCACATACTCCAATCTAGGCCTACCTACCCCTCTCTTTCCCTCCACTCTACCTTCTATGATCAATTGCATAATCCCCCCATGCCTAAGAATATGCCCTACTAATCTGTCCCTCCTACGCTGTAACACTCTCCAGATACTTCTCTTCTCCCCTACTAACTCTAGTACAGCTTCATTTGTTACTTTATCTTCCCAACCAATCCTCATCATCCTCCTATAACACAACATTTCGAATGCTTGTAATCTACGCTTCTCTTCCTTTCCTATAGTCCACGCCTCACACCCGTACAGTGCTACACTCCAAACATATACCTTCAGTAATCTTTTTCTAATACCCAAGTCAATATTTGATCTTAAAATCTGTTCCTTTTCTACGAACGCCTTCCTACCCTGTGCTATCCTACACTTTATATCTACCTTGCTTCGATTATCTTTTGTGATTCTACTGCCTAAATAACAAAAATCTGACACTTCTTCGATTCTATTATCTCCTATTGAGATCCTCATTTTTCTACTGCATTCCTTTTTGTCACACCTCATCACTTTAGTTTTACCTATATTTATTTTCATGTTAAAATCCCTAGTCAATACTGTCTGCATACCATTCAATACCCTTTCTAAATTCTTTTCGCTTTCTTCCAATATAGCTATATCGTCGGCGAATCTCAACATATATATTTTCTCTCCCTGTACATTCACACCTACACTATACTCTTCTTTTACTTTGTTTATTGCATCTTCTATATATAGATTAAATAATAACGGTGAGAGTGTACATCCCTGCCGAACTCCCTTCCCTATTTTTGCTACCTCTTCTTCCCCCTCAATTCTAACTAAGGCAGTTTGGTGTTTTGAAATAGTATAGAATAATATAATATAAATAATAATATAAATTCCTGAAACTATTCTTTTTCTCGAAGATATGCTAAAAAATTATTCTGTGGACGGATGTTATTATTAATGAATACTTAAAACTTACTAAATAATGTATGTCTCAGAATTGCGTTTCCTTAAATGGTAAATTCGTTGAGCAAAAAGAAGGAAAAGGGAAATTGTTTAAGTCCATTTATTGCTAATTTATTTTGAAACTAAATTAAAGGAAACTGAAATTTATTTTCCTAGAGTTTGGATTAGATATGTAGATATCTTTGCGATTTTTTATACAAAAAAATCTAATATTGATAATATTAAATTTTAAATTTCCTTGTGAAATCGAAAATGACAATCATGATAAAAATGATAAAATGATAAATGATGTTTTGGTCATTAGAAAGAATAATATATTAGAATTTGATATACATATATAGAAAAACTACAAATACGGACCTGCTATATAAGGAACGATTCAAATCATTGTCGTGAACAATGCTTTTAATTTTTTAAATAACCGCTTATTAAATTTTCCTTTATCTAACGATAAATATAACATTGAATTAAATAATATCCGAAATATAGCAGTACAAAATGGCTATTTTTATAAAATTATAAATAACATATTAAGAAAATTTAAAAGAACAAGAGATATCAGAAATATTAGTAGTTTACAACAAAGTAATAATTCAACTCCAAAATTTATTAAATTACCATTTGATCCTATAATTGCACGTGGTTTAGATAGCATTTTAAATAAATATAATTTTAAAGTAACATATAATAATTCTAATAGTCTTGCTAATTTTCTAGGAAATCCCAAAGATTTGATTGATTTAAATAAAAAATTTGGTATTTATGAAATATCTTGTTCTAGTTGTCCTAAAGTATATATAGAACAAACACGTAGACCAATTGAAACTAGATTTAAGGAGCATTTAGCACATTTCAGATGAAATAGAAAAAATAAAAGTGCTGTAGCCGAGCATATTTTTGACTAACTCAGGTCATCCTATTTAAATTAGTTCACTTAAATTACTCAAAAGTGTTTTGAATTATTCCGAATTAAATGCTTATAAAAATATATACATGCATAAATCGAAATCAGATTTAATGAATTTAGATTCAGGCTCAATTTCATCTTGTTTATTTAATAACTATTTTCAAATTTATTTTTATTTGATGCTTTAAGTTACGGGTATTTGGGTGATATTCTATACTATTATTTAACACCGTAGTGATAATTTTTAAAACTGTATCAAGTATTAAAGTACAGCTCAAAAAATATAAATACTATCATGTTCTAATTATATAAATATACAGGTTCCTCAACAGTCTGGCAAAAAAATCAAGTATCTCTTCAATTTATTATTTGGTACAAAATTTTGAAACATGTAAATTGATATTTTGCTAGTCATGTTGGCATAGTTTGTTCTAGTTCTATGGTTTTGACCAGAAAGTTCCCGAAAGTGCCTAATAATACTTTTGCTAATTTTCTAGGAAATCCCAAAGATTTGATTGATTTCAATAAAAAATTTGGTATTTATGAAATATCTTGTTCTAGTTGTCTTAAAGTATACATAGGACAAACATGTAGACCAATTGAAACTAGATTTAAGGAGCATTTAGCTCATTTCAGATTAAATGGAAAACATAAAAGTGCTGTAGCCGAGCATATTTTTTACTAACTCAGGTCATCCTATTCAAATTACCTCACTTAAATTACTTAAAAGTGTTTTGAATTATTCCGAATTAAATGCTTATAAAAATATATACATGCATAAATCGAAATCAGATTTAATGAATTTAGATTCAGGCTTAATTTCATCTTGTTTATTTAATAACTATTTTTAAATCTATTTTTATTTGATGCTTTAAGTTACGGTATTTGGGTGATATTCTATACTATTATTTAACACCGTAGTGATAATTTTTAAAACTGTATCAAGTATTAAAGTACAGCTCAAAAAATATAAATACTATCATGTTCTAATTATATAAATATACAGGTCCTCAACAGTCCGGCAAAAAAATCAAGTATCTCTTCAATTTATTATTTGGTACAAAATTTTGAAACATGTAAATTGATATTTTGCTAGTCATGTTGGCATAGTTTGTTCTAGTTCTATGGTTTTGACCAGAAAGTTCCCGAAAGTGCCTAATAATACTTTTGCTAATTTTCTAGGAAATCCCAAAGATTTGATTGATTTCAATAAAAAATTTGGTATTTATGAAATATCTTGTTCTAGTTGTCTTAAAGTATATATAGAACAAACACGTAGACCAATTGAAACTAGATTTAAGGAGCATTTAGCACATTTCAGATGAAATAGAAAAAATAAAAGTGCTGTAGCCGAGCATATTTTTGACTAACTCAGGTCATCCTATTCAAATTACCACACTTAAATTACTTAAAAGTGTTTTGAATTATTCCGAGTTAAATGCTTATAAAAGTATATACATGCATAAATCGAAGTCAGATTTATTGAATTTAGATTCAGGCCCAATTTCATCTTGTTTATTTAATAACTATTTTCAAATTTATTTTTATTTGATGCTTTAAGTTACGGGTATTTGGGTGATATTCTATACTATTATTTAACACCGTAGTGATAATTTTTTAAATACACATACACAGGTCTACTGTATCCTGACAATATCATCCCTTATATATATACAATATTTACATGTATTTATATTTTAATTTTTACTTTATTGCAAATATTTTTAATTTATCGTGCGATGATGTACTAGCAGCAATATATTTACCCATGAGTTTTTTCACGTTTTCTGATATGTAGGATCTGGACATAACTTGTGTATATTTATTATATTTTTATTTGAGAAGATATCGACACGAATAAACACAATTATTATTATTATTAATTTAGCGCGTTCGTGCGCTTTTCAAATCGATGCACATTGCGAATGGTTTAATATCGGAAGCCATCGAGTCGTTTATAAATTTAATGCATTAATATGTTATGAAAATGTTATATGTATCGGACGAATGGCGGTCAATTATCAATCGGTATCTGATTACGCGCTCGCGGATTTACATTTGATGTTTATAGGGACCGGAAACTAAATTCGAAATTAAAAATACACGTATCCAGGGGGTACGAGCGCAACAATAACACGCGTATGACGCAGGGGGATACAATAGTCGGTACGAATTACGTTTCATACAATAACAATTAGTCGGGTTCGTACCCGCCGCTGCTTGCTCTTCCCGTTTAAATATAAAATTGCTAGTGCATATACGGAATAATGCCCTATGTTTTGACGAAGAGCGGGATTAATCCATTAGTGCGTGGATATTGCAGTTATGATGTATTCCGTTTAGATCGCGCGCACGGCACTTAAAAGCGAACCGGTTAAAGTGCAACGAGTCGCTGGGAAACCGGCGGAAAAACCGTTCCGCGTCGAGTTTTTCCATTCTATTTATCGCGGCGCGACTGCAATATACACGATTCGTTTCAATATCAGCACTTCAATAAGATATTTTAATATACCCGATGAAACTCGTCCTTTTAATTCGTATCCCACTTTTTGCATGTTTCTTTAAACGCGCGAATTTAAATACCCATTATTATATACTACAAATTTCATGTAATTGATATTGCACGATATAATATGCCCGTAATTTTAAGACGGACTCAAATTTTTGGGCATTTCGAACTCGTCGGTCGAATTACGATATATGCCAGCCAAATACTTTCTGAAGAATTCGCGACGTACTTGTGAAGGGGTGTACAAGTGGTTAAAAGTATGTTTTGAGAGAACGTACTCCAACGTTGGTTCGATATTGAAAAATCTTATAAAAGGATATTAACGGCTCTATTACCATTCAATAGCTTTGCTTGATCCGAGTTATGTGGTTGAGGATTGTTTTCCGGTTTATAGAGTAATTAATTAAAGTATCCTTTTACTCGGCTTCCGAGAATTGTATTTATACCAACCAGTCAGTGGCGGCTCGTGCCATACATAATAGTGAGAAATCTTACCTAAAATGGATGTAAAATGATTAAATTCAATCGTTTCTTGAAAGTGAATTCCACTCTTCTATCTTTCATTGATATAAACTTTTCCAAAACTTTTTTCGTTAAAATTCTAAATTTTTACTCGCACCACATTTTTATTAATACACATCATCGTCAACGCGTTTAAACGATCATTACCCATAGCATTTCGCAAAAAAAGTCTTGATTCTTTTAAGTGTTGAAAAACAACGCTCTGATTCAGCAGTGGTCATCGGGGTTGTTAAAATAATTTTAAGTATTTTTATAGTTTCCAGGAAAGTTTCGCTGAGATTATTTTGTAGCAATAATGAAAGAAAATTTGTGGCTCCGATTATTCGATAAAAATCCGGATGCGAGTAAATGACTTCTAATTCTGTTTTTAATATGGTTTTATTCAAAAATTAATATGCATGACACAGTTTCCAAAAGGTCCACTGGAAATTGTTTAGAAAATGTTGGCACCGATTTCGTGTTAAATAACTCAGCGGCTTTTAGATGGCCACGATATGAGAATCTGTCCTTCATCTGTTATAATTGTTTTTGTAAATGTTTCTTGTAAATGTCCGGTTTTGAGCATTCCTTGCACAAGTTTGCGATAAATTTAAATCAGGTAATGGCCTACCTAATTCTTTAGTTTTTACTTTGTGACACAAGAGAAAGTCTACACAACTCTATTTTCAATAAAGAACTAACACTATTCATTTTTATTAAATTATTTCTATTAAATATATTCTTGGAGAAACACGTGGCAAAATCGTACATACGTACATATCGTACATACACAGAACAAATGCCACTGTCTTATCTGACTATTCTATATCAATTTATATAGATATATATACTCTCTGTATATATATACTACTCTCTGTTCTCGCTGAACTTCGCTAGGACGTTAAAGAGGCGCGACATCCAATAGATGATATACAACATCGGTCGCCTGCACTCTACGATACACTCATCTCATTGCATATGTACTGTATATATGTATTTAACTTGTACTGGCGTTGGTTAGCCGCTGGGAATCTGAGACACATATTAGACGATGAAGCAAGGAGCGAACCGAAGAAACAGAAGTTATACTGCATACGGTCGCTCTCACCTATTGCTTGCAATAGAGTGAGATGAGTGCATATGCATTTAGCCTGTACCGTGTGGCTGGGTGGCACTGGACACCCAGCGGCACCAAATTAGCGATATATCTATACCACGCGAACGATAGATACAGCATCGGCCGCTGCTCTTACTTGCAACGGATAACACAACGAACGGCATACCGTGTTGTGTTGATTGTTATCGCGGCGCAAGCTTTATCTTTTAGGAAAAATAATGCCGAGATAAAATATCGCAATACAATTATATATCTACGGTGATGCGCTCAATGTTTAGCAGGGGCGCGCGGCCCTTCGGCCTGCGTAAAGAAGCGCCACTGCAACCAGTTGGATGAAAAAATGAAAGAGAAACATCATAGTTGCAGCCACTTTATTAAGCAAAGAGGTATAAGTGCGATTATACCCCTTTTCCTCGAAACTAAACAATTTTTTTTCTAGTAGTTTATTTAACAGCACTAATATAGCCAAACAGATAGATGCTTTAAGTATGCCCACACTGCACTTACATCAATTTTCACAAATTTGTCAAGTTACACTCCTTTGGTTCTGACACCCTCATATATACATCTTCGGCAATACTGGCCGGAATAAAAATAATTTATTTTATTGTGGATTTCATTTTACACTGTATTAATTATGCAATATTGTTAAGTTTTATTTAAGAAGGAACTGCAAACTGGTCAAAATCAAGAAGGAGCAACAAAATTGTCGCTTTTTTTCATACATCCTTTCATCGTTATCTGATAAATATTTTTTTATATCAATTTAAAAAAAAAACACACACACACACATCTGCAAGTATTTTTTAGTTTTTGTGAGCAAACACTTTTTATATATCCTCGCGAAGGAGCGCGATTTTTCCGAAGTTCGTATATGCGTATATATCTTTTCAGTTTGTGCACTTATCCAATTTTGTTGGTCGTTGTTTGGTAGAAGCGGCTGGATCGCGTAGAGATCTCCTTTACGTCCGACCGTATATCTCCGTAGTAAGCTAATAATGACCGTATTTTCTACTCGTGTATTGTAAGTCCGGTGCTGATCTACAACAAACAACAAATACCCTCATCCAACATACGAAACCGAATCCAAATATTTCCCCCCCAAAAGAAAGCGAAACAAAGCGATGAGAACCGCAATCTGTTAGTAATTCTGAACATTTGCTCTTCGCTATGTGTTAAAATATCGAATCTTAAAACGGAAAGTGCAATAATTTTTTGGAGAAACAACGTCGTAACATTGTTAATCCGTTAATTATTCATTGGCGTGTAATTTCAGTGTGTTATTCACCATCGTTCGCACGTACGTGATTTGTGAAAAAAAAACTGGCGAATATCGAACACCGCGCTATTATCAAATGTTTATTTAAGAAGGGCTTAAAACGTCGCGCCATCCACGAAAATGTTTTCGATGGCGGAACATAGATATGTTGTAAGGACGAGGAGCAAGAGAAGAGATGGTGTTCATTCCGCATGCCCTAGACTGGGAGATCGGAAACTTTTAATTCGAAATTGGATTTGCGCGAGTTCATTCATTTATTATGATGCCCTCGGAACAAAGCGCAGGTGTTTCGTCGCGCATCCGCAACAAGCGTACGGACAAATTGGCCGAGCCGCATGAAAATGTAATTTGCCATTTGAAATGTGCGTCGGTTTGTCTCTCGTCGCGCACCGAAAGAAATATACGAATAATGTCAGGCGGCGCACAAAATTGAAATAAAATTGACGCTGATTGCCATTTAAATATTTAGCTTGTATGTGCGCGCGTGAATCGCAATTTACGTGTACGTACACCATGCAAAAAAAAAAACGATACAGGCGTACACTCCGAAAAAAACATTTGTAAAATGACTGGATAAATATCAGTGGCTGCGTAAAATGGCTCTACCGAAAAAGTTAATTTTATATTCACTAAAACGTAACGTAACAATGGTAGTATATTTAACGAATTCCCGTTGTTATGCAAACTTATGCAAATTGAAAAAATATTGTTGATAATTCTGCACCATACGAATGATGTATAAATGTAGATTACGCTAATATTATCAGTAGGTGCTTAAGATATGATTCCTTCTAAATTTCACATTAAATTACAATCGATTTACCACAACAGTTTTAATTTCTTTTTGCATACATTTCAGATTGTCATATATATTTGACGCCTATATATTTTTATTTGATATGCTCTATTTTTACGACATCCTGACCAGCATATTCTAATTAATTTTCCAAAGCTGCAAACCTTAATTTTAGAATTTCTATAAGTTCCGTAGTATATTTTTAGCGCTTTTTAAATCAAAACTCTTCTATAATATAGAATATCACCCAAATACCGTAACAAGCATTAAGTAGCTAGATGTACATTTCAAGCGCTATGCGCCCATCTTCAGTAGCACAAGATAAAACTAAATAAAATACCTTTGTCACGCATCGTGATTGATATACTATCAAATAAATAAGTCAACATGACAGAAGTACTTCAAAATTGGCATATAATATGACCTATAAATCTTTTAAAAACAATACAAATTAAAAATTACAAATTATAAATTAACGAAAATAACAAGTAACATATGAATGATATGATACCAGCCGAATTAATAAAACACGCAGGGGAAAAAATGCAGGAGCGATTATACAGGTTAGTTTGTAAAATATATGAGAAGGGAGAAGTACCACAGGATTTTCAGCGTAGTAGAATAGTAACAATGCCGAAGAAAATAGGAGCTAATTTGTGTGAGAACTATAGGACCATTAGTCTACTATCACATGCATCGAAGATATTGCTAAAGATTATTTATAGGAGATTAGAAAATAAAGTAGAGGAAAGGCTAGGAGAAGATCAGTTTGGTTTTAGGAAAAACAGAGGGACGAGGGAGGCGATTCTAGCACTAAGAACGGTAGTAGAAAAAAGAAAGAGGGTAGGAAAGGTAACTTGCATAGCTTTTGTAGATTTAGAAAAGGCATTTGATAATGTAGATTGGGACATAATGTTTAGAATTTTAAAAGAAACGGGTATAGATTATAAGGATAGGAGAATAATTTTTAATTTATATAAACACCAAACTGCCTTAGTTAGAATTGAGGGGGAAGAAGAGGTAGCAAAAATAGGGAAGGGAGTTCGGCAGGGATGTACACTTTCACCGTTATTATTTAATCTATATATAGAAGATGCAATAAACAAAGTAAAAGAAGAGTATAGTGTAGGTGTGAATGTACAGGGAGAGAAAATATATATGTTGAGATTCGCCGACGATATAGCTATATTGGAAGAAAGCGAAAAGAATTTAGAAAGGGTATTGAATGGTATGCAGGCAGTATTGACTAGGGATTTTAACATGAAAATAAATATAGGTAAAACTAAAGTGATGAGGTGTGACAAAAAGGAATGCAGTAGAAAAATGAGGATCACAATAGGAGATAATAGAATCGAAGAAGTGTCAGATTTTTGTTATTTAGGCAGTAGAATCACAAAAGATAATCGAAGCAAGGTAGATATAAAGTGTAGGATAGCACAGGGTAGGAAGGCATTCGTAGAAAAAGAACAGATTTTAAGATCAAATATTGACTTGGGTATTAGAAAAAGATTACTGAAGGTATATGTTTCGAGTGTAGCACTGTACGGGTGTGAGGCGTGGACTATAGGAAAGGAAGAGAAGCGTAGATTACAAGCATTTGAAATGTGGTGTTACAGGAGGATGATGAGGATTGGTTGGGAAGATAAAGTAACAAATGTAGCTGTACTAGAGTTAGTAGGGGAGAAGAGAAGTATTTGGAGAGTGTTACAGCGTAGGAGAGACAGATTAGTAGGGCATATTCTTAGGCATGGGGGGATTATGCAATTGATCATAGAAGGTAGAGTGGAGGGAAAGAGAGGGGTAGGTAGGCCTAGATTGGAGTATGTGAGTCAGATAGTTGAAGACGTTGAGATGAATAGCTATAGGGAGATGAAGGGATTAGCTCAGGATAGATCGGCATGGCGTGCTGTTTCCAACCAATCTTTAGGATTGCGGACTCTTTAACTAAGTGATAATTAAAACAAACAAACGAAAAAACTCTTCTAGTTAATTAAATTAAATCGATTAAATAACGTTTGCGATTTAGCATCAAATTGATTTAAATACGCTCCTAAGCTATTTCGTATAATTGATTCATTATTTTTAATTCGGACGAGAGATTGTTATTATCCTTTTATTACAGCGACTCCTTTACCGGTTTAAAGGCACCATAAATATAGCGCTTCGAACGAAATTTAAACGAACTTCCGCACCATCCTGTGCATAGTTTCATCTATACGCCGAAGTTTTCTCGATATTTGGCTCCTTCGTATTTTACGAGATAGTTATTCGATAAACAAAAGTAAAGTGTAAGGAAGCCGGGGTATATTAAATTTTGTTTTCGTGTATATTTCACCAGATAATATATATCAGACGCGGCCAAATTGCAGCTCGCCATATTTTGCGAACTCCCCCATTCGCCTGTATCAGTAAAATTACGTATTTCATTTTTCGATTTATTTTTCGTATATTTCCAAGAATTTATTGCAAATTATTGTATATTTATTTATTTACAGTAGCACGTGCGACAGATGGAACGCTATGCGCATTCTTCTCCTATAATCGCAAAAATTATAAGCTACTTTTGTTGTAACAAATTTATATCTCCAGATTAAACAGGAAATAAGACTCGTTCAAGTATTAAACATACAAAACAATGTCTTAAGGATTACTTAGTAAATATTGTTTTAAACTTAATAAACTAATAGTACTCAGATCAATAATGGGAAATTGCGAAAGCAGAGAGTTATACAATTTACATAAATGGAGAATGCGAACCATATATTTGTTTTACTAAGTCAAAATGGCCGTAGGTCCGTCAATTACAGACGAGTCACACAAGGCACTTTCATATCGAGTGTAACGTACTATTTTTCTTTAAGCACTCTCAAATTAACTACTACATACATTTTGTTATAATTACTTAATTAACAAAAATACGTATCCATTTGCAATAACGATTAGTGAAATTTAAATGAACGACATGCGGTAGAAGAAAAAAGTAGATTAATACATTATTTCAAAATGGAATATTTCGGATGTGGTTTACATCAGCCCGCATCTGATAGTTGACAGATAATATATATTTTTGGCAATATCCGCGTGCCATCGTGATTGTAATATGTGTGGCCAACCCTTTTATATTTCGTAGTATCCTGGAATACACAGCTAGGCTCGTGATACTTATCAAAGTAAAAGATGAGATCACGCCGCGGCCAGTTCCCCCCATAAAAATGCAACTTGACAGCACACAACGTAGTCTAGAAGGTATCTACAACACATACCTTCTAAACTGCGGGGAGCCGTATATATTCCCCCCCTGTGTAATATTATCGCCTTATGCGGAAGCAGTGAGGTAGTAAAACAATACCGAAACCTATAATAACGTTGTTATCCTTTTATAAAGTACAGCGACATCGACACCGAGAAATCCTGGCGCTTCCGCATTTACTTTTGCTTCCCACTCAATGGCGCACGGGAAGTGTAAGCCGAAAGTGTCACAGCGGAGATGAAATACCATACCACTAGAACCATCATTCATTTTTTTATGAATCTGAAGAGAAGGAGCCAAGATTGTTTAAAACACAAAAAAAAAATTGAATTTTCAGATGAGGAAATGCAGTCAGTAATTGTGATTTTAAACCTATACTACAGGAATTCGCCCGCTCATTCTATTAATACTTTATAAGCAATTTTATATATAATCCGAGCAAGCTAGAGGAAAGGCTAGGAGAAGATCAGTTTGGTTTTAGGAAAAACAGAGGGACGAGGGAGGCGATTTTAGCACTAAGAACAGTAGTAGAAAAAAGAATGAGGGTAGGAAAGGTAACTTGCATAGCTTTTGTAGATTTAGAAAAGGCTTTTGATAATGTAGATTGGGACATAATGTTTCGAATTTTAAAAGAAACGGGTACAGATTATAAGGATAGGAGAATAATTTTAAATTTATATAAACACCAAACTGCCTTAGTTAGAATTGAGGGGGAAGAAGAGGTAGCAAAAATAGGGAAGGGAGTGCGGCAGGGATGTACACTTTCACCGTTATTATTTAATCTATATATAGAAGATGCAATAAACAAAGTAAAAGAAGAGTATAGTGTAGGTGTGAATGTACAGGGAGAGAAAATATATATGTTGAGATTCGCCGACGATATAGCTATATTGGAAGAAAGCGAAAAGAATTTAGAAAGGGTATTGAATGGTATGCAGGCAGTATTGACTAGGGATTTTAATATGAAAATAAATATAGGTAAAACTAAAGTGATGAGGTGTGACAAAAAGGAATGCAGTAGAAAAATGAGGATCACAATAGGAGATAATAGAATCGAAGAAGTGTCAGATATTTGTTATTTAGGCAGTAGAATCACAAAAGATAATCGAAGCAAGGTAGATATAAAGTGTAGGATAGCACAGGGTAGGAAGGCATTCGTAGAAAAGGAACAGATTTTAAGATCAAATATTGACTTGGGTATTAGAAAAAGATTACTGAAGGTATATGTTTGGAGTGTAGCACTGTACGGGTGTGAGGCGTGGACTATAGGAAAGGAAGAGAAGCGTAGATTACAAGCATTCGAAATGTGGTGTTATAGGAGGATGATGAGGATTGGTTGGGAAGATAAAGTAACAAATGAAGCTGTACTAGAGTTAGTAGGGGAGAAGAGAAGTATTTGGAGAGTGTTACAGCGTAGGAGAGACAGATTAGTAGGGCATATCCTTAAGCATGGGGGGATTATGCAATTGATCATAGAAGGTAGAGTGGAGGGAAATAGAGGGGTAGGTAGGCCTAGATTGGAGTATGTGAGTCAGATAGTTGAAGACGTTGAGATGAATAGCTATAGGGAGATGAAGGGATTAGCTCAGGATAGATCGGCATGGCGTGCTGTTTCCAACCAATCTTTAGGATTGCGGACTCTTTAACTAAACCGAGCAAGCGTACATATAGCCTAATCAAAATTCTCACTGTATTATGCACGATTTTATCCTGCGCCACTGGATTTTATTCGTCCTCCTGTTTCGATTCTGCGTTGAGAGTATCATCTCCGATACTGCAATCGATAAATTTACAATAATATCATTTCCCATAGAAACAAAAGGCGCAATTTCAATAGTTAAGTATCATTGTTTTTCATCAATACATGAATTTTTATGCGCTCCCATCGCATTACAGATACCAGATACGAGTGCAAGAGAACTCCGGCATTTTTCAGCAACGAAATACTCGTTTTGTACTCTTTATAATTTGTTTCTATAAATCTGATATTTATCAGTAATAATTTAATCAGTAATTTAACATTAATACTTCTTATTTATTTGAACCGCTACTGCACTCACTTATTTACGACCCAAGCTATTCTTTATCAAACGTGAACGGCTTATTGTCTATGAGCAAAACCAAAATAAAGACATAAGTGTGTATCATATTTTTTACAAGCTTGTACGTTTTCGCCGCTCACGCTTTCAACTTAACATCATTTTTATGACGCCGGGAATTTTTTTTAAATCAAACTATATACCACCGTAATGACACGCTATTTGTGTTATATGAAATATTATCGAGAAATTCGTTTGTCAGCAAAATGTCTTCCGCGGTAGCGAAACGTTAAAAAATCACCCGTTCAATACGACTCATTAGCAAAGGTAATTTATTTTGTACAGTATGTTAATTTTACGGCGATTATTCAAAATAACTATTGATATATCCTTGTTGAGGATCGCCGACGATATAGCTATCTTGAACCAAGGAAACAGAATTTAGAACAAGTATTAAATGGTATGCGGGAAGTAATGATTAGGGATTATAACGTGAAAATAAATATAGTGATGAGGTGTGACAAGAAGGAAAGATAAGATAAGATCAATTTATTGGTTTATTTATTATTTACACAAGTCAATGTTAAGTTAGCATACATTAATTTTTATATTTGACAAATTGATTTTAAATACGTTTCAAACATAGGAAGATATTGTACACATTTATTTAAAACAATACAAATTTTCCACTACGTAAAACAATACGGCACAAGATAAGAAATATAAGTACAAACAAACTTAAAAAATGGTTGCTTAATGAAAAATGTCAATTCCATCCAGCAGGCAATGGAACGATGAAAGTTGGAACAAGTGATGATTAGTAGGGAAAAAGAAGAATTAGCTGATGAGAGATCTGTTGCCAGCCAATCCTTAGGAGGATTGACGACTATCTAACTAACTAGCTAACACACAAAATGTGTAAAATACTAGAATGTCGAGGAAACGTTGCGTCGTGTATATTGCGCACTAATTTCCATCTGTTTCATTCTGCGCTTATTACGACCGGTTGGATTGTAATAGACATTCACAGATTAAGCCGAACCGTGTGACTTAATGTAATCGCGATGAGTTATGGTGCGAATGTTAGACGGTACAATAGGAAGTCCATCGGAACAGTAATTATCTGCGCAGGGGCTGGCAATTGGGTCGCCATAAAGCGGGATCGCACGTACACATTATTCGGCTGTTGAAATGGCGATAATGCGTTTAGAGAGGACTGGGCCTTCTCGAATGCCCGTTCCATCCGGAGATTATTTGGGGACCGGAAACTGGAGCTAGGTCACACTAGTCGACGTTTTAGGGGGGTTTTAGCCCACCCTCCGGTCCCGTGTTGGCCACTCTCCAGTATAAATCGCCTTTCGGCGTTTTACTAGTCATATTAATAATATATACTTGACAAATTCACTTGCTCAACGCACACCATCAAATTTACCCGATTTTTGTTTGTATAATCGTCATTATTTAAGAGTATCGCTTCTTTTAAATAGGCTTCTACCATACGTATCGAAGGTCCTGCTAAGGAATATTCCTATGAAGTTGGAAAATAAAGTGGAAGAAAAGCTAGCGGAAGATCAGTTTGGTTCTAGGAAGAACTAGTAGGTTATATTCTTACATTATGGCGGTATTGTGGAATTAGTTATAGAATGTAACGTAGAAGTAAAGGAAGAGGTAGGTAGGCCTGGATTAGAACATGTGGATTAGATTGTGGAGGAGCTATAAGATGAATAGGGAATTTGTAAGAGTTTAAAGTAGAAAAAAGGCTAGCGGAAGATCAGTTTGGTTTTAGGAAGAACTCGTAGGTTATATTCTTACATATGGCGGTATTGTGGAATTAGTTTTAGAAAGTAACGTAGAGGGAAAGGAAGAGGTAGGTAGGCCTGGATTAGAATATGTGGGTCAGATTGTGGAGGAGCTACGGAGTCCTGCTAAGGAATATTCCTATGAAGTTGGAAAATAAGGTGGAAGAAAAGCTAGCGGAAGATCAGTTTGGTTTTAGGAGGAACTAGTAGGTTATATTCTTACATTATGGCGGTATTGTGGAATTAGTTATAGAATGTAACGTAGAAGTAAAGGAAGAGGTAGGTAGGCCTGGATTAGAATATGTGGGTCAGATTGTAGAGGAGCTATAAGATGAATAGGGAATTTGTAAGAGTTTAAAGTAAAAGGAAGGCTAACGGAAGATCAGTTTGGTATTAGGAAGAACTAGTAGGTTATATTCTTACATATGGCGGTATTGTGGAATTAGTTATAGAAAGTAACGTAGAGGGAAAGGAAGAGGTAGGTAGGCCTGGATTAGAATATGTGGGTCAGATTGTGGAGGAGCTATAAGATGAATAGGGAATTTGTAAGAGTTGTAATTACATTATCTAATTTAGTTTTTCAAAAAATCAGAAAATTTTGCAGCAATATAATTCACATTTATATTTTTGGTCAAGTAAAAATATCCACTATGTCCAAAAAAATACCGAGGCTATTTATGAAGCCAACGTGATAGCTCAGTTATTCCCTGGGAAAAGTGTTGGGACATTCGGGTTGACATGATTATTAGGCTAAGAGAAAGAGAAATATCGACAATATCCTCTGTTTTTTTTTTGCATCACCAAATCTTGCATCAAAATCCTCAAAAACTTTAATTTCTACGACGTATTTTTCAAAGTTGTAATTAACATTGGAATGTTTTTGTAAATGGTCATGCATATTTGGAAAATGATCAACATTTTTTTGTTGGATAACCTCAATCAATATTACGAACTGAGTTTTATAAGCATTTAATGCAACTAATCATGTGACTTTAAATTCAAATCGCTTAACTTGGATGTGAAACTCTAAATCACCGAGCCAACTTATCTTCGCCTTATTTCGTGTTTTCTTTGTTTCGTTTTACTACCGCCACAATCGAAGGAACCGTTTTTGTGTCGCAACTGTTCGCGATCGTCCAAAAATCGGTTCGCGACCGACTTGTTGGCCACCCCTGGCATAGAAGATGTAATCCAAAAAGATCAATAAATGTATTATTATTATCGAGTTAGCTCGTGCTGTTCCCAACTAATCCCTAGGATTGAGAACTATCCCAACTGGCTAATTATTACATTTAATAGCAGCGTGATATTTATCGTCAATTGATCGATATCGACCGACACGTAGCAAAAATGTCTTTGAACAAAGTTTTTTGAACAAACAGGCCGGTCGGTGGTACAGTCACCACAAATCGACATTTGAATGTGCCAGGGAGTCGCGGAGAATTGGGATGCGTGTTTACGGGTTCTTTTCGCGGTGTCTTCGACGCTGCACTAGAATTGCGGGGTGCACGTAGTTCATTCCGCCGAAATATTTAATTCGACGATTATAATTCAATCCGCGGCATTTTTCATTCGAAATATGCTGCGACCAGACCAGATCCGGCTTCAAGCGCGAAATTTAAACAACATAGTCGTAAAATCATTATATCGTATGTAAATAAAGTAAATTAAATTGTAACATTGCAGACTAACCATTTCGATATAAATCGGAAATTTCGGACGGTATACGATCTAAAATGAAGTGTCAATTCGAAAACTCTGCAATTAAAACGTACCGCGCCGCGCTGCGTTTCGTAACGACGCCACCAATTCGCAATAAAAATCATCGTAATCACTTCGGGGATCTTATTCATTAAAGTATGTAATCTGTAAAGTGCAAGTGGAATAATTAGTAGCGACCTTTTGATCTACGACGTAATCTCGCAGCGCGAAATTAAGATCGGAGAACGATCTGTGCTTGGCACGGGAAATGCACGATGGGTTTAACGATACGGCACTGCCTTCCAGTACGATCTCTGGTTCGCTGCGAGTGGTAATACAAGTATTTAGCTACGTACGCAGAATTGCAATCAACTACGGACCATGTTAGTCTCGGCTCCAAGTACTTGGTAATCTAAAAATAAAACAACGTGAAATTTGGCGAAAGTTTCGAAATCTTTGCATATTTCAACGTTCCAAATGGAAAAATGGCGGCCGATTAATTGTTCGGGTACTTACCATATAGTGATGGGATCTTGATTTTTAGAATAAACGTAGTTGGCCCTCTACATTGGCTAAATCGTGTTTCATTTTGTTAGTTTAATCTAATATGTGAGAAAGTGGACATTAAACGTGATGATGCGATTTGCATCCGTGAATTTTTTAATAAATATATATGCCAACAAGCAATATGATTTTTTTTCATCTAGAATTTGAATATTTCGATTAAAATCACTTCTTAATAACCAGCGTTTTATTTTATTTTTATTTTTTGGAAATCATTGAAAAAATTGACACTTCCTTATCATGTTATATACCTTATTGATTTTGATGTGCATATTGTAGGGTGACCCACCACCAAAGAAGCCTGGGACTTTATTGATCATTTTTCAAAGTACTATTGTAAGAGTTGCTTGTTGGAATAGTGAAGATTATTAGTGCAAAAAGCTAAGAGATTCATTCAATTAATTGTTAGATCATTTTGTAACAACGACAAAAAAAATTTTTTTTGACATAGCCTCATCTTCGTAAGGCCTTACAAAAACGTCTTCATATAAATCTTATGGGTATTAATTATTTCGTAAAAAGTTTTGGAACAAATCTTTTAATCTGAATGGATCGAAGACTATAGTGAATGGATTTTTTCCCTAATCTTCGCATATATGTACCGTTTTTAACATTTTCAGTAGAATATTTCATCATCTCAACAGATTGATGTCTCCATCTTTACCGATTTTCCCAAATTTTTGATAAATCTCATACAACACTACTACGATAAAAAAAATCGGTCATTAAAATAATTTGCCAGCGGTGCTCAATTTTTTCAATTATATCCAATAAAATACTGAAGATGGGCGTGTAGCGCTTGAAATGTACATTTAGCTACTTAATGCTTGTTACGGTATTTGGGTGATATTCTATATTATAATTTAACACCGTAGTGATAATTTAAAAAAAAAAGTTCATAATAGATTATACATTTATCTACGAGATAATGAACATGAGTATAGAATGCAAGTAATGTATTAAGTATTATTATATTATAATAATATTTAAGCCGATATTTACAATTCGCTGCCTTTTTTTTATGAACGGTCATGTCGCATCGTGCAATTAGTGAAGAAGGGTAGCGACGCTATGATAGAGCCAGCTGTCGCCACCCCAAAAAGAAAAGAAACAAACCAAGCAACTATTCTTATCAACTGCAGCGAACCGCTTATATTACAGCACATTCTCAATTAATCGCGAAAAATACTTTTACATAACATTTTCATTATCTGTATTCGAAATGATTTACGATCTTCGATAAATCGCTCTCATCCCCGGTCGTACTTAACGTAGTCGAGTTTAATATAGGAGTTGAGGGCGGCTTTGCCTACCACTTTTATGTCATGCCTTTAAACAAGAGCAGAAGAAGACTACGTACACATACTAGTATTTCCCCTAGCAATTGTAAATACGACCATTACTTAACAATGTCACGTTGTTTTATGTAGATACGCAGCCTATCCTCGCTATTGCTATTACGCTCATAGAAAACGGGCTCGGTACGTAGCCGTAATGTAAACCGAATAAAGTCTTCGTGATACAGTTCTCAACCAGGAAACGATTTTTTCAAACGCGAAGTCACGATAATTGTATCGATACATTACTGAAGAGCTCCTCACTCGTGGGTCTCTTCTAATGTATGAACGGTCAACTAACTTAAATATTATTCATTTTCCCGCAGCTAGTGACTTATTTAGTGATGAAAGTCTGTTATCTTTCTGGGATAAGGTCTTTTAACTATCTATTGTATTCTCAGATATTAAATCGTTATATACATTCACCATCGAATAGGAAGAGATATAAAATTACAATGTTTTATATCACAATGAAAAACGTGGATTTATTCGACCATAGTTTCGCTTACTAAGATCAGTGTCAATGACAATGTATATATAGACATTGCAAGTCCATATAAAAGAAAGAATCAGAGGGGATCACATTTCCACAAATTTCATAGGCCAGGAAGTGCTGCACGCTGTTGGTGATATATAAATTATGGTTGTGTTGAAATATTTGATATCTAGGATAAATCCTGCTTCAATGCATCTATTAGAATAATCTAGTTGATTCAAAAGCCACAAGGGTACATGCGCTGTTTGCAATTTTTTTCATTTTTCATCGGGTTAGTTCGCGGAAGAGTTCGGATAATCAATAAAAAGATATTTATATTTCCAGATTATATTCATTTACCGCAACCAACGCATAGTTGTCAAATATTACATGATTTGTATAGATTGGAAGAATTATGATCAATTCATGTATGCGACTATTATATATACATTGTCATTGCCAGTGATATCAATGACAATGTATACATAGACGTTGCAAGTCCATATACGAAAACGAATTAACTTATGATTTCAAAGGAAAGAAGTTGAAATTATCGTCGAAAAAAGTGAAGAAGGGGTGTATATATATACCTTTGAAATATTTCGATTTTTCGTTGAGTTTGGTCAAAGTTTAACCAGTGCCCAAAACAATGCAAAATGACTATAAATCGTCTTAAAACTCTATTTTACTGATTTCCGGTTCAAACGGAAAAAGTTGAAATTATCGTCGAAAAAGTGAAAAAGGGGTGTATATATATATGCCTTTGAAATATTTCGATTTTCGTCGATTTTGATCATAGTTTAACAAGTGCCCAAAACAATGCAAAATGGCTATAAATCCTCTTAAAACTATATTTTACTGATTTCCGGTTCAAATGGAAAAAGTTGAAATTATCGTCGAAAAAGTGAAAAAGTGGTGTATATATACCTGACGATTTTCATCAAAATTAACATTTCCCATTAGAAAATGTCCCATTCAATCATTTTTTCACGTTTAATTAAAATTTATAATCTTAGCATGGACAACAGTCCATATAAAAATGTTTGTAAATGCTGACTTTGAAATTGAACACGCAATTAACATCGTGTATTAATTTACAGTTGCTAATCGTGTTGGTATCGCCATCTACATATTTCAATATTAGATATGTGTGCGACAACGACGATAAACACACACACAGATTACACACTATTTATTCTCGACGAACGCGGCGAGAAATTCAAGTCTAACTACATGGTTACGTGAATGCAATCCCATCTCTGCACATGCTATTTTATATGGACAGTTTCAAAGGCACCCTGAACGGTAAGTTGAAGTGAAAAATATAAACTCGAAAAAGTTGATTGCGTTGGTTGAAGCGAGACTTTCGCCGTTTTCTGACAACGTTCTCGCTCTAGTGGAGTATTCGTTATCAAGAAACGCGTTTTTATTATCGGAATTTTATCTATACACTAGTACACCTACTGCCAAGAATATGGCAAATCAGACATAAATGCATAGTTTAAAAACTAAAAAAAAAGAAAAAAAAATTATTGACCGATTGTTTGAAGACGCTATTGTATATTTATTTTGTAATTCATAAATCCAACATAATTTGCTATAAAATATTTGACAAAAATCAAAATGAAATATTAAAAAAAAATTAAATATAAGAAATGTATGTAAAAAATAATTTATATATATGTATATAGCATCGCCAGGTCTCGCCTAGAATAATTTTAAGTCAGACACTTTAAGCCACAATTATTGACTATTTCTTTGACTCGATTGTACATGGCCGCTATGCCTTTGACTATGATATACAAGTCTATATGAATGTAGACGAAAATAGTAATTCTTAATTTTCAATTTCCGACCAATTTAGCAAATACACTTAAATTTTGAACAAAATGGGCAAAATCTTTGAAATATTTCGATTTTTCGTCGATTTTGATCAAAGTTTAACAAGTGCCCAAAACAATGCAGAATGACTCTAAATCGTCTTAAAACTCTATTTTACTGATTTCCGGTTCAAATGGAAAAAGTTGAAATTATCGTCGAAAAAAGTGAAAAAGTCGTGTATATATAGTTAAAGAGTCCGCAATCCTAAAGATTGGTTGGAAACAGCACGCCATGCCGATCTATCCTGAGCTAATCCCTTCATCTCCCTATAGCTATTCATCTCAACGTCTTCAACTATCTGACTCACATACTCCAATCTAGGCCTACCTACCCCTCTCTTTCCCTCCACTCTACCTTCTATGATCAATTGCATAATCCCCCCATGTCTAAGGATATGCCCTACTAATCTGTCTCTCCTACGCTGTAACACTCTCCAGATACTTCTCTTCTCCCCTACTAACTCTAGTACAGCTTCATTTGTTACTTTATCTTCCCAACCAATCCTCATCATCCTCCTATAACACCACATTTCAAGTGCTTCTAATCTACGCTTCTCTTCCTTTCCTATAGTCCACGCCTCACACCCGTACAGTGCTACACTCCAAACATATACCTTCAGTAATCTTTTTCTAATACCCAAGTCAATATTTGATCTTAAAATCTGTTCTTTTTCTACGAATGCCTTCCTACCCTGTGCTATCCTACACTTTATATCTACCTTGCTTCGATTATCTTTTGTGATTCTACTGCCTAAATAACAAAAATCTGACACTTCTTCGATTCTATTATCTCCTATTGAGATCCTCATTTTTCTACTGCATTCCTTTTTGTCACACCTCATCACTTTAGTTTTACCTATATTTATTTTCATGTAAATATTTTCGTGTATATATACCTTTGAAATATTCCGATTTTTTTGGCGATTTTGGTGAAAGTTTAACAAATGCTGCCCAAAACAATGCAAAATGGCTACAAATCGTCTTAAAACTATATTTTATTGATTTCCGGTTCAAATGGAAAAAGTTGAAATTATCGTCGAAAAAAGTGAAAAAGTCGTGTATATATACCTGACGATTTTCATCAAAATTAACATTTCCCATTAGAAAATGTCCCATTCAATCATTTTTTCACGTTTAATTAAAATTTATAATCTTAGCATGGACAACAGTCCATATAAAAATGTTTGTAAATGCTGACTTTGAAATTGAACACGCAATTAACATCGTGTATTAATTTACAGTTGCTAATCGTGTTGGTATCGCCATCTACATATTTCAATATTAGATATGTGTGCGACAACGACGATAAACACACACACAGATTACACACTATTTATTCTCGACGAACGCGGCGAGAAATTCAAGTCTAACTACATGGTTACGTGAATGCAATCCCATCTCTGCACATGCTATTTTATATGGACAGTTTCAAAGGCACCCTGAACGGTAAGTTGAAGTGAAAAATATAAACTCGAAAAAGTTGATTGCGTTGGTTGAAGCGAGACTTTCGCCGTTTTCTGACAACGTTCTCGCTCTAGTGGAGTATTCGTTATCAAGAAACGCGTTTTTATTATCGGAATTTTATCTATACACTAGTACACCTACTGCCAAGAATATGGCAAATCAGACATAAATGCATTGTTTAAAAACTAAAAAAAAAGAAAATACAATTATTAACCGATTGTTTGAGGACGCTATTGTGTATTTATTTTGTAATTCATAAATCCAACATAATTTGCTATAAAATATTCGACAAAAATCAAAATAAAATATTAAAAAAATTTAAATATAAGAAATGTATGTAAAAAATAATTATTTATATATATATATAGCATCGCTAGGTCTCGCCTAGAATAATTTTAAGTCAGACACTTTAAGCCACAATTATTGACTATTTCTTTGACTCGATTGTACATGGCCGCTATGCCTTTGATTATGATATACAAGTCTATATGAATGTAGACGAAAATAGTAATTCTTAATTTTTAATTTCCGATCAATTTAGCAAATACAGTTAAACTTTGAACAAAATGGGCAAAAATAGACATAATCGCTTTAATATAACACCAAAATCATTGAAATCTGTCGAGCCGTTCCGCAGAATTTTTTTTATATGGGTAAATGGTAAACTTTTGTAGTAAGCATGGAAATAATGATAATGATTTTAATGAAAATCGGGATTGTCCCGCTAAAAGCGGAACGTATGGTCACTTTACTTATTTGTGTTATTAATTTTATCCCAATAAAATTTTATATAAAATAAAATAAGCAAAAATCTGTTAGGTAAGCTGTTCATCAAAATTATCGAAAAAGAGCAGAGGTATATACCTGTCCATTTTCATCAAAATTATCGAAAAATTATCGAAAAAAAGCAAAGGTATATACCTGTCCATTTTCATCAAAATTATCGAAAAATTATCGAAAAAAGCAGAGGTAATAAAGTTATTATTGTAAAATATATATATATAACGTATTTCTGCTAGAATTTCTACGATATATAAAAGTCAACACAACAAGTATAAGTACAAATTTTCTTTATGAAGGAAATGTAACTTCCTTTTTGTTTTGTTTTTTGCTAAACTGAAAATTGTTAAAAAAATTTTAGAAAAAAAATTGAAGAGTTTTGAAGGTAGTAAATTGTATACTTCTTTAGGTACAATTATTATACTTCTTTAGGTACAATTATAAAGAAATTTTAATGAGTGACAGAAGTGAAATATTTGTTGATGACGAAAGCTTAAGTTACGAATTGGGCATTTTAAAAATTGTTTTTGATGGAGTGTAAGAGGAGGAATGTATTGAGGAGTACAAGTCAATATATGGCTCGTATATTTATTAAATGTGCATTGTAACTAATGCCAATGACAATGTATTTTATCGAATTTTATCAATTCGATACATTTCTCCCAGGTTGTTGAATGTTTAACACATTTTATTCATTGTTTTGATGTTGCTGATGTCGAACAGCTGACCGTGTTCGAACACAGTAATCGAGTGCTTGTTTGAAGTCGATTGGGGACGCAACGCGCGTATTGAATTCAATTAACATATTGCTTATGGGGCGCCACACTAAGTGGAAAATTGTCAAAATTTCGTTCCCGTGTATTTGGTCAATATACTAGCGCAGTCTTCAGTTATTTTCACCAAGACAAAAATGTTTTATTATTTTTATGTTTCAAGACGTCACAGTCACGTATTCCATTGGACATAATTCGGGTGTGCATTTTGTCGCAATATCCGCTTTTTCTATTGCCGGCTAGACTGCTCGTTTTTTTTGGCGCCGTCATACGTTCGCTCCGTACGTGTTTTCTGTATTCCGGGATATCTCCAGACGCACATCTGTATATTGTACAGTGTACGTCTTCTGTGGGAAGTGTTTCGTTCAATCTGCGAGATAATTAAAGCGTGGCCGCATCTGCTGTTACTATACGAGCATTCGCCAACGACTTTAGCGCCACAAAGAAACGCCAATCGTTGTCTGGCGTTCGCTGCGGACAAATATTCTTGCGCCGCACTTGCCGCTCCATCTTCTAACCAGTTTATTTGATCCGCTCGTAGATGAAAACAGTCCCACTTCAAAAATGCAAATTTTGAATTAAGCGCACTGAAGATGTGCGGAGGTTAAATAGTCCGGCCCAGCTCTCCAGCTGCCTTGCTGTTTCTTTAATTCGACTGGGATATTTGTGGAAAAATAAAAATAAGACGTCCAGCATAGAAGTTATCGATTGGTTGCATTACGATATATTCCATGTTAATCTCCTTGTTCGTCTTAGATTTGCTCAAATCGAGAGCAATTTCCATTTTGAAGTAGATATTTTTATTCTATTGTTCCCGATCTTGAATAAAGATCAATTTCTAGTCACGAGTGGAGCAGTTTCCTTGTAAAGCTGTTCGTTGCTTCTTTCACTTTAGTTACAGCTATTTGGGGTGGTCTGCGTCTGGAAAACGTGGCGGAGTTGCTAAGCTCTTGTCCAAGATTTGAGGAGATAAACAACTCTCCGGCGGAACGCGACGTTGGCGACGTCGGCAGCGCAGCTCCTTTCGTAATGCATTTCCTTTTGTCTATGGATTTCGGCCGGCATCGACTAAGTTCTCGTCGTCTTCTCGTTGTTATCTAATCCTTCCGATCCGAGCGCAAAGCAATCTCCTTGTAGAATGAAAGTGGCGCGCACACCGAATTCTCCACGTCCTTATATAAAGGAAACAGATTTAGCTTTTAGAAATTCTATGAATATTTAAGATTATGCCGCCTTCTTTAATTATATTTTAATTATTTAACATCGCCGAAACACGCGGCCTCTTTTGACCGACAGTAAACATTCTTGTAAAGATTAAACTATTGCTCCTGCAGCGAGGCTGTAGAAGATCATCGACTCAAGTCTCAATAAAATCGTGTCTTTGTATTCTACGAGGTAAATTCAACAACATACCAACATTCATTTCCTTCGTGTACTACTTTCTTGTATATCTGTTAAGGATAACAACGAGATAAACTAAGTTCCTTACTAACAAAGTTAATAATGCGAAATCTAGTTCTATGAAGATATTCTAAGAGAAATAATAAACTTTCCGTTCGTGTTCCCTTATTATAAGTACTAACATTTCTCAATATCGATGGTTTGATTTTATACCGAGACTATTTATGCTACGGTATTTTCGCAACAGTTCGAATAGAACAAACATGTACCATTTTTTCCCTTTTTAATTGTAATGGATGTATCTTTAATGAAAAACTAAATAAATCACATTTAGAGCCGGCTGTATCGTAATCTGGAACGTATTTTCCTAGTTCACCGTACATCCCATAAACCAGGGAGATAATCTCGGATTTTTTTTTTTGTCGGACCGCTGTGTATATCTGTATCGGTTCTGAACAACCATCCTGCGGCATTATACACAGCGGCTCAAAAAATCGGGGGGGGTGGGGGAATTATTATCTGAAATCGATACATTCCGTCGAATCAAGACGTGCTACTGTTGATTATTGCTTATTATTATATTGTTGCTTCGTTGTGGGAATTGCCGAAGACATTTGGATAGGCCCAATTAGAGTTACTAAAATAATTTAACAAATATTTTTAAGATTCGTTCACGTTGGACGATACAAAACTAGTTACGATTGAACGTAAACGTTTTCCGATGGTGGAATGGACGAATCATCGATAGATGATGTCCATTCGAAGATTAACTTCGATAAAGAAACGTTTTCTTTTCATATATCATGTGTATTATAGTACTGCGTTAGGTATGTAATTTTTTACATAATATTGTGCAACTAGAGCAGGTATATTTTTATGTTATATATAACTTCTGCTCGCATGTAGCGATTCTTTCTTTACTCTATGTGAAGGTTTCGCTTCATTCGGGCGACAATGTATTTTAATATTAATAACAATAACATTAAACGACAACTCGGCACGACAGTCGCATGAAAATGGGAAACGGAACACAACGGCTGCAACAACGCAGCATTTATTGGGGATTTCCCATTTCCTTACCCTATATTCACCACTCCTCATATATGAAACGGCACTAGCACACAAGACCACAATTCTATATGATACTGAAGCAGAAACTTTCAAACAAACGCGTTTGTGTTGACATTTTTTTATAGAAACTAGAATTTATTTCCCATTCTAGTACTCATTTCACTTTCCTTTAAGGTACTGAGGTAAACGAAATATAATCGGCGATCGTAGCTATATAATCGTCGAATTCAACATATCTATTTCCTCTTCGCACGAATTTTCACACGTCTTCTTTATCCTTGTTTCTAGCATAATATCGGCTAAAGTGTACAACCCTGCCTGACTCCATTTCTTATTTTTGCTACTTCTTCTTCCCCCCTCAATTCTAACTAAAGCAGTTTGATGTTTATATAGATTGAAAAATTTCTCATATCCTTATAATCTATTCCCGTTCCTTTTTAAATCTACGAAAGTTATGCAAATAGTTTTTTCCTACTCTCATTATTTTTTCTACTACCGTTCTTAGTTGTAAAATAGCCTCCCTCGTCCCTCTAACCAAGAGTACTATTAATTTATTATTTTCTAAGTGTAAGAAGGTTGTTTTAATTTTTAGTATATTTTTAACTGAAGAATTATTAATAATTAATTTAAAAAAAAATTGAATAAACCTAATAATGTTGCTCACTTCTGTTTTATTTAGGCTAGGCGTATAATATCGTAACATAATGGCCCTAAACGGGTCAAATATGCCCGTACCGACAATTCCTTCGCTCCTACCGATCCTCTTTGGCCACGAATAATAATCGTTGAGCAATCTTCAGTTAGCCGCGATTAAGTTTCGAAATGTAATCGAACACAAAAACACGCATGTAAATGTTTTTAATTTCAAAGTGCATACACAAACACTATTTTATTAAATACCCGGATCGTTTTTGAGAGCCAATATACTATTGACTTTTACGGTTTTAATAATTCGTCCTTGCGACTGTAAAAAATCTCGTTCGTCCGTTCCCGTTTATAACAATGTTGAACATAAAATTTTACAGGTGCACATTGTCAGGTATATTATTTGCGATAACCGATCCTCTTCATCGATAATCTTTATTTAGGACGGGCGAATAGATTGCAGAAAATCTACCTACTCCAGCAGGTGGAAATTCTCCATATTTATGCAAAAACGTTCTCATCTCCATTTGAAAAAAGTATATTAACTGCCTAGAATATCAATACTGCCGATAAAGCGCAGAACCGGATTCATCGAATTAAAATTGCACTATTTATGTGAAAGAAGAACAGTTTCTAATCGCTTTGGAAAAGACTTGTAACTACCACACTTAAGGATATTGTTCAAAATCGAATTATAATAGCGAAATAAATAGGCAACGGTATCTGTTATGTCTCTCTACAATCAAGGACGGTTCTGTTTCCACAACGAAATATAAATATTTTTGCCATGTCTCCTTAGCCAATATTGCTTCTGTAACCGCCGTTAACCGACAGTGAAATCAAAGAAATTCTTATAAAGGATATTGATGATACTATCGAATTCGATATTTAATCTGCAGACATTTTTTTTACCTCTTCCTTTGAGGCTTGCGAACATAAAAGTGCATCGATATAATGATTTTGACTATTACTCACAGGTTCTATATGGAAAATACGAAAAGTAAAGAAGCAAAATAAATAATATATAATAACAATATTGATAAAATGCACGTAAAAAAAAATGCAGGTGAGTTTGTTTAATATATAATGAGGGTGGTAATCTACTATCGAAGATATTCTTTAGTATTATTTATATGAGGTTAGAGATTCGAGTGGAAGGTTAGTTCGAAATTGTTAATTTAAGTCGCCTTGCAATGGGCCGGGACTTAAAAATTTTAATTTATCTTCATCTAGTTCATTATAGTTCAATACAAAACTAGTTCTCAGCATTTGATTCGGGCACTTTTCGAATTCGAGAATTCGATTAACTCGGCTAGCTCTTCGGCAGATCTTGACGTTATCAGACACATTGCATATGTTTACAATAATATGACCGATGTGAAGAAATTTGTGAGACATTTTTAAACGAAACGACAACTAAATAGCGCGAAATTTGTACTTTCTAGAATTTGAGGAATATATTGATTGGGCATTTTTTAAGATCAATTCACGCCCAAACAAACGAATATATATTAAATACGATAAAGACTGATTTACATTAAATATTTTAAATCGAAACTAAACAGTTTTACAAACTAGGAATTTTGTACAAAAAAACGCATAAAATTGAACTGATAGAAATCGGCACCTTTATATAATAATGTGCACAGTTCCTGTTGGAAACTATTACAAATGTCAATAAATTCCAGTAGCCTGTAAAAATGAAAAGGCAGATTTATTTGCATTTTCGTTTGTGAGTTTTCTGAAAGAATTTCGGTCGCATTCTATGTAGGTCCGATCGCGATCGGAAAATACACGGAATAGGTGGATCGTTCCCAAATAAATTCGAAAGCGGTCTTTACAGACACCACTTTTTTTTCTGGAACACTCCCCGATTCTCGTACACGTCGATATCGATCCACATCCAACACACAGGTTCATGAAGTGCTCTTGCATCTTTTTTAACCCATCGAATTGTTGATACTGCCAAAATATAGCTACTCACTTGGAATGCAGTCGATTTTTTGCCGAGGAAGACAAAACCATTGACGTTGTGTAGTTTTTGTATTAAAATATCTATTAAGGATGTGTATAGTTGTTTGGCTGCCCTGTAGTTCGATTTTACAATGGATATTCACGATATGTGTTGGTCCAAAGGTCGAAACAATTGTCACTTTGAAGAGGGTGATGCATTCTCTTGTGCGGTATTAATTGACAAAGATTACTCAATTCAACCGTACGAAATGAATGATTTTTTCGTTGTTGACATCTTGGTTCCGTGAGTTGCGTAGAATATAATATAAGTGGCTGGTTTCGGTGCTTATAAGAAATCGTTTGCATTGTAATGGCTGGGCAACGTGCATATATATATGTAGCGTTTACCCTTAACACACGCTGCTACATCGGACCTTTAACATCATAAATCTAGTTTCTGAACAGTGTATTTTCCAAGTGGCACGCATTTAATTAAGAGAAATGACCCCGGCCGTAACTCATACCGAACGGCGTGGCGGTGGTCCCGAATTTAAATAAATTTAGCGATAAATTACCGTAGGACTAGAATTAAACTGGGAGAGAGAAAAGAGAATGAAACGGCGGGACAAGCAACCAGCGGACAACGTGCCTCTTTCGTTTCTACTCCTTCTCCCGCCCTTATAACCTTTGGTCAAAGAAACCATGTTACTCTGCGCACGAGATAAACGTATTTTTTAAATAGGAGGAGCTAGAAAGTGTGGAACAGATAGATGAGGATGACTTAGGTCCTAGCATACTTAGGTCAGAGTTTCATAGAGCATTAAATGATTTACGGAATAACAAAGCAGCGGGGATTGATATGATACCAGCCGAATTAATAAAACACGCAGGGGAAAAAATGCAGGAGCGATTATACAGGTTAGTTTGTAAAATATATGAGAAGGGAGAAGTACCACAGGATTTTCAGCGTAGTAGAATAGTAACAATGCCGAAGAAAATAGGAGCTAATTTGTGTGAGAACTATAGGACCATTAGTCTACTATCACATGCATCGAAGATATTATTAAAGATTATTTATAGGAGATTAGAAAATAAAGTAGAGGAAAGGCTAGGAGAAGATCAGTTTGGTTTTAGGAAAAACAGAGGGACGAGAGAGGCGATTCTAGCACTAAGAACGGTAGTAGAAAAAAGAAATAGGGTAGGAAAGGTAACTTGCATAGCTTTTGTAGACTTAGAAAAGGCATTTGATAATGTAGATTGGGACATAATGTTTAGAATTTTAAAAGAAACGGGTATAGATTATAAGGATAGGAGAATAATTTTTAATTTATATAAACACCAAACTGCCTTAGTTAGAATTGAGGGGGAAGAAGAGGTAGCAAAAATAGGGAAGGGAGTTCGGCAGGGATGTACACTCTCACCGTTATTATTTAATCTATATATAGAAGATGCAATAAACAAAGTAAAAGAAGAGTATAGTGTAGGTGTGAATGTACAGGGAGAGAAAATATATATGTTGAGATTCGCCGACGATATAGCTATATTGGAAGAAAGCGAAAAGAATTTAGAAAGGGTATTGAATGGTATGCAGGCAGTATTGACTAGGGATTTTAATATGAAAATAAATATAGGTAAAACTAAAGTGATGAGGTGTGACAAAAAGGAATGCAGTAGAAAAATGAGGATCTCAATAGGAGATATTAGAACCGAAGAAGTGTCAGATTTTTGTTATTTAGGCAGTAGAATCACAAAAGATAATCGAAGCAAGGTAGATATAAAGTGTAGGATAGCACAGGGTAGGAAGGCATTCGTAGAAAAAGAACAGATTTTAAGATCAAATATTGACTTGGGTATTAGAAAAAGATTACTGAAGGTATATGTTTGGAGTGTAGCACTGTACGGGTGTGAGGCGTGGACTATAGGAAAGGAAGAGAAGCTTAGATTAGAAGCACTTGAAATGTGGTGTTATAGGAGGATGATGAGGATTGGTTGGGAAGATAAAGTAACAAATGAAGCTGTACTAGAGTTAGTAGGGGAGAAGAGAAGTATTTGGAGAGTGTTACAGCGTAGGAGAGACAGATTAGTAGGGCATATTCTTAGGCATGGGGGGATTATGCAATTGATCATAGAAGGTAGAGTGGAGGGAAAGAGAGGGGTAGGTAGGCCTAGATTGGAGTATGTGAGTCAGATAGTTGAAGACGTTGAGATGAATAGCTATAGGGAGATGAAGGGATTAGCTCAGGATAGATCGGCATGGCGTGCTGTTTCCAACCAATCTTTAGGATTGCGGACTCTTTAACTAACTAAGGAATATTATAAATTGCAAAATGAAAGTAGTCGTCGGTTTTGGAATTGTCCTTCGTACAACAAAATTTTTAAAAAACGAAAGAGACTTACTGCTATTTTTCAACCGCCCAGATGTCGAATGAGTATTATATGCAAATTGGATACAAATGCGCACGTTACGATTGCGATATTTTTATCGATACGGAACGTTCAATTTACGATTCGCGATTTTCACGAGCATATAAAGTAGATTTCCAATTTGAATATGCCCCCAGATATATTTTCTGTTGTATGGAAATGCTGAAGATAAAAAAAAAAGCACGCTCGCGCACGCATAGCCTATGATCGTAGGGTGATATTCCTTTTAATTCCCTCAATCTCTCATTTTATCGAAGGCAACCAAAACCGGGATATCTACGAACGTGTAGAACGGTGCAATACCAACACGGATATTTGATCAATCATTGACTCGCAGAAAAACGATAGTCTCGCTTGTTTGTTTTATTTTACATTTACCTGTCGCGAAACGTTTAAAAACGCGGAATTGCAATCGAGATTTACTTGCAAGTATCAAAAGCATCGATAATTTCTGCGCGAGCTTTTCTCGTAAAATATACAACGATATTTTTAAATGAGTGATCATTTTTATGATCGCAAAAAAACATTTTTATAGATATATTACTATACAAGCTTTAGCCAGTTAAAATGTGTACACGAAATTGCCGTAAATAATTAATAGCGTTTTAAATAATGAATTTTTAATGGGAAGCACAACCCATTAATTTTTAATTATGATTATTTGGCACACAACAAAACAAAACTGCTCTCATTTAATTTCGATTTAATTTTTTTTTATAATCTCGAACCATTCACGTGTGATATCATTTCATCGCTGATTTCATATATATCTTCTTTTTCCTTCGCAGGGACTGTCGCGTGGTTCGTGATCCGCAGACACTGAAATCCAAGGGATACGGATTCGTCTCGTTCATAAAGAAAGCCGTAAGTAACTATTTGCGCCTATGGCCCAGACACGTACACTTATTTTGATATAATGAATCTACATTAATATGTCTGACCAGGGAAACACACGGACCGTAAAAACGCGGCCTTAGTAAGCCCGTAACTAAAATAAAAGCAAATTTAGCTACATGTGTTGTCAACTTCTTGTTTTGTTGATTTGGCCATCTTGTTCCGTACATTTTAATTCATTTATAAACCGTCTGAAATTTGTAAATTTTGCAACTTAGATTGAATGTGACGTTAAATATAAATACGGTATCTAGTGCATATATATTGCCGCTACGAAGTATAGATGAAAGTCTTTCCCTCTTCAGATACGATATCGCGCATTCAGTATGGTATACATCGTTTTTTTTTAAGTGTCGGACCAGTACTGCGCATAAGGGCTGCACTTATATACATCACTTTTACACAAGCTACGCAGCCACACCTAGTTTTTTTTATTGACACTACACAAGCGTACCCACAGCACTATTCAATATGCCGTACGACTGACGCCATACTGTTTTGAATAGCACTGCTCTGTACTATATTGGTCAAGCCATTATGAGAATGTATTTCGACTTTTTCGTTCTTCGAGAGTATGTGACGGGTGTCGACTCGTTGATCGTCTGCGTATACGAAAGTCAAATTAAAAATATGTTAGAAGCGTTTTCATTTCCCAGATGATTCGACGTGAAGTAGAACATATCCCAATAACTGAACTGCCAAGTTTCACTCCATAAACATAACGTTACGTGAAGGTACCAAAATAATAATAAAAAACATTCGATTTAATTGTTTTCTACTGTGCTCGTTTACAATTCCTTTTTGATTCAATCATTCGTATGGTTGTAAGTCTTCGGGAAGTTATATTTAGCTTTTTCGGACGTCCCAGTTTCGCAGTACACCTGCACGTTTAGTTACGGCTTCGGACGGACGAAGAAAAAAACCGGGACGGTAATTTACGATGTTTTGTACAAGTACAGGTGCGCCACCGTGATTTAAACAAGCTACAGATGGGGAAGTTTTATAAAAGATATATTAATAATTATAATAAATTCTTGATCCAGGCATAGTTAGTTATACATACATAATTCATAATAATAAGTGGGTAAACAAAAAGAAAAGTAAATTTTATTTAACGATGTAAAAAACGTATATAAAATACGTGCCAAAGTGCAAAAACACGTTTTTTTACGAAAAATGGATAGATTCTAGAACTCTTTTCTTTTTATATAAAAAAAGAAATTGTATTTATTAATTGTCCAGAATTACAATCCAGCGTTACTACAATCTAAGACTAAATATTAAAAAAATAATTAATTTTAAATTAATTAATTAATTAAAATTAATACTAATATTAAAATGTTATTCTTGTCGAGCAATTTCCGAAAAGGAACAATTCCGCAATCAAATTTGCTACCGTGATCTTAAACAATCTCAGTGTGAAGTGTTACTTTCAAATGTTTCAAAATTTAATAAAAGTACAGTGCCGTGCAATTTCTAATCGAGGGTGAATACGATCGCGCTTTTTTTCGGTAGAAGGATTTGGGATATTTTCGTTACAATGGCCGTAGCATGTGGAGGTGCAGAACAATTAAGCGGGGTGTTTGGGGATGGTGTAAGGTAAAAGCTGACATATTGCGGTGGCGGCCAACACTCCGGCCAAGCCGCCGACGTTGCTAGATTAAATCTATTTTTAAAATGCGCTTTGTGCCCGCTCCACATTTTTTCGCATTGCACGGAAACATAGCTGGAACGTCCCTCCTTAAGCCCGTGACTTTAATTCACGAATTCATTGTACTATCGCACACGCTCGAATCGCAACATAAATTCTTCAGTTATTTTGCGTAGTTGTAACTTTGTATTCGGTACACTCGTTTACCCGGCAAAAATGGCGCGCAGCTCAAATTTGAAAGCGAATGAATCGCAACTTTTATGTAATCGTGGAAATTGTCGGGGCGGTATTTTATTATCCGCAAATTATGATTAACTTCAAACTAGCAATATAAATTGCTTATTGATTTTAATGTCGAACAAATAATCTATCGACGATAGTAAGATCATAGTCAATTTTCAGAGCGATTTTATTCGGCGCGCTCGACAGCCTGCATGATTTTAATTTCCTCTAAAAATAAGCCGGATGTCGAAAGTTATTTCCGGCCACGATATTCCGCGCTCCTTTATTTACCGTCATCGCTGTTTCTATCGCTTCTAAAAGAATTCACCGTCAAAAGAAACCCACATCTCATTTCATTATACATTGTACTGCGAATGTTCACTTTGTGTCCTCGACGCAATTAATTGACGCCGATATATGATCGATACTTTCCAAATTTATGCTCCGCTTTACTTTTTTTTTGTCGCTTTTCTTTGTAACGGGCGACGGTTACGGTAAACGTGTGTGTATGATGTATCGGCTTATAGATGATACGCCACGATGCGATGGGAATATGCAAAATGAAATATGGATCCACTATCTTAAAGGCTGCCATTTATTTATTATATGCATATAATGTAACCGTGTGTGCCTAGTGCCTACACTGGGATGCTTCAAGATCGATGGTGTTACTGTATCGGAAAAATATACAGAATGTTGGCGAAGATCATCCTCTACAAAAATCCGTTCTTTTACGTGTCTAAGTGTCAACATATTGTTCACTATACAGAAGACAATATCGAATAACAAACACTAGCGAAAAACCGAAACAAAAATTGATTATACAATTTAACACAGGCGCATTACATATTTGGATTTTGTTTTTTTAATTCGCTTTACTGTTGAATTTGCGGTCAGATTAGGTTTATGTGTAACCCTTTATATATTTTACCGCTACAGTTGTGTATCTTAATATAACCCCCATATATATATATATACACACTGGCGGTCCTTACTCCATAAAAATGAAAATACATATCGTGTTGCAGGAAATAGTTTTCTACCGGTTGGCCCGTTTTTTTTCGCGCGATACGGAAGTCGGGAAACGGAACGCCGTTGGCAATCGCCCCACCGAAATATGTGTGGGAAATACTCTACAACAACACCAGATTCTAACTTCAATTTTAGATAAAAGTTTTCAAAAAAATATATGAATATGCTGCCATATCCCACACTTTTAATTTCATATTTTCACGTGCTAAATTCAATCGCTAAAATATGTATAAAGTTTATATCGCCACGCCGTTATCCAAAAATTAAAGTAAAGTTGAATTTTCATCTAAATTTCGCAGGTTGAGTGAGTTCTATAGCAACTACTTACGTAATGATACTTATTGGTCTCCTTCTGCGCGAAACCGCAGTCATTTTATTTTACCTGTAGCTATAACCACCTGATGCTTTCCACGACTTTTTTCATACGCCAAAAGTACCATCGCGATGTCTCGATTATAAATGGGAGGAAATATATAATATATCTTAAGTACTTATTCGTATCGTCCTGTCAGATATCAAATGTAATTTTTGGCTAGATTTAAAAATGCAACGAAAACATCTTTTTAATAATGTCCTTGCGTTGCAAATGTTATAACTATAACGCTAACGAGAATTTGAAGGTTTTTGTTATCTTCTGTATAAACTTATCGGTTCGTATCGTCCTGTCAGATTTCAAATGTAAGTTTTGGCTACATTTAAAGAATGCAACGAAAACATCTTTTTAATAATGTCCTTGCGTTGCAAATGTTATAGCTATAACGCTAACGAGAATTCAAAGGTTTTTGTTATCTTCTGTATAAACTTATCGGTTCGTATCGTCCTGTAAGATTTCAAATGTATTTTTTGGCTACATTTAAAGAATGCAACGAAAACATCTTTTTAATAATGTCCTTGCGTTGCAAATGTTATAGCTATAACGCTAACGAGAATTTTAAGGTTTTTGTTATCTTCTGTATAAACTTATCGGTTCGTATCGTCCTGTCAGATTTCAAATGTAAGTTTTGGCTACATTTAAAGAATGCAACGGAAACATCTTTTTAATAATATCCTTGCATTGAAAATGTTATAGCTATAACGCTAACGAGAATTTGAAGGTTTTTGTTATCTTCTGTATAAACTTATCGGTTCGTATCGTCCTGTCAGATTTCAAATGTAAGTTTTGGCTACATTTAAAGAATGCAACGGAAACATCTTTTTAATAATATCCTTGCATTGAAAACGTTATAGCTATAACGCTAACGAGAATTTTAAGGTTTTTGTTATCTTCTGTATAAACTTATCGGTTCGTATCGTCCTGTCAGATTTCAAATGTAAGTTTTGACTACATTTAAAGAATGCAACGGAAACATCTTTTTAATAATATCCTTGCATTGAAAATGTTATAGCTATAACGCTAACGAGAATTTGAAGGTTTTTGTTATCTTCTGTATAAACTTATCGGTTCGTATCGTCCTGTCAGATTTCAAATGTATTTTTTGGCTACATTTAAAGAATGCAACGAAAACATCTTTTTAATAATGTCCTTGCGTTGCAAATGTTATAGCTATAACGCTAACGAGAATTTGTAGGTTTTTGTTGTCTTCTTTATAAACGTATCGGTGCGATTGCCCAAATGTTGTTAATTCTAAAAAGTTCTTGTTACACGCCTACTCGGATTTGTACAAACATAGTCCTTAAATACTATAACACGCGACATGCGTTTGTGTATATCCCACGTTAATTTCGAATAAAATAAATACCACTTCCCGTAATTTTATATGAATATCGTTTTCAATCTTCCGAGCGGCATGAGTATTGTTTGCTATGAAGGCAAATAAGGTTATTGGCTTGACGGATATGAATTGGTCCCAATATAGGCGAAGGCATTCCCGCGAAATGCATAAAATGTATACGTATTCGCAATTTTCCCAAATATTTGTATTACATTCAATTCGTCCTACCAAGGGGATATATAACAATTTTTCAATAAAATATATACAATTCTGGAGTATGCACCGCACGCAAACATTCTATACCAAATGTAATATAATATTCGTTCTGTATCTCAATTCTTCATACTGATATAGGGCTACCTCTTCCTTATATTAATCTAATCGATTCATATGGTCTATAATTCGTTCTACGACATTTTTATAAATTAATTGAAACGAGTAATCTTCTAAATGTCGAGCAGTACTTGCAAGTTTGTTAATTTCGTACTGTTGTCCTTTAAGTTCAACCATTTCAATTATTCGCAAAATGGACAAAATAAGAGTTTAATTAAACAACATAAATACAGCAATAACCCAATCGGAGAACCGACGCGATGTTTTTATCTTGTTGGAATAATAATTATCTGTAACTAACTCTTCATATAATATGTTTTTTAAGTCAAGCACATGTCATCACGTAGCTATATAGTCTAGAAAACTTGATTTCTTTTATTTTCTTGTTTATTTTGAGCATTCCAGTTTATCCGGATGATGTTATATAGTTAATATGGAAGTTTCCCCCACGCAAAGGGTGCATTCATCTCTTCAATTTCTTACCAATCCACGGCACGTAGCTCAATTCCATCGAACCGAGAAAGAATAATAGTGCGCCACTATTCTAGTCACCCAGTTAGCCAGTCAACCTTCCAAAGCGTAGTATCCGCGAAACTTTCGATCGACTAATTTATTTTGAAATCCGATTAATTTTGAGACGCCTCAGATCAAAGTAATTCGCAATCCTGTATGTGAGAGGTAGGTTTACGCTTCAAGTGCTGTTGGTATATGGTTGGATCCCGTATAGACATATGACAGTACCAACCTTTACGCCCTTCACACAATAGCTGACTGGAACAGCATCGTGAGTGTCTGGAATGTAAATTGTGTAGTGGCGATGTCGGGGATGGACGATGCCGCCACCCTAATCAAAGATGCTGCGCTTGTGCTAAGACAACATTTAACTTCGCAATATAAATCGCACATCGCGTAAAGGTAAAATTGCGGCTAGCGATATTTTACAAGTAATATTTGCTACAAAAGATTATCACATAAACTGTGCAGGATATGGAGGCGTAGCCTCCGAAATGCGCAGCTAGTCATTGAGTCACAGTATTTGGGTGATAATTCTATACAATTATTTGATATTGTATAGTGATTAAATATATTTGAATTTGGGGGAATTTAGCACGAAATTTGATATAGCAGTCCAAAACAATGTAGATCTTAAGGAAACTTAACCAACCAGCTTTTGTGAAATATCAGATATATAATAATGCAGACAGTATGCAACATTAAAGTAGGATATGATTAAGTTTGAGAGCTTTCGTACTTATTTCATCGAGCAATTATAATTGCCAATAGTTAAAGTCCACGACCGATAGCATTCCAATAAATGTGCATCCCGTGGCATATATTCAACTGGGATTTGGAACTAATTTAAATTCACCGGATAAGCGCACGTCAGCGATGCAAACTACCAAGGAAGCTGCTCCTATTTGGTTGTATAAATAATCGTCCCGTCTGTACCAATAAACTACCGGACGTATCGATAGATTATTAATTACGTTCGTCCACCACCGCCATTATATATACAATTTCCGGTTGGTCCATCATAGCTGCACAACTCGACGCACCAATATTATTTTAAATTATTTCGCCGTTTCCGATTCGCCTCGGAACGCATGTATCGAATGACGCGGGAGGCTGTTGTTGAAACTCGTGCTGTGAATTGGGAACCGATTTGGTCCTGTTAACCGGATGTTCCGAAAACCGGTTTTTTCGCAACTATTCGGGATGCGTTTTTCGATTACGCCGAATAGAGCAACGTGATCTCCTTGTAAGATTACGGCACGTCGCAGTTATGTTACGCCGTTTCTTTGATATTACACGTCGCGAAATCGTTGCTTCTTTAACTGCACTGATAGATATGTGCCCGCAAATTCTAGCCACTATTTCTGCTAATGGAAATTCTGTAGAAAACAAATGCAGTAATGGGGCCCGCATCCTCAATTTATATTTAAATAGCGTCTTTGGCGCGTGCTCCGCAGTAAAGTGGTAATTGCTGGCTGTATAGTTTTCTTCCACCCCTTCGCATATATGAAACACGCTCGTACAACCGTGGAAAATATACCCCCATTCGCCCATATAGACATTTTCATTACCAGCTTGCACTGACAGCGTAAACAATTCCGATTTCGAGATCATTTCCCGTATGTAAAGTTCCAGTATTTCCAGATTGTAAACCATAGTATACCGATGCAAGAAGCACTCGTTTATACTGGATGCACACGTTGCACTTTCTTAACCGCAATTCGCGTTATTTAATTGTATAAATATAATTGAAATGTCGCTTCATCTCGATGGCCGCGATCTATATGATTGAAAAACACACACCACAAAGTATCCGATAAAAACACCATGTATATAATAGTATAGAATATCACCCAAATACCGTAACTTAAACGTAAAGTATTAAGTAGCCAGATGCGCATTTCGAAGGCTATATCCCCATCTTCAATAGCACTAGATAAAACGAAATAAAATACCTCTGTCACAAATCGTGATTGATATCGTATTAAATAAATAAATACATAAAAATGATATAATTTTAAAGTAACGTGTAATACTTCTAATAGTCTTGCTAATTTTCTAGGGAATCCCAAAGATTTGATTGATTTCAATAACAAAATCTCGTATTTATGAAATATCTTGTTCTAGTTGTCCTAATGTCCTAATGTGCTTCGCGGACTAAAAATGTATTTTTCACGACAAAAAAATATTTTTTATCTTTTATTTTTTATAGGACAAATACGTAGACCTGTTGAAACTAGATTTAAGGAGCATTTAGCTCATTTCAGATTAAATAGAAAAGCTAAAAGTGCTGTAGCCGAGCATATTTTTGACTAACTCAGGTCATCCTATTCAAATTAGTTCACTTAAATTACTTAAAAGTGTTTTGAATTATTCCGAGTTAAATGCTTATTAAAGTATATACATGTATTATCGTATCTATTTAATTTATTTAATAAGAACTATTTTTTAATTTTTGGTTATTTTAGATTTGACAAACCAATGTTTATTGTTGTTACTTGTAAGTTTCCTTAATTATTAATTTATATTATTTTAGAAGATTTATAGGTCATATTATATACCATTTTTGAAATACTTTTTGAAATACTTAAAAAAATATATTTTTTAACTCTGAAAATAAATTGATTAACGTCAGAGATCTGAAAACGTTTAAAAACGACCACTTTCAACGAATACAAGCGTTTTTAGACATTTTCGTGTTTCGCGGACTTAAAACTGTATTTTTCACGACAAAAAATATTTTTTACCTCTGAAAATAAATTTATTAACGTCAGAGAGCTGGAAACGTCTAAAAACGATCACTTTCAACGAATACAAACGTTTTTCATGTCATGTTGACTTATTTATTTAATAGTAGTATCAATCACGATTCGTGACAGAGGTATTTTATTTCGTTTTTATTTTGTGCTACTGAAGATGGGGGCATATCCTTCGAAGTGCGCATCTAGCTACTTAACGCTTTAAGTTCTATTCTATACTATTATTTAACACCGTAGTGATAATTTTTAAAACTATGTATATATATAAGCACTCTATTAATATCCTATCAAATGGATAAAATCGTTATTGAAATAATTCGAATTCGATTGCATAGGAGATGTGGAATGGCAAATAAACATGAGCGCGTAGAATGGAATTGAATTAATATCGTGCTTTATATTTTGGATCAATTATTGCGGCAATAATTATTGAATAGCAATTCGTATCATTTCGGTAATGAAATAATATTGGAACGTATGGTGTAAAATAAATTGACTAGACAATTTCAAGTTGTTATTTTGGCAGTACTCCGCAATGAAACAATAAACGAAAGTTATGTAGTAAAAAAAATTGAATCAGAGCTGTGTTAAACTAACTCTAAACGAAAATGTTACAATTTTTTTTTCATTTCTTATAACGAGTAGAAAAATTCCACCCGTCAGTATTTTATTTTAAGATAAAAACGTTGATTTTACTTCAAACATAGCGAAACTATTTGTCTTCGATAAGTGGCGTTTCGATACAACGTGGATATATATCAATTTTTTTTTTTTGAGATTGGCATTTTTGAGAAAGGAATTTTCCTCATGGAATTATCCCTGACCGGCGTGGAATTCGAACCCACAACTTCCGAGGTGGCAGTCGTAACAACTGCACCACGGTCCTAATCAATTTTATTTATCTTCTTATTAAATGAAACGTCGCATAATTATAGCTTGATTCTATTTTTATAAGATGTAAATGTGTTGTTGTTTTTCGGCAAAAAAAATGGTGGAAAATGGAAAAAAATTCTTTATCAACTAGTCCACCTTTCTAAAGGTTTCATTTCGAAAGAGAAATAGGCCGCGCACATTCGCACGAACATAGAAAACGCACCCAAACATGAGCGCACACATTACTTAATTATGGATGTACTCCACGGTATAATTATGCCGCATAAACATAAGATATTAGCGGCGTAACATTGCGACATTCCATACCCAGTCGGGTATGTGTGGGGGGTATGTCGAGGGAGCATACAAAACACGCAACCCCACATAATATATACAATGCCGATGGAAATTCCTTCCTTCAGTGATTTCACTTTTTTTTATCGAAAACAAAAATACCAAGTGTAAAAGAATTTTTTTTTATGGTTGCAGTACTAATAGTATATGGTGAGGTACCACAGGATCTTCAGCGCAGTAGAATGCTCTGCCAGACGTAGAAATGCAGTAGAAGGATCTTCAGTGACAATGCCGAGGAAATTAGGCGCTAATTTGTGTGAGCACATTAGTCTACTATTGTTAAAGATTAGAAAATAAAGTGGAACAAAGGCTAGGAGGAGATCAGTTTAGTTTTAGGAAGAACAAAGGGACGAGGGCACTAATAATGGTAGTAGAAAAGAGAATGAGAGTAGGATAGGCATTCGATATTGTAGATTGGGATATAATGTTTAGAATATTAAAAGAAACGGGAATAGATTATAAAAATAGCAGAATTATATTCAATCTATATAAACATCAAACTGCTTTAGTTAGAATTGAGGAAGGAAGAAGAGGAAGTGAGAATAGGAAAGGGAGTCCGGCAGGTATGTACACATTCGCCGTTATTATTTAATTTATATTGCAATAAAAATGCAATAAAGAAGGATGGACGAGTGTATTGAAAAGAAATTTGAGGTTCGTCGACGATATATAGCTATCTTGGAAGAAAGGGGGCAGAATTTAGAAATGGTATATGCAATAATTGATGACGAGCATGATAATATATATAAGCAAAATCAAAGTGATGATGTGTGACAAGAAAAAAAGTAAGCGAAAGATAATTAGATAAATTTAAAAATAGTTCTTATTAAATATATTATACAGACAAGAAGAAATTGGGCTTGATTCTAAATTCATTCAATTTTATTTAGATTTATGCATGTATATACTTTCATTTAACATTTAACTCGGGATAATTCGAAACACTTTTAAGTAATTTGAGTGAACTAATTTGAATAGGATGACCTGAATCAAAAATATGCTCGGCTACAGCACTTTTATCCTTGCTATTTAATCTGAAATGAGATAAATCTAGTCCTTACATTTAACTCGGAATAATTCAAAACACTGTTAAGTAATTTAGGTGAACTAATTTGAATAGGATGACCTGAGTTAGTCGAAAATATGCTCGGCTACAGCACTTACATCCATTCTATTTAATCTGAAATGAGTTAAATGCTCCTTAAATCTAGTTTCAATTGATCTACGTGTTTGTCTTATATATATACTTTAGGACAACTAGAACAAGATATTTCATAAATACCATATTTTTTATTGAAATCAATCAAATCTTCGGGATTTGCTAGAAAATTAGCAAGACTATTCGAATAATAGGATTATCGAAATTAGATATAAAAAGCACAGGATAGGAAAGCAATCGTACAAGAAGAGCAATTTTTAACATCAAATAGTGACTTCGGTATTCGAAAAAAATTCTTTAAAGCGTATGTGGAGCATTGTACGGATGTGAGGCGTGGACTATGGGATGGTGGCTTGCGCACCACCTGAATAGTCTTCTAATTTTGTCTTGCACTGTATAATTCACACGCATATTCGTGCAAATATACCATACCATCCCAAGTACGGTATTCTCTATGAGTGGGAAGATATGCAGATAGATTTATGTTCGTAATTAATATTAAATGCATTAGCAGCGTCAGTAGGACCATTTCGCGGAAGATTTTAGTGAGAAGTTATAGGGCAGCAGGTGCCGAAACAGCCGGACTATCCCTATCTTCGTACATAACGCGTAAATGGCCTTTACAAAAATATGACGTTAAAAACGGCTAAAACAGGGAAAGGCTTTAGAAGGGCACGTAACTCTTATAAGCAAGAATAATTATTATATACATGTAATAATTTCATTAAAGAGGCGCACAGCTTACATATACAAATGTAAAGTAAACACGGCAACACGGTTTAAATATTAATATTTAAAGTACGTTGGGAAAGTTGAATATTTTTCGCGAGGATATACTGCGCCTCGCTTTCCTATTTGATTTTGAAGATGACAATGACTCATCGCAGAATCGGGCCAGTAGCAGCAACAGCTACAGCCGGCACTAAGGAAAAAATGCGCGAAAGGAGCAACAAGTGTTGATAGTGAATTACGCGGAGAGTTATTAATATGGCATAAAATAAAGCGCGAATGGGAAATTACCTCAATATTGCTGGGGATGCGGTTCAATGTGTGCGCTCATTTTTCATAAGTATAAAATAAAATAACATCGCTCAACGTTTTATACGTAGTCGGGGTGTTATTTCAAATTGTTTTTCATTCGCTCTATCAATTTATTGAAGTTAAAACGCGACGAAAGGTCGTATATAAACTTCGTTTAAAATTACAGCGTGTAGTTGTAGAAACGTCTGTAACTTGCTGTAAATTGATTTGTAATCGTCAATGAATATTGTAAAAGTTCCGCAATAAATTCTGTCCGGACGTACAAATGCGTTATAATTACGACCGTACGGAAGTTGTAACAAACTATGTAAAATGACAATTTCGCTTTTGTCGAAGCTCCTAATGAGACTAAGAACTATAAGTGGATCTCATCTCTTTCTCAGAGCATTACACGTGCCGTAGCGTGCAGACGTAGGTGGGATTATAACCATCCACTCTACCCGGAAAGTCAGAATAAACCCCTTCTCCCGATTCCAGTTAAAACTCAAATTAAGATTTTCCAACAGCGCCTCCGGATAGACTAGATAACGTAATACGAAATAATGAGGATGAATAATTATTATAACATAAACTAAAATGTCTATAAAATGCGATGTTCAAATATTCCAAAAACGTGTAACATATTATAATAATGCAAGAGTTCGGGTTTACTTTTGTATATTTATAGTTGAATTGCACATTTAATATTCTTTCAGACGGTAAACATCTTCCAGTATTCCAGATATTTACATGCTACTTGCGCAACATAACATACATGTGGAATTAAAGTAAATTTAAATTTATATTCCACATATCCGCACTTAGGGAAGAGAAATACAATGTTCTATATCACGTTTTTATATAAATAAGTTTTCTGTAATTCGCTTTTTCATTTCTTCATAACGCTTAATAAACGAAACTATAATCGAATAAATCTCTCAATTTTAACAGTGATATTGCATTTTTATTTCTCTTCCCTAATATGGATATCAAAATCTATAACCTGTATATCCTTATTTTTGTTTGTTGCTTTCATCGCATTATATGCAATGAAAAATATGTGCATCCTTTTAGACCAATATATGCAACAGATACGCGAAATATGCATTTTTAAATGAAAAAAAATTTACTAATGAAAATTGGCATGTAATTTTCTTAAGCTACTCTATATCTTAGTTGTCCTTTTTTGACACGAATGAATTTTTCATAAAAAATCCTTAATTTTTACACGCCTTTGCAATTGTTGCATGAAAAAGGGGGCTAGTTTTTTGAGCAATTTTCTCAGAATGGCAAAGAAATTTTTCTGAAATATAGAACGAATTTTTAATCGACATTATTATAAACTTGCAAAATTCCAATAAAATTCTATATAATCGCAATTGAAGCATATTTATTGATTAGTAAATCGATTTCAAATCTCTTTTTGTTTAAAAATGAAGCATGTAAACAAAATGTTTAAATGCCAACTTATGCGTATAATCCAATTACTGATTACACACATCGCGAATGAAGAGAGGCAAAAATTACACTTCGAGGTACATACAAAATGTTCATTTTTTTAAAGAGAGAATTTTCCCCAATCTTCTGTTAATGTAAGGTAGATTTTATTCTCCAATTAAAAGCGATCCAAAGTTGGACCGCTTCGTCGAAGTAACACGAATGGCTGCAGGGTTGCCTAGCTAAGGTCAAATATTTACTTATATAGTTGATTTCGGTAAATTAAAATTAAAAGATCCTTTCATTTACCTGTGAGCCGTACACAATAGGAAAGGAAGATCAACTTTTCTGCGGAACAACGAAAAAACGCGAGAAACATTTGAACATTTACTCCGAACAGATTTAGCTGGCTCGATTTGTTTCGCGTAATTTTTTTTGTTGGTCCTTTATGGGCAAATTCTTATAGGATTTGGCATCCGTTTTATGCCAATTATTCCCTAGTGAAAATGATATTATACGCGTACAAATAAAGTTCGCTCTTTCATCAACGCTCTGTCACTAATTGTAGATAAAGAGTAAAGTTGCGGAAATAGTTTCTACGAGCGGAAGTTTCACCTCGCCGGCTTATTTGTCCTTTCTCTCCGTGCACGGTTCCATATCCAGCCGGGAGATTATTAGCGTTATAAGGCTGGTTATTTTAAATGTGATACGTAGTAGAAGAAGCACTCCCGCGGTGTACAGCAGAGTACCATCAACACCTAAATTATTATTGACATATTAAGTGAAATGTTCTCTTTCCATAGAACTCTTTTCCGGGGTCATTTCATTTATCCTTCGCGAGTTCCGTACAAATAATCGTACTTTATTTTCCATACTCTCAATCAATCGAACGCATACTCAAATACATTTTTTAATCCTTCGTAAAAATGCTTAATTGTCGACATTTTAACTACGTCCCTGATTTTGCCGAATTAAAGTATAATGTATGCGTAAAATAACGCACAATGCGCCTGGAGATCCGAAGAAGAGAACTTCACTTCTAGATATTAGAAACCTACTGGCGTAGTTTACTAAAAATGAAGAATATAATTCACATCGCAGTCATTTTAAAATTAGTAAATATATTTCAATTTGTCTGAAAAAAACTGTGTTTCTAACATACCGGAGTATTGTTGCTAGCATCAATGTTCGCCGCTTTTATGTAGATCGAGATCGTTTTCCGCATTATCGCTTCTTCGTCCATCCGTAGACGGCGAAGGTTTCGTCCTTATTAAGTAGATGCGTTTAAGGGATTCGTTCAGATCAGTACGCTTTCATATACAAGAGCGCAAATACATACCACTCTTACGCTATTGAAACGCTTTACTGGATCCGTGCGTTACCATTTATGTTACGAAGTAAATGTAAATGGTACATACAGGGTGCGAACGCATTATTATTTACTAAAAATACATTATTTTGCTAGAAAAGTGAATCGTTCAAATTAATTTTGTATAGGCAAAGCACCTACAAAAACTTAATGCGTGCGCGAAATTGCGACAAGCGCGAAAATATACGAGGTGCAAGAAGTTACTTGGAACTCTGTATGGTACACGAACGGTAATGCTAAAGTAAACAAAACAGTATTATGAAAATTCGAAATGAAATTGAAGTTCGCTGATCTACTTTGAACAACGAATGCACATGTTCTAATTTATACGCGCGCAATTAAATGTTCCACCGGATCAAGCGAAAGAATATCTTCAGTTTTCTAGGGGGAGGGGGGAATTATTCGTGTTTAATATTCACTGTTGTTTCGAAAATAACGCTATATTATATGTCGGTAACGTATGTATTGCGTAATGGAAAAGAAAGTGGAATACAAGCATTCCCGTTGACTTGGGCGAATTAAAAATTACCGGATGCATATCAGGGCAATGTCCGTTTACAATGTATCGAACCACTTTCCCACCCCGCCATCCCCAACTGGGGTTTCCCAACGGGGTCGATATACACCCTTCGTGGTGAATTTTAAAAGAGGTCGATGCACAACTCGGCTAATTATTTTACCGTTTCGTTTTTTTGAAAATATCAAATTTTATTCAAATCAGTAGGAATTCTATATTAATATTTTTTGGACTAATTAACAATGCAAAGACAGTCATTACGAATCGTTAATATATAAATATTTTTACGAGGAAATAGTTTAGGGTAAAGGACGAAGTAGTAAATTCTCACAAATTTTATTTTCCGACTAATTTCGATAACAAAATATCATCATTTGGGAGAAAATGGTCATGTATTTGATAAAATCGATTTAACAAATTTTACATTTAAAAAATTTATCGCGAAGAATCGCAATTTAATGACCGATTTGTTGATCATTAATAAATTTATTACATGATGGAACATCACGATAGAGGAAATAATTGTTTCTATGCAAAAATAATCCCTGTCGTATTTCAAGATAGTTGTTATCGGAGTCATAATATTAATCATATCGCAAATAAGAGCGGAAAATCGTCGAAAGGAAGCGTCATTTTGATTGTAACATCGTCGCTACGATATGAAAAAATGATAATAGCTAAATGCGCATTTCGCAGGCCAAGCTCCCGTCTTCCGTACCACTAGAATTAACCGCGGGATTGCACCAATCCTGTATTTCTACGCGGATCCAATTTCGTTTTTCTTGGTGTTCTGTACGCACGTCAAAAATACTCTTAACTAGTTGCGCATCCGCCACATTCTTCTTTACACTGTAATCGTTCCGGCCGGCCTTTCTAAGTTTCCGAACATGTGGATATGCTAATGATATCCCATTCCATGTATTTTAAGCAAACCGTCGGTGCTTCTTCTAGCCTTCCTCGTGGATCTGGCGGTTTTAGGTTTGGATAAGCACGTCTAGGACTTTCCAATCGCCGCAGCCCATTCCCCCACGATATTATAATGCTTATCGGGGAAGTCTTGTGCCTGGTGGCGGGTTCGACTCTTCGATTGACGCAGCGAGGGTTCGCCTGCTAAGCGGCCAGTTCGTGTGCACCGGAAAATAAAACAAACGCCACGGTCGCAACTAGCCCCCATTTCCGACACGCTATGTAATATATACCCACGACACACGTATATATTACTGAAGAAACGCATTTATATCCGCAGGTGAACGTTAACTGAAACGTACCTGAAGATAACTGGGCACACTATCGTATTACTGCAACAAATGAATGATAAAAAATTGCCGTTGGAAAATGCGTTTCGTTACCGCAACATAAAAAATGCGTCCCTCAAAATCGAGCCTCGAAATATGATTGCAATCATAATTTAACATTTTGCGCATTATGTATTAACTGGGCATATTTTGTCTTTGTTCTAGGAAGCGGAAAGCGCGATTGCAGCTATGAATGGACAGTGGCTGGGCAGCCGAAGCATTCGCACTAATTGGGCAACACGAAAACCTCCAGCACCAAAGAATGAAGGTATTGATCGCAATCAAAATATTTATATAAACGCCCGATATATCGGAATTTTCTGTCGTGAACATTTTTATTTCGGTCCAACGAGCATTTAGATAAATGTAGCCATTATAGCAAACGAACAATTCGCGTTATTTAATTTTTTTGGTATATCTATAGCAATTTATATTGGTAAAGGATCATTTCGAACTTTTTAAGATGTAATTTATATTGCAAATTTATCACTACGATGTCAAATAATTGTATAAATATCACCCGAAGCACGAAATGTAGCACAACTTCAGCAGCACAAGATTAAACGAAAGAAAAGACACGAGTATTTTATTTTGTTTAACACTGAAGATGCACTCAAAATACGCATCTGACTATTAAGCGCTTTGCGTTGCGATATTTGGGTGATACTCCATAAAATTTTAGAAATATTCTTTCTAATTTATTCCTCGGAACCATCACGGTCGCGATTTTACGTCTGTACGTCGAAAAATAGCTGCGTGATGTAAAAAAAAATATATATAGAATTAATGTATGTTCATAGCAATAATTTTACAATTCATTTTATGCTTACGAAGATCAATTACCTTGAAAAAAACCGTTTAAGAAAGTACGTAATGTTTAAAAATATATATACAATGCTACAAGTAATTTATGTTTATAGCAATAATTTTTCAATGCATTTTTATGCTTACAAACGTTAAAATGACTTGGAAAATAAAGTTTTAAGAAAGTACGTGATGTCAAAAAATGTGCTACAATTAATTTATGTCCACAGCAATAATTTTACAATGCATTTTTACATATAAAAAATGTGGCGATGTGTACAAAATCTGGATAAAAACTAACAAGAGGAATATAAAAATTATATCTGATCGAGTTGCACTACCAATTATTAGTCACTGAAGATGTTGTAGATCAAAACATTTACAGTATGTGCAATGGGGAAGATAGTCTTTAAAACGCTTATTTTCCGCATGAATTCCTTATGGTGTGTTTTTTTGTTATACACAATTATTAAACGCGGTAGCGATGGAAATATTACTTTTACGCGAGTAGGAAACACTTCATAGATTGATAACGGTTTTGTTTTTATTAATTCTGTTAATTTTATAATAATTACCAATTAAACTTAGCGCGGGCACGGAAGTTGCGCGAGTGTAAATTGCAGGGATAATCGTTGTTTATTTACCGAACGTAAATAGCTACGAAGATTATTTAAATGGAAAGAAACGAGTTTTGAGCAGTTAAATTTCCACCGCTTCCCATTTTCCCGTCCGTGTTTATATACCTGTATCGCACGTACAGCCCAGACGAACTTTTCACGGCATAGTTGCTTCAGGTAAATTTTCGTGCGTTTGATATTGTAAATAAGATTTCCTCCGCGGGCATGTGTTTACCCTTATTAAGAAAATCTAATCTTCTTTTTTAGCCGAATACGTTCTGGTATAAATTTTCACGTAATGTCCGCGGGGGCCGTCGCAACCAGCTGTATATCGCATAATACATATTTGTTCTTCGCAACAATAAAGTAAAAAGAAACGTATCGCGGCGGGAAAAGTTTCGGGAAAACAGTCGTTTCGCCGCCGCAAACAATATGCAACGAAAATTAAAAGTTCGAAACATCGTAATATATTCCCTCTATCGCAATATACACACACAATTTCACAAATGCACAATACTCCGTTTTTGTGTATACAATCGAAATTAATCCTATTTATAATATTTTAGTTTTCGACATATTTTATATTTCTTCATATAAAAATACGTGTATTTTACTTCGCCTTTTGTCATATGAACGTTCTATTAATTGCTGCAGTTAATCAAGTCGACAATCAATGCCGTGCCGTAATAATTCGAACGCCGATTGGAATCGAATTTACTCTTCGTCAACAACAACTCGAGCGAAAGATTTCACCGCGCCACCCTTACACATTTCCATGTTGGTAATTACCTAACGTAATAATAATCCGCGCGCGGCATTTCTCCGGGTCCTTGCGTGCCGTCAGGAAGAACGTTTACAAGGGACAAGGGAACATTCCGGCGCGTCGATGCTCCAACCACTTCCCAGATATATTTTAACAGATCATCGGAATTGATTCACGCAACGGTGACGTGTCTCATCCGTACCGCAATTCGATAGATAAATGACTTTTTATTTGATTTTAATTCGCTCTTTTGTATAGTTTAGAATTTGATAAGCAATCACAATTGTAAACGATTTGCACAGATTTTCGAATACATTATCACCGGGATGAACGCTGAAAAACTTACAGAAAGAATGAAGAAACTTAAAGAATGCGTATTTACTTTAAGTATACATTCCTCGATGTCGGATGAGGTTTTCGTAAATCTTCGTTTTCGAATTTTTCTCCAACTACGCTGGAAAAATCATTTCGATGATTCGAAGATATAGGCAACTAAAGAACTTAATTAATAGGAAATTGTAAATTAGCGCGCAAGAAGAATGGATGAAAAGGGGTGACGTAGATATGGGTTATAAGAAAATTTAGTCTTCTTTTCTAGAGTGAAGCCAAAGGGTAACGTTATATGTGATAAGCGAGGTAAGAAGCTCACGGAAAATAAGGACAAAGGTAGAAGATGGATGGAAGGAGTATCTCGAAGAATTATATAGAGGTATGCAGGAAATGGAGGAGCTAGAAAGTAGACAACAAATAAATCAGGATTGGTTGGATTCTAGCATTTTTAGGTCCGAATTTGATGGAGCATTATATTATTTAAATTTTTTTTTCGGCTACATCGTGGTATGGTCGTTAGACTGGCACCACGGAGGTAATAGGTTCGAACCCCACTCCGATCAGGGATATTTTCTTGAGGAAAGATCCCTTCTGGACCATGGATGTTGTGTATTTCTCTATAGATAATAATATAAATAGAAAACAGTTCAATTACAATGAGAAATTGGTAAACAGCTGCTAAGTCCCAATAAATGGCAAAAAAAAAATTTCCTACTTCTATTATCTATAAAAATACATTACAATTGATCACATAAACTTACCGTTTCAAAATGGTTGGGAATATCACTAAATAATTTCTTACGACGCTAGCGCCAGCGCTCCAATTTCTCTTGTATTTTAAGACAATCTTTTTCTTTTACATCGAACCTTCTAAGCGCATAAAGTTCGCTCGCCCCGCCGCAAGCGGTAGAAGAACTGGGAACGTCCCTGTTGGTCGATCGTGTGCCCATGTTCCTGACACAGTAGTATATTTTTTCTCCGGGAATATTTTAAGTACACATACACGCGGATAGATAGAGATATGGCGGAGACGCGTCCCCGTACATAATTCAGTAGCGAAAAAGAAATCCGTGGAATTCGGCTCGATCCTGTAGTAAATGATGCATGCGCCAGGCACGGCGTGCGATATTCCTACGGGATACACGGTGTAGAAATATGGGTTTCCTCCCCCAACTTACAGTTTCGCATACTACATATTCTATCGTGGATTTCTTACACGAGTTCCGTAAATCGACTGGTTTTTTTTCAGATCGGACCAACCAATATCTGCAGTATAGTAGTTTCCTATTAATTGTGCAGAATGAAGGAGCGAACGATAAGTGTATTATCTATTGTTTTGTTCCCAGACGAGAAGATCTAAAGATATAAATGGCCATCGAACGTTTATAAAACCTTCTTTTTTGGTAGAAGTCAGAGTAAATACTAAGTTCCTTTTTTAAAATTATCACTACGGTGTTAAATTATTGTATAGAATATCACCCAAATACCGTAACTTAAAGTATTAAGCAGCTAGATGTACATTTCGAGGGCTATGCCCCCATCTTCAGTAGCGCAAGCTAAAAAATAAATAAAATACCTTCATCAATTTCATAAATCGCGAGTCTCTTGGTATCTTTAAACCACCCAAAAACAATAAAGTTACGAAATCACCAAAAAACTTAAAAAACTGCATGACTTGCTTAAGATTTCTTGAGTTTACATGCCCGTGCATGAAAAAAATTGTCATGTTGACTTATTTATTTAATAGTATATCAATCACGATTCGTGACAGAGGTATTTTGTTTAGTTTTATCTTGTGCTACTGAAGATGGGGGCATATCCTGCGAAATGTACATCTAGCTACTGAATGCTTTAAGTTACGGTATTTGGGTGATATTCTATACTAAGTTCCCGAGTTGGTATATTTTCGCCAAATATACCGACTGAAATCGGAGATCCTATATATATATATATATTAGTCTTGTTCCGTATCTAGAAAAGACAATCGTAATCGTGCAATACCACTTCGTATATGCACAAGCGCGCGACACACATGTTGCTGCGCATCGATGTCTTTGCCACCATATTTCGTAACACACAACACAAAATTGGCCGTATCAATAATGCATCGGAATATAACTTTGATACAAACATTACGGATATTAATATTATTACGTCAGCTGAGTACGGTAAGCAGCCACGCCATCGCGCCGAACCATATTGTGAAACAAAGAACAAAGGATCGTTTGTAACGGTAACGAAATGAAATGTAACATCGTCCCGGCCGTAATTCAATCGAAAACTTTCGAACGGCCCATTCAATAATTCATTAGCGTTTATATTTTACACGACCAATACGTCAGCAGTCGCACATCTCATAAACATCTTTCGAAATTATCGAAAAAAATGCCAAGCACAAATCCATCTTTTAGTATAAATGAAAATAACCGGTTTGTATAGAATGTCAAACCAAATACCTGAAGATGCGCATTTCGAAGGCTATGCACGCATCTTCAGTAGAACTAGATGTTATACCTTTAACCTTAAATCTAGTTTTAATAAGTCTGCGTGTTGGGATAGAAAAACTAGATTATATGATTATATATCAATCAAATCTTTGGGAGCTTTCCTAGAAAATTTGCAAGTCTTATAAGCTAACTTAAAATTGTTTTTATTCAAAATACTGTCTAAACCACGGGCAATACAAAGATGAAATTTAGAAGTGATTACTTTCTACTAAACTACTAATATTTTGTCGTATTCGTAGCTTATATATATTCTAATTTATTATTATTTCTGAAGGCAACTGATTATTATTTTCGATTTCGAAAGTAAATTTACTAGAAGGGAATTTAGAATTTAATATTTTAATCAAATCATCCATATTAGATTGCCGGGTATAAACAATCGCGAAGTATACAAACACCTACATATTTAATCCAGACGCGTTATGTTTTATTTCGAGTTGGTTTGGTTTATTTCGAGTTGGAGAATTTGGTTTTATTTTGCTGCCCAGAAAATCGGTACACACTCGTTATATTTAAACAGATTGAACAAGACGTCCCAAAGAAGTGCGCTTGCTTCCATATAAAACTTTTCTATATAGCGATGATTTTTCAATATACAAAATTGTGAAGCGATCAAATTGCCGATATAGTGTCGCGTGCATGTGCCAAGGGATAAACACCCCTTCAGCATAAACAGTCCCTTATATATATGTGTGTGTGAATAGCACGAGTGCGGTTCAAATAATTTTCTACCCCCGGTAACTTTTCTCATCAAAGTTAGATAAAACAAAAATAGCCGAAATGCGCGCTGACAAAACACTCGTACGTCCACACACACACACACACACACAACACACACCGCAACAACTCAATATGCCACCACGTTTCGAAACGCGTTGCGCCATCCCCGCTACCCTCTTCGGTGCGGGTTATTTATTATGCAGATCCCTGAAATGGCGGGTCGCATCGTTGTTTCACTTGTATACATCGTGTATACAAATGCGAAACAACGTCTCTATGTAGAACCGCAAAAATTAACATTAATTGCGACCTATACGCAATTAACGTCGATATATATTCCTTCGGGTTCGTTCGTAATTTGCAAATATTGCGGCGCAATCGTACTGTATGCCTTGACAATCGATAATCACGCTGGCATCTATCTCAAAAACTAATAATCTATATAAACTTGAACGTGTTTTTTTTTTTTTTGTAAAAAATGCAACGCACTTCAACTTGAAGAAGTTGCTGTTTCAAATGCGATATTAGCTTAGAGACCATTTTTTTCCAGAATTAAAAAATGATGTAACGCAATTTGCATATACGCAATGGATCGTTTCTTTCTTGCATATGTCAAAATTTGTACTACTTATCTAATTAAACGTGACACATGCGGAAAATTGGAAACTTTATCATAATAAACTTTCCATTGGTTTATACTAGAGAATTAAAGTATCTAAGAAGTACCATATTTTTCTTTAACTTGTTAATTATCCGATGTTCTAGAAACCATTACATGATTTTACGCGCGTCAAAATTGGCGATCGTTTCTGCGCGAGCAGCCCTTCGTTATTTTCACGTTTATACTACATTTATTATAATTATTATTTATCTCATAGAATATCACCCAAATACCCTAACAAGCATTAAGTAGCTAGATGTACATTTCAAGCGCTATGCGCCCATCTTCAGTAGCACATGGCGCATTTGAGTGCGATTCTATATTATAATTTAACACCGTAGTGATAATTTTTAAAATTATTTATCTCGTTTGGCAAAGGGCGAAAGTAGCAAAGTGCGACGGCGACGATTTATTTATTACCATTCCGATCGTCGTATTTGTTGTGCGTCGTCGATCGTTCGGATGCTCTTCAATCCATCCATCCACATCTGAAGGGGACAGCAGGGGCGTTCGATTGCCCCTTGTTGCTTCTTCGGCGGTGCGGCGCGGGTGCCCGCAATCAATCAATCATAAATTTCCCGTCCGCATTTTAATGGTTCGTCCGCCAGACGCACGAGGAGAAGGGCTATCATTCACAATTTGCTTGTAAATTAACTTAACACATTCAACTTCGACGGGCCACGTTCGCGCCTCTCGCATCTTCCGTGCCCTTTCGTGTTTTCGTACCACTATTAGACGCCTTAGAAAATATTCAATCAGATATATTCGATGTTACTGTAAATACGCACATTTTTTTGTTTGTCATCTGCTACGCCGTTCGTTTTTATGAAGATTTATTTCAATTTCCGTCATTCTTCAATCGACTCATTTTTTTCGTACTAAAAAAAAATCGGTATGTTTCAGTTAGATTCGCTTGATCTGTAATCGACTCGCCTAGATTAAATTTCTTTTTTCCGTGCGCAATTTTTTTGGTTTATAAACTTTCAAAAATATGTTTTAAATCGCGATCGCTTCTTTCTACATTCGGCAATTATAATCGTTCTTGAATGAATCTTTGATCCGATCATGTTCGCTTTGATCTCGCGCGCTTTTCATAATGTCCGATTTAATGCCGTAAATTCCCATAGTTTGGACGAGAATTTATCTTGTTGCTCCGGAGTGCGGGACTCCGCAGCTCTGTCGTACTATGGGCTAAAAGACCGAACACAGCTCGTATATATAAATAGATACAAACCAACCATTAATTTTGAGCCTGTAATTTTTGTTGAGAACTGGCAGAATTTAAGAACAAAAATATCTCGCAATTCTCCGCATTGCAATTTAATCATTTTAAACATCTTTTCACATCAGTTATTTCGAACTACTTTCCGCATTGCTACTTGTTGAACACGCATCATTTTAAATATGAAATTCGTCCAAAGACATCATTCTACATCAGAATCTACATCTTACAATTCGTTTAAAATCGCTTGTAAGGCTAGTTTTTCTTCGTCGATAATTACGATTATACAGCCAGTCCGACACTGGTGTGGCAGCACCGGTTATCCGTAACCCTACAGCGAGTACCGAATTATGGATAATCAAATTTTGCGACTAATATTTGCGATAACTCCCTACGCCACAGCGGCAGGCACGGATTTAAATAATTAACGGGAGAATCGGACGAAGTTTTGGTACACATTGTCCATAAATGGACGCAATGGTCGAACAAGATTACTAGTTGCGACAAATTCGCATCCTGCTGATGGAAAATCACGAAACATTGTCCCACGTATACCCACCGTTTAATCCACTTTGCTTTGATAATAGTAACAAAAATTTACGACACCCGTTAACATTTATATGCGTGACCCAAAACGTATATAGCAAACCGATTTTTTTTCCCGTTGCAATTGTGTAGGAGTGCATTTATCGGATGTCTTAACGCGCGACTGTAAGCGTTTATTCTGGCCGTTTATTTTGCTGTTTTTACACTCTTTTCTGCACTTTTATATCGCTGTACTGTAATACATAAAATGTTATTACCGTCCGTGGTTATTAATAGGAGTAAACACAAAATCGTTAAGGGTGTAAACAGGATGTAAGGCATATTGCAGTTTTTTTTTTTATATAATTCGCGCTCTAACGCGAATTTTATTACTTTGTTTTTGCATCGATGGATTTTATGTTGTGCACATAAAGATCGAAAGAAAATCTTTACGGGTTTAATTCTATGCCGTTTGTTGAATACATGTCTAAAGTGCTCCTATTAATTGAATTGGAATCTCTCTTGTTAAATAGGAAAGTTTATATTATCGCTGCAGTTTCGATTTTCAATCGCGACCATGAACTTACACGTATAGAATAATAGTATAACATCTTCCACGATTTTCTCACTTGTAGATTTTATCAAATTTCTACCAAAGAACATTTTGAAACATTATCAGCTAGAAAATATATTTCTGACACCGCATATTTTTCGAATTGTTTCAGCTAACGCAAAGCCGCTAACATTTGACGAAGTGTACAATCAGTCCAGCCCAACTAACTGCACTGTCTACTGCGGAGGAATCGCGAATGGTCTAACTGAAGAGCTCATGCAAAAAACATTCGCTCTATTCGGGTCAATACAGGAGATCCGTGTTTTCAAAGAAAAGGGCTACGCTTTCGTTCGGTAAAGTACCTAAGACTAATTTAGTGAATTATTACTTTGATGCTTAAAAAAATATTTCTACGTCCAATCGATGATTTATGATGAGCGTAGCAAATCTATTGATATGATAGCTTCAAAACGAATCGAACGTATACTGTACAGCTCTATAAAATTCTGTCTAGGATAGTTGGCCAAGCTCATCGTCATAAAACTGTAATAAAACTGAAGAAGGGTGTAAACCATTTTCGACACAGTATAATATGTATGTATATGATTGTTTTTTATTATACCTTTTATGTTTTACTAGATTCGCTACAAAGGAATCCGCGACTCATGCTATCGTAGCCGTTCATAATACCGATGTTAATGGTCAGATCGTGAAATGCTCCTGGGGCAAAGAATCCGGCGATCCGAACAATGCACCGGTTCCTGGTCAGGTAATAATGCACGTGTACAAAGAAAATGTTCGAGCGCAGACTACACCATTCTTTTATCTCGGTCGCTCAATTCATTTGCCTATTACCCATTCTTTTTCATATCTTCAAAATGAAGACTATTCTTTGAAATCTGCAAGTCTGCCAGATGAATTGGTTTCGGCATTTCAGTTTTGTTTTCATTTCTTTTCGATACCATCCTTAATGAGCGATAAAATTGCACGGTCCTTGTATTTTCTTCGCGACCGGATATAGATTAATCGGAAATGAATTAATATTTTTTTGCAAACTGGCAGATGTACATTATAAATCCATAAATGTGAGAGCAAAACCACCACTGATAGCTCAGTTGTAAACCATGTTTTGATCGTCATTCCAAACGATCTTCGTTTAAATACGACGTTAGTCGCCGAAATGACGGGGTTTCCTTTAACGGAAGAGTTCACCTCCTCTTCCCAACGTGTCATATCCATGCTCCTTTTGATCCGCGCCAATACCTTTCAGGTACTAAACTGTTATCTGCTGTATTCTTGTCACTAAATCTTTATACCCAACTGATATATGCTTCCTACTTTTGAAACGTGAAACTGAAGTGTTAAACTGGTAAAATAGAATTAACTCCTTCCTACGGACTTTGTTATAACATAATGTAAGTGTTCGTTTTCTGTGCGTAATAATTTGTTACTACGACGGTATAGAATTTTATAGAATATCACTCAAAAACTCGATTATATCTACGTTGAATTCGCGTTTCGAACTTTATAACATTCTCTGTAAGTTTCACAGGCATATATTCGTGTCGCATGTTTGATGATTTCTGGCGAGATGTTTGTCTGATTGTTATGCTATTGCAGATACTTCTCAATATGTTAGCTTGTAATGGTTTGGGTCACAGTTCTTGTGGGTGATATTCTATACGTTTTCTAAACTCTTTTTCATGTTGCAATACTTTGCAATATTAATCTTGATAATTCTTCTGTCGGTTTTTTTTAATTTTTATTTTAGCCTGTTTATCCTCCAGGCAATGCTTGCGTTCAAGATTCAAGCAATGCTTGTGTACAAGCTACTCCAATAGACCCACTGTCTTTTCAAACTCCAGTGACAGGTCAATTTGAAAATGCACAACAGGTATATTTTATTCATAGTTTCGGTATAACGGTTTCTTCTTGTTTCGCATTGGTTGTAGCTAAGAGAAAAATTAGCAATGGACTCGCATTTCTTTATTATTCCACCGCACATATATAGATTTATAAATTTTCCTCGATCTATCGATAGTAATGTTCTTGTTCGATGTACAGGGCCTCACGGCAACATCTTATCAGTACGGCACTTATGGCCAACAGTTGGGTTACTGGTACCCTCAAGCGTTTCCCGCAGCTGCGGCTACAGCTGCTGCTGCCCAGATGCAGGGCCAGTACTTGCAAGGCATGCAAGGCTACAATGCTTACGGTCAGTACGGTGGCTATCAACAGTCTTACATGGGGTAAGTACACAAATTTCCTCTATATACCATTCATTTTGATCCTGACCGTTCCTAATAAATGTATATATTAAAATCACTTATCGATATATAAAAAAAAAAAAATCCATTTCTTAAAAACTCTGATATTCATAATTATGGTACTAGAGATAGTGACTTTATTAGGCCAATATATGCACTCACTAGATCAAAATACATAAACAATTTATCATAAGCCATTACAATTGTTTAACAGATTATCTGTTCGTATCACTCACAATGTTTTAAACGCGATATCAAATCAATACTGCCAAATAATGCTTTCTATAGTATAACTGAATTTGAACTTCATCGATGTTACCTATAAAATTACTAATTTACTACTATATAATTAGTTATCGAATTAACTTCTCTGTAATTAGTTTGCAATTGTGTATAAACAGTTAACACGTGTGATATGAACATAATGATAAATCTTCTTGATTTGATTTGTTTATGTCCTTTAATAGTTTATTTAATTTTTAATTACCCATTTTATATCAAAATCTTGTTGAACATCATCCTATTTTTATTTAATATGAATATGTATAACAATATTTAGTAAACTAAGTCCTCTACAAAACTACAATTAGTCACATATTTTAGTGATTCTTATCTAAATACATTCTATGTACGTAGTTCTCTTCATAATCTATATGTTTAGCTCAAATCAATATGTTTAATATGTCTATTATTTATATTATGGTATACCCAAATCTGGACTTTCAAACAATAAACTCTATCTATTTATCTGAATTTTGAATCCATGCTGTTAAGATTCTTTAAGATTAATCAGATTCTTCTCCGCGATAATAATTTTGTTATTCAACACGACGATATATAGTATAGGAGTCGGATCAGATGTCACATGTATACATATATATAATTATTTGCAGTATGGGCCTGCAGATGCCCACCGCCGCCACTTGGCAGGGCATTCCTGGTCAGCCGCAGATATCCACAACACCGCAGCAGATAACACCCGCGGCCGCAGCTGCAGCTGCACTACAACAGCCGGGCGTCCTGTTCCCCATTCAGCAATATCCAGTAAGTCATAGATAGATTTCTATGAATTATTTAGTGTTGGATATTAGCTAAAATGAAACGCTGAAACTTTGAGCTCGCTTTCATTTTGCCTGCTTTGTACGTTTTATCTTGTTGCAAGCCGAAGAAGGTTACTTTATTGGCTTGCTGGCTGTTTTATCGTTAGCTCTACTCGGTAAAATAAAGCCTGTTTAAATAAAGTATGTTGTAGCGTTCGATGTAGCGAATTTACGATTAACAGTTTTATGCTTTTGTTGAAAGTGAACTGTAAAACCACGCACATTGTTTCTGCACACGCTTCTAGTCAAAACAGCGTATTTGATATTTGATATTTAAACCACTCAGTCCCAAAGTTGTTGTGTAATATCAAATATCAGGATTTGTTCAAGACTGTTAGAATAACCTCCCAGGATAGGACATATAATTTTATTACGAGGCAATGATGTTGTTCGTTGCTTTGGATCTTAGTTACTTACGTATGTATCGTGGGAGGATGCATGCACCAAGGTGCACCTCTGTGTATGCGGGCGCATTCCTGTATTCTGCAATTAAAATTCGTACGTCGGAGTTTGTATTGAGGAGGGAATGAAGTTCCGTGAAAGCGCACGAGATGTAAACGTTTCGCTTTCGTAGTTGGACGTAAACCCCATATGGAATTCCAGTATTGGTTTTGTGGAAGCCAAGCGAATAGACAGAGGAAATGTACGAAACAACGACGCGAATGCAATAAAATAAACGCTCGCTATTCCCGAGTTTAGTTTGCGTACATGGAGTTCTTCTACTACGACAACAACTACTACTACCACCCACCGTTGCAGCAACATTACAGCGATTGAAACAGTCTTTAGAATCGCTTAAATTTTAGTTTTTCGACGTTCCCTCCACTGTGCAGAAATTGCGCTTTCACAGAGAAACAGTTTGCGAGAAACTACAGACTGTAGATGATTGTTCGGTCAAAACATGCAGTTATTGCTTTCGCTTTGTACGAAATGTGTACTTCATTCATATAAATATCGTAGGTAAGTGCCTCAAATTTCGTACAAATGCAAAAGTATATTGACGAAAAGCAAAAGTATGATGCGCTCGCTTATTCGCTGCGACTATCAAATATTATCTACGCATTTTCGATGTACGCTCCAAGAAAATTGACATGTTGTATGTTTTCGCATGATTTCACCTCATGTATAAAGTTTTGTAAATTAGATTACACGTTTAATTTGAGACTGTGATCGAGGTAAATGAAGCGCACTTTTTCATTTTGTAAACTTTCGTCATTTTGAATTTTAGCAAACTTCCCCGTATCTTAACAGAATTATCATACTTAATACTATAGCAGCCGCGAATGACTTTTGACTAAATAGAGCTTTCTTTCTTCTTTCCAGGCGCAATAATTGATTGGCACACTGGACAGGCTATAGATTTATCTTTTGTGTATTACAAATCAAACGCAGATCCACTACAACCAATCCATCAGCAACCTAAAACATAAACACTATCCAAAAACTTACGCTTTCACTTTTTGTCGCCCCCGAATTTATTTCACGGAACCATGTAAATATCACCGCCATTTTGCACTTACCTTCCGACACCATCATACCATCATAATTGATTTGAATCTATAAAAAATGTCTTCAAAACGATACCTGTGCCAAAGTAAAACCAAAAATATCTTAGTATCCACACCACACACGCTAAAAAAAAAATGTGTACAGATTAAGACTGTTAAATAAATTTGTTTCAATTTTGAAAGACCACTTTTGTTAAACAAGGGAGTTTTGCTATTAAACCATTATTACCGAATATATCGAATATACATCGAAGAGATTTGTATACCATTTGAAATGTATGCTACTCTTCGACGGATGTCAAATTATCACAAACACAGCTTCGCACTATCATATATACGAAATACGATGTTAACATCTGCATGGATTAATCTCATACCCGTCTCTCTCTGCCAATACTCCGTTTCCCCCCCCCCCACCAGCAATCCTATTCCTTCCGTATGTCCTGCAATCACCTCCGCCGCCTCCTCGTCCTCTCACTATCATTCACTGCACAATTCGTCACAAAGCGTCACTTAACCACCGACTGGACTTTATCTGCAGAACCACACCATCGGTACGTAAAATACACCTTCTATGTAAGCTTTTATTGTATATTTTCTTCATTAACAATAATGATTTGGCCTTTTTTTTTGTTCGTGTCCTTTTTTTTATATATATTTTCCACAACGTGAAACAGTGTGTCCATATGTTATGTAATGCATCGCTTTCTTAAACCTAAGTTGCTGCTTTATAGAAACAGTTAGATAAATCTATGTGTTATACAATTCTTGCTTATAGCACACGCTTTAGATGTAGGGGATTGAAACACAGAATTTGCGGGACTGGAACACAATGACAACAGATATATGCTATGGAGATGAATCTTCGTCGGGACCTGAACAATATATTCTGGTAGCATTATATTCTCTGGAATAATATAGAAACACGTGTCGGAACATGATTCCAAAATAACGCATTCGCACCGAGTTCATTTTCATTTGGAACGTCACCTATAAGTGCCACTCTAACCGAATAATTAGCATTATCGTTTTACTAATCGAATTTTAATATAATCAGTACCCACCGATGTGGAAACGTCTTGTATATTTAATATGTATTTCGATTCGATTCGTTGTACATAATTTCATAAAAGCTTTTAATTTTGACGATTGGTTTAAAAAAATCATTTAACGAATCTCTAAAATATCATTACGCATCTTGATCTCTTAACGGAGGCTAAAATTTTATGCGCGATTCAAAAAGCTACGTCTGTTTAGTGTCATTTTCAAATAGACGAGTTCTTTACATTAAAAAAAAATACATGAAACAGTTATTCCTATTTGATATCACATTATATTTGAATGTCGTAATTTAAACACCGTAACGTACATTTTCAATTTTGGAACGACTGGACTTGCTAACCGGCCATAACAAGATCTTTTCAAAGTTGTAAGTTAATCTTTAAACGGGAACAAAATTGCGCAAGTTCCAAATTGAAAGATTCACTAATAATTGAATCATGAGATTATTTGATTTTTCACCCATCAGGAATTGGTCTTTATTTTATAATTGAAATGATAGGTGACAAGTACAATAAATTTACGAGACTTTCATTAACGAAGTGACAAATCTATACACGTACACAGATAGCAAAATTGTCACTAATTAATTTCACTAACGACTGGTAACACAAATTAGAATGACGTAAATGAAAATAAGAAGCGTGCCCGCCATTAGCACTGCTGACTTTTGCCACGGCATTGCATGTCTTCAGATCTATATCTTCCTTCTCTTCGTATTAATTGTTACATCCTCGTAAATTATTGCGTTATCTAGAATGCCGTCGTTACAATTTTTTTTTTACAAAATTCCACGTTCGTAACAAATGCTTCTAAAGTAAATTAACTTTATTCAAAATCGTCGTCACTCGCTAAGTACGAAACCATTAAAATCTAAATCTGTAATCTATAAGAACGTAGCATGCTTGGATTCTCTTACTTTAAAATGGAAATGTTGATGCAAATCAAATTGCAGTATATTAATTGTTTTTATTGCACCAATTGCTTTTTCTCCCATAACTTCCCAATAGGGTGATATTATTGTTTGCGAAAAATGTTTATATTTTTTAATTATACTATTGCAGTTTGGTCTAGATGGACACATAATGGATTTCAGTATGCATAAGATGTATTTAATGGTCGAAATTTTTCGGTTTTATTTTCAAAAAAACGAGTGAAATAATTTGGAATTTAAACGGTCCGATCTGTTCGAGATGCATTATGTTTCTATGTGGACCGGAAGGCGGTATGGTAAATGACAATTGTCTGTTGTTGTCCCTAGCAGCTGACAGAGGAGGAATGGCTGGCGCCCAGTCTGCTAGTTTGAACACCGTGGGCGGCCATACGTCCGTATGTTGATTAAAATCCGTTGGGGCGGAATGCATGCGCGCCCAAGGCTTCACCCTCCCTATCCGCCTCTATTGAGGAGTTGTGCTACCCTTCTTTACTAGCCCTACTATCATTACGTCAGTACCTAAGTGTGTCCACGTGGAGAAAAACCCTTAACATAAATTTAAGTATTAATCTTACAGCTTATACTTGTTAAGTTTTTATATGTATATTAACCGAAGTATATTGGACGAAAACGTTTTTGGTGGATGATCGATTACCATCGATAAAACGTGGCATGACGGTATTAAAAATTATAGAAATCTTGTCTATCGACACGTGAAGGAGCGTGCGGTGTTGTTTCTTTGTAATATATAAGAGTTAGGCAGGCTTAAATACGTCCAAAATTTCATTGGCAAAACGCTTGAGAATAGTGCGTTACGTTTTTGAAATGTATGAAATAGTCGTCATATTGAACATTTTTTTCCGATTCGAACTAATGGATGTTGTTCCGGATTATATTTACGACAACTCTGAATGTGGTTTCGCTATTTTTCGGACTCTATATGTTTCCATTTTCGCTCCATAATTAATAACGGATCTTATTGTCTTTTGGAAATTCAGAATTATGTACGTTTTAATGACAAATCCGTCAGGTTTTAAATAAAAGAACAAAGGTGACGTGCGTATAACGCTGATATATAATATAAAGATCGGGCGAGAATTTGAGCGAACCAACAACGGAATAAATCCATCGACGACGTTAACAATAATATCGGACACGAATCACATTGACCGCGAAGAGATTTATAAACGCGAGCCATTACAAATTACAAGTCGTTAAACCATCAACGCATTCGACTAGGTGTTAAGTATTAGTTTTAGTTTCGATTTAACGACAGTGACTTATTAAAAAAAACACACACACACACACAACGACTTGTAAATTTAACGCAAAAAAAAAACGGGACATGAGCGTGGCATCGGTAGACAGCGGCAGCTTAAAAATCGAGTCAATTGCACACGCTAGATAGTTTCGAATAGTAACCGTAGTTGAAGATCATCAACACAATCATTTAATTAGCCGCCACAGCGAACATAAACCAACCATTACTCCAACAAACAAAAAACGAATATTGCGTTTTTGTGGAAAGCTTACCGTTCATTAATTCATTATATCAAAAAAAAAAATGCGGCGTCAACGGCTATTTTAGATATCATTTCGATGCATTAAAATTATATTCAGATATTCACATCGATATCGAAATCGGACGATCTCAAATTCTACTAACAGTACAGAAAATGACGCGCACAAAAAAAAACACACAATCTAAACAAAAGCAGACAAAAAGAAAAACCAAAATAGATGATAATTGTACAATATGTAATTGTAAATATACCAAATAATGATCTAGAGTTGACACTCGATAAAAATGAATTGGCTGTGTTCGGGCATTCCAGTATATATTACGTGTGTATTCAGTTGATTTTTTTTTCAAGAAAAACAAAGGAAGATTATCTACACCCGTATTATATATGACTATGTATATGCCTAGTGCGAAAATATTTAGAAAATATTACTAATGGAACGCAGAATACTATAATTAGATCGTAACCGCGAAAAATCGCTTATGAAATGAAAATTAAAAATTAATATTTACGCAAAATAGACATATGTATATGAACGAAAGAAGCATTAGATGTTAACAGTAACACGGAATGGTGACTTCTTGGATTTATTATTGAATGCAAATTCATTTCGATGACAATTATCTGCGCGAATTAATACAAATATATTAGCGACTCACATTCGTAGTGATTCTTGGTCTGCTTGCAAATGTTATTTTTGTATCGTTCAATGTTTCTAATAATAAAACCAAGAATTGCGTTTCTAAATCTGGGACAGCCTGTATATATATAAATAGAGGCTATGACTTTTAACATTCTCCTTGGAACAATATTTAAAAACATTTTTTTCATTTGTATTATGATCCGAATCAAAATTTGCAATATTCGGAATATTATTTTTGGAATCGATGGTTTTTTTTTTATAGATTTGTTTATTTCGTTGCCTTTTCTATTAGTTTATATGTTAATTATTTTTTTATTTGTGTTCAGTGTGTACTCGTATTGTCAATTTATTAATATTTTGTAGTTTCGTTCGAATAAATAATAATGTTTCAAGATGAAAGTTGGGAATTATATATAAAATCCGACATTTTATATATTAGTTATATAGAAATAATTATGAATGCGAAGAAAGTTTTGATACAAGATTTAACAAAAAAAAAAGTATACCGTAAAAAATATATTATTATACGAAAAGCATACAAAAATACCAAAATGTGGTATGTGGTAGCTAGGTAGCTAGATAATTAAATAACCATATTATTTAGCGTTTATATATAAACTATATATACATATATCAGAGGAAACACATGATTTAAATATATAAAAGTAAGTATAAATGTTCGTTACTATATTATATATAATTATTTATATATAATAAACAATATAGATATGCCAGCATAAGAATTTGCACGCAAATAATGAAAAAAAAAAAACTGTAGACATGCACTTAACTGATAGTCGATATTACCAAATACAAAAAAAAAATCATTAACCTAATTGAGACGAGAGAAAAAATGGAACATTATATTATAAATAAGAGTTGTATTCATGTCATATTAAATGTATTAAATATACACCACACCACAAAAGCTACACCATCCATGTCCCCATAGATTTTAAGAACTGGTATCTTGTATGGGCTCCCAAATAACGAAACACATACACATACCCACCCCCCCCCGCCTATATAACAGATTCATAGCTCTTTCGTATCTGTTTTATTAATCCCTAAAAGTTCAATTATGCATTTTGCCCAATATAGTCGTATATTATATCTTGCACACGTCAGTTGTCAACGGTCTTTCTTAATGTTATAGATGTGTATATAAGCAGGCATTAGCCTCGCCAAAGTTTCATCTGGTACAATTTTCTTTTGATTTTCGAAAATACTTCACTAGCCAGTCGCGAGATATAAGAACGCTTAAATAATGCTTCGAGGATTGCTGCGAGGTGGTCCCTATTTAAGGTTCTTGCACTTGAGGCCTTCCTTCGGGCCTTTGGATAATTTTATTAATTTACCGAACGTTTCAATCGAATTTTTGATGGCGCGTTTCTTTTGTTTTTTTTGGGTAGCCCGCTTTTTCACCACATTTTTTGCATCACGAACACGTGTATTCACTGTACAAAATAAATATAATTCTATATATTTAAGGAAATTAGAACTAAAACACTACAACTAACACGGCCGCAACACTCGGTGTCGACCAGGAGCTTAACGTATATGATATAATAAATATTTTGTATAGGCAATTATTAATTAGATTGTCAATTAAAAACATATGCACGGCACAATGTGAAATGTCAAAAACAGATAAACATGTCCTTAATCCTCTCGTTCCTCCGTATTGTATTGTATTGTATTACTTCAAAATAACTGCCAACGCAGTCCGAACTCGAAGTCATTCTTTCCGCCTTTGGATGTAATTTTTTCAACAGCGAATTCATCAGCCGTAATCAAAAATTGATCAATTAAACTATTACGATTTTACAGAACATAGGACTGTTATATTATCTCGGAACGAACGAGAATTCTCAAAAAAATCCCATATACTTCCAATATCGCATTGTTTTCAAGACAAATTTTAAACGAAGCCAAGTTGATTACGACGGGTGAATTCAAATTCTCTTCTGTGAAATGAACCGATACGTTTATTCTGTAGCATTCTAACATATCACATGTTCCGTTTAATATGTATTCATTTATTTCGAAATATCGAAACTGTTAATCGTTTTGTTTATCTGAAGACATGTTCTGAGCCGTACGAAGAAAATTCGATATTTCACGAGCGATCGGTGGAAAAGATAACTTGAAACGGTCGACGTAATGAATTTGTTTTTGTAAATCCGCCGAAACGAAGAGAATTCTTCGCGACACTGTCCAGGCGCGGGCAGTAGCCGCTATATTGTGCGAATCAAAAATGCACATTTTGGAAAAGAATCTTCTGCGTGGTCTAACGAAACACTTAGTAATAATAATGAAGAGACGTGTTATAATAATATATTGTTACTGTTAATGAGGTAATTACTTTGAAATAACGACGGTAATGTTTTATCGTTTTCATTGAGCGTTTAACGTGTAATTACTAAGCTTTGTGCCCTGGTCATATCATGAACAAAGAAAAGCTACCGAAAAAATATAAATATATATATATATACATATTATATTAGTGCGTAAGTATTGTTTCTCTAACTACTCTAAGTACAACCAATAAATTGATAAGATGTTGTTTATTCAACTATGCAAGAAAAAAAAGTCATAAACTACATAAAGATTTTTATTTGTGTCGCATTTTAACTTCTAACCGTTTTATCTATATACATCGTATGGTTACGCTGCGTTATAAAATGCAAGAGAAAGTTAAAAAAGAAATGTATATGATAACGAGGATATTGATATTTTTGTGATGGTACTAGCACTTTATAGTACTTGTTGTGAACTTTATTAATTATAATGCCTATTTTTGTTAACCGTTTAGATAAATGTATATTCAGTTAGTATATATAAATATATACAAAAATAATTCTGTGTATTTATCAGAGGGGACGAAAATAATCAAAAAATATATATATTACATATATATGTTACGGAAACGTTTTATTTCCATTCCAGAGCAAACAAAATGCATCGTTATCACATCTAGCGCTTAATACCGAAACATAGTCCCGATTATTTAGAAGACCTTATGTCCGGTGACACTGTATATATCGAAAACCATCGATGCCAACGAACCGGCACAATTTAATACAATTATCCAGCATTTGTAACCATCGCTATTTATCGTCAATAAATTGTAACATTTCGAAATAGAAATGAACAAAACGCAACGCAACGTAACGTTATTATAATTTACTTAGCGTATTAAAATCGTACGTAAAATGAATTTTGTATAATCAAAAATCGATTCAATTGTACCCCGTAATCAACAATTAAATTCAGTTCAATAGTAATCGATTTTGCGGAGTTATATAAACGGTGTTTATTTTTTTTTGTACTTCGATTTCAATCAGAACTATAATTATTTTCTAAAATCTTCGATTGGTCACGCCTTCGGCGACTACGTATTACGCACGGCCAGCCCGCTTATCCCTCGGGACGTCATTCCGTTATATTTATATACGCTGGACAAAGAGGAAACAAACGCAGACACGTACACAATCGCAGATGCACCACGTGAATACACCCAGTGGAACAAGAAAGTCTTCTAATCGCTGGTTGATAAAGTGTGCACAAACATGCGTAACGAAACGATAAATGTACCGTTTTTTTTATTTATTATATACACTAAACAAAGCGCTTCAAGACAAACCGACAACTATAATATTCAATGTATAATTTGATTGACTTATTATCAATTTACACGTGATTCTGTAATTGTAATTTACCCGTTTCTGGTATTTCGACGTGTATGTATGTATATATAAAATTATACGGATATTAATATGAACATGAATTATATATTAGAAAATGGAATTGAAATAAAGACAGTTAATAATGTTCGCCGTGCACGCATCTCTTTTTATTGCATTACCGGAAGAAAGCAACGCGGAACGTATATACCGATATTGCCGTTTTTATTGCCGTTGGTACGTTCACGAAAATTTTATAATAGTAATTGCAATCGTTAACCTAGTCATCAAACGTATTTCAATTTTTAAATTTCATATTTCTCCGAGATTCGCGGTATTAAAAGTCCTTTGCCAGCGCTTTACAATTAGGACTATCGACGGGGTAAATTAAAAATATATATTTCTGGAAAAACACGTTTCTAAAATATATAATTCGCAGCCGAAACATTGCACATGAAATTGAATAGTCTTACTTTATAACCGTTTAAAATAAAATCCTTTTAATCAGTTAGAATTGACGGAAATTACATTTGTACAACGCTGAAGAACATTTCGTTGTAAATTTCGTCACTAGGGAGCTAAATAATTATATAGCTAGATGCGCACTTCGAACGCTATACCCCCATCGTCAGTAGCGCTGTCGATGTCGAAATAAAATACCCCTCTGTCGCGTGTATTTGTAATTATATATATAGCAATTGCGATACTCGATTCAATGTAGAAGTTTTGTTCTATTTTCAAAATACGGCTATACAAAAAAGTATTTTCTGTTATTTCTTCCTCCCTACAATATTTATGCAAAATTAACAAACAATATTGATACAAATCCCATATCGGTGCCAATATCCCCATCGTATCAAAAAAATATATTTAAATCCAGGTAAGTACTTTTATTCTAAGATCAAAATGGATTTAGGTTTATGAGAAGAAGTCGCGGATCCAGCAGGGCCCTGCAGAGGACATCACCCACACGTAAATACATTCGTCCTGATGCAGGAACGAAATTGCAAATCGTGGGGCTCGGTATATAGCTTGTATATGTATTTTTATTAAAATGAATCTGTTTTCTATATATTTTTTCTAAAAGCCTTTTTGAATAATATATATATAATAATATATATATAATAATATATATAATAATATATAAATATAATTTCATCAGTAAAAATTGCTCGTTTTACATTTTGTACATGGAAATATAATCCAAGCTAGATATAATATGTCACGCTTCAATATAGTTAGTAATGAATCCAGACTTGTTCATACATTATTTAAAGCGTTCGTGATATTTTAAAATTAATAATTAATATATTAATTTAAAAATATGACCCAGGAACGAATTTATTTTACAATATGGAGATACATATTTAGTTAGATGGACTATTTTTATCCTTGTCCTCCTGTATTTTATTTTCTCTGCTCGCATATTTGTTGAGATTGATTTTATTTTATTACATCAAATTTGTTATATTCCTATAACACATTTAATTTCAATTGCAGATGAGCAAACAAATTTGAATCCTGTCTTGTCCTTAATGATTTTTATAAAAAGAATTCAAGAATCAAAAATACTTCAATTGTATATTTCAAATATAATTGTCGTGGACACCGTATTTGTTTAACCGGCATCTAAATCCCGTTTATATTTTTGTTATCAAATATATTAAAACACGTTCAAATATTTATCAAAAAGCGAAATTTTTTATTAATTAATAAAAAAAATTATTTTATTTTCTTTAGTTGATAATGTGAAGCTACTTTAATAATTTGCAACTCTATATTCTTCTGAAGCTGTTGGAGTTGCCTACATCAATTATCCTTTTCTTGCATGGTTATTCCAAGTCAAAATATTACAGAAAGTGAGTCAAAACATATCGATAAAATGGTAAGGAAACAATCTACAAATTGTTTTTTTTTAACTGTTAAAATTTTTTAGGCATCCCAGATGCCCGTTACAGTATCTTCCTTGGCAAATGATTTGTTAGTACACATGGACTCATTCCCCGAAGTGAACGTTAACTTATACAAAACTTTGACTGAAATTGGTAATATTATGCAAGCTGGAACAACCCTATACGAAAAAGAAACGAAAATAATCGCTGTATTGGGAACCATGTACGATCAATGTAATATACCACCAGAAAGTGACTCCAATCGCGCAACCGGCGAGGAAGCGTTTAATTTGTGCTGCTATTGCAACAATAAGCTCGCATCTATTCCAGATTTAGCGCGATATACAAGCGCCAAAGAGCTGTCCTTCTCCATAGCCGGATTCCACAATAGGAACACACAATCGGCACTTGTTTGCCAGCAATATACAGGCCTTGTACGAAACCACACTGTATTAATGATGGACGCGGCCTTATATTATATGGAAATACGTTACAGGTCCTTAAATAGTCCAGCTCGCGTAGACGAAGACATCTTAAGCGTATTATTACTCGATAATCGGTATATGTATGATCGTTTATTGCCTCGATTTAGAAAATCGACGTCATGGTCGAAATTTCAATTTTTCCTTTACGGGAAGTGTTTGGTACGTGATTTGGCGAAAAGGCACTTTTACGATCCTGAAAATTATATGGAACCCACGTTCAGGGCTTTGAATAGAAAAGATACGGCGCACAACGTTATGGAAATGCTGGCGATTGCTTTGCGCGGATTAGATTGCGACGAATTTATCGCGAAATATTTGCGAAGGTTCCTTAATAATTATAAAGCTCGGTAAGTGCACATTGTTTCGTCCGGGATCAAATTAAATGTTTACCAAATTACACTCTGAACCCCTAGCACTGTACTCCCAAAAATATAATGAATATCAAAAATACTTAGTTACCAAATCGAAAAATGAAATTTGAGTCACTAAAATAATAACGGTTCCTGGTGTTTTAGTAATGCCTGTATTTTAAGTACTATGATTATACCTAATTTAGTAAATGTTCACCTTACTACTGTTATATTTTGGTCAGAAAAAGAACTTTAGAATTGGTCATGAATTATTAATTTTAACTCCAGTTCCAATATCATAAGAACCAACATAATTTTATTATGATTACATTTTCCCCGTTTTAAAAATATGTAGTCTTACGTATGGAAAATATTATTTTGCTTACAAATGATAAAAGAGACCAACAAGAAGTCAATATCTGGTTATTGATTTAAAATTAGATATCGTCTAAAATTTGGTGAACATTTGCCATTTTTTGGGAAACAAACAGTATTTTTTTGTGGCAAATACTATAATAGAGTAACAAGAAGTAAATATCTAGTTAACACTTTAAGATTAAATATAGTGTAAAAATTTACTATTTGCAGGAAATGAAAGTCTTTTTGTTGCATATTTTCTTTAAATTTGGTAAGCAGTTAAACAGAAGCCATTTCGTTCCGCGTCATTATGCCGAAATCACTTGTCCGCAAGTTCCAACTGTGATCTTCTAATTATATAAAACATCACCCAAAAACCGTAACACAATGCATTTATTACAATGATTGTTACGGTGAGTGGCAGACATGTATCTTTATTTGTTCGATTAATTTGCTACTGAAGATGAGGGCATAGCCTCCGAAATTTGCATCTAGCAAATAAATGCTTTGTGTTACGGTATTTGGGTGATGTTTTATACATATATTTAACGCCGTACTGACGATTTTACAACTGATCTTCTAGTTTTTCTGAAGAAGCGTCCACGGTGTATAATTACAATTTGCCGCACTATCTTCTGCCATCGATCATACATGCGTATCCGGCCAAAGCGGAAGTGCTTATCGCGGCTCTATCCGATGGTCGACCATTTTTTGAAGATTTATTTTTGGTTGGCTCAACGATCGCTTCTCGCAAAAAACTGATAGCGGCAGATTGGTGTCTCGATGATCTCGTTTATCACACTCTGCACGTGTCTCAAGCGTGGATCGTTGAACAGACAATAAATGCTCTCGTCAATAACGCGGCAGATTCGAAGAACATTCATATATGTTTCGCGTTGCTGAAGAAGTTTATGACCGGTGCAACCTATGACAGATTACGTTCAGTTCATTTCTTAAACATCTTAAAGAAATTTCTGGTACATGTAAAATCATTCGCTTCGAAAAATTTACGGCACAAAGACAAAGATCGCTTGCAAGATGTATCAGATTTTACTACGTTTCTGTTGGAGTTTGCGAAAGCGCGTTTTAAAGTGGCTGAAGAATCGCATAAACAATACTACTACGAAATATTCCAGTAGGTGCATTTCCATTTTGATCGGTTTTATTATTATTAAAACGGAACATATCGTTTTAGAGACACACGCCAAACCCTTCCAAATTTTTTTCACGAAATTACTGCGGCAGCCAATAAGGAACCACCGACTAGATTAAAATGTTGCGCGGCGCTTTCTGCGGTACATTTCATGCAAATGTTGAAACGCTGCGAAGACGCCACTTTGTGCATCGAAGAAATCAACTGTTATCTTCGAAGCTTGTTAGACCATTCGCAATTTCACCATATAGAACACGGTTTAACTGCAAATATTTCGAATTACAGTCATCGTTTAATACATTCCTCAAATCTATTTGAATTACACTCATTGTCCGTTACTTTAGCGGCCTATCGCAAATTAATAGATACGCACACGCTTCCGGTGAGACGCGTCCAGGCCCGTACTATCGAACGAATCATTTTAGATATTATACCTAGACAAACTGAAAATGATCCAAATATTTTCGTGAACATGGAAGCCGCACTGGAACGAGCGGTTAAAGTAAATAACACTGAGAAATTAATGTTTAGAGGAATAGTCGAAAATACCGCGATATATATCTATATTCTTCCGTTTATCAGCTAGCACACCGAATTGAATAACAACTAATTGTTTTCGACAATTCCTCTGAGTACTACTTGCCATTTATGGAATGCAACTATTCAATGTTCTTTTGCAGGAGGGTGTGAGAATTATGTCTCACATGATTGTTTATGATCGAGATCAATGTACCAACTATGAATGTAACGTGTTCGATTTTCTCTATCTTTGCGAACATATTCTGGAATATGCGCCCAGCAAGAGGTTGGTCTTCGACGTTAGTCGCCTTCATCGCGCGGCTCTCAAAGAACAGGTAGATGTATCGCTCGTTAATCATACCAATTTTTTTTATTAAAGACTACTGATTTGCGTTCTCACCATTAAGGTACAGGTTCTAATAAAGTCGAAACCCTCAATTCTCCTGGTATATCAATAATAACTAACTTCAAAAGATGAACTTTGAACAATATTAGTAGATAAAAACCATATTTTTTAGCTCTAATGCTAGGTAGAGGTGTGGAGGGTGGCATTACAGAGAGGAAAGGAAGAAAAATGTTGGATAGTTGAAGCTTTCGAAATGTGCGATAGAAAGATGAGGATTTATTGTGTAGATAAAGTGATAAATATAGCCGCTCTAGGATTAGTAGAGGAAAAGAGAAGGTCACATTCTTGGACACGAGTTTTATGCAATTAAATAAAGTGGAAGGAAGGTAGATGGTAGTCACATAACTCCGATTATGCAGGGACGTTTGAATGAATACCAATCCATACGATCGATGACCAATTAGTTGTTAGATTGTTTGAAAAATACATTTTCGTGAATTCTATTCAAATTTTACGCACACGGCGCGGTCCTATGCGATCAACTCTGATTCTGTTTTAGGCAATGAAGAACCCGCAAGGATTTCTTAGCTACTCGATGAAGAATATAAGTCAGATCACTGGCAATACGCTCGTTGCTCGAAGAGCGATGCGACGCCATCCTTCGATAACAGAAACGATGCGAAATATTTTGATAGCAACTGTGGATTACGAAGCGTGTACCGGAAAAGTACGTAAATCCAGGAATTTTAATAATAACAATCTTTATTGGGCAGAAGGGAAAAAAAGAACATTTTACATAAACGAGATTAAACGTATTTTTGCCTCAAAGAGCGAATAACATAATATATATTTGCAAAAAGTAATTGATAGAAAAATAAATTGTTATTCTTCCACTTAACCCAAGACAGATGGTATATAACAATGAAACAATAATTGATTAATGAGTTACATATGCTTTGTCTTGATATTAGTGATATTCAAATGAGATGAAGAAACATAAAATGATTACAAAAGAAAAACAGTAAATTTAGATCATTTTAGATAACTAACAAAATTTTTACACACAAGATAATTCGAAATAATAAACTTAATTAATTTAAATGCTGAAAATATACTAACGTAAAGAATTAATATAATTAATTATTAAATTGCACATTACCTTCCATCCTCTGTCTACCTAGGAGACAGTTTCTTAAAATGAGGTTTCAAGTTGTTAATCATTGGACGTGTTTTGGAAGTATTTGGCAAACTGTTCCATAATTTTGAAATTCTGCATGAAAAGCTTTCTCAAAAGCAGCACGCCAATGTTGGGGGGGGGGGGGGGGGGTTATCAAATCCTTCCGTCTTAAATTTAAATTATGAACATCAGTTCGAAATGGGATTTTTATTGTAAAGATATGGAGGACTCTTATTGTGAATTGTGTTAATGTGAAGCGTAATTTCATGGTATAGTCTTCTATTATGCATATTCAACCAGTTCAGATCGAATAACTTATGGCTAACATGAGAACGCTTGGTGATCCCAAAATAGTCGAGCGTAATTATTTTACGTTTTTTGTACTCTTTGGGATAAGCTTTTTGAAATAAACGGTATGACAATAGTTATATGGGGGATAATACTAAAGCATCACATAATATGACCTTAATCTTAGGATATAGGTAATATTTTAAGCGCTACATTTTCTTTTTTCAAATCCATTTAGTGATGCCTTAAAAAAAATGCCTCTCTTCCTAAACAGAATCACGTATTCATGTAGAATTTCATTTTGTCAGAATCATCACGTAACAATACAAAACGAGCTGTTGAATTATGTTAAGACTACCATAAATAAAGATGATGTACACTTCGTATTGGCTACGGAGGCCCAGAAAGTCATCTTCGATACGAAAGAATTCGCTTTCAAGAAAATTATTCGCATTGATGAATTGGTGATGCACATATTACATAGCCTCGACAGCGTGTCTAAATGGGAAGCATTGTAAGTGTACCAATTATTAATTATTGCCTGCTAGCAAACTTTAGTATGACGAGGTTTACTAATTCAAAAGAAATATAACTTTAATATTTTCAATTCCAATGAAAACTAACGTCAACTGTTCTTAACTCTATTCGCAATCTTCAAATAAAAATATCACTACGGTGTTAAATAATTGTATAGATTCTGACCCAAATACCGTAACTCAAAGCAGTAAAATAGCTAGATGCGTATTTCGAAGGCTGTGCTCCCATCCTCAGTAGCACAAGATAAAAAATAGCTAAAATACCTCTGTCACTAATTGTGATTGCTATACAATTAAATAAAGAAGTGACGGAAGTATTTCAAAATATGACCTATAAATCTTTTGAACAATGCAAATTAACGATTGACAAAACTAACAAGTAGCAACAATAAATACTGGGTAATGAAAACTAAAATAACCAAGACTTAAAATAAAAATAGTCCTTATTAAATAAATTAAATAGATAAGATTAAATTGGGCCTGAATCTAAATTCATTAAATTTGATTTTAATTTAACTCAGAATAATTCAAAACACATTTGAGTGAACTAATTTGAATAGGATGACCTGATTTAAGAATATGCTCAGCTACAGCATTTCTATTTAATCTGAAATGCGCAAATGCTCCTTAAATATTATTTCAATAGGTCTACGCTTTTTGTCATTTATATACCTTAGGTCAACTAGACCAAGCTATTTCATAAATACCTGATTTTTTATTCAAATCAATAAAATCTTTGGGATTTCCTAGAAAATTAGCAAGACTATTAGAATCTTTTATTCGTTTTAAACTATTAAAGTTCATCTATTAAAATAATCACATTTGTTTAAAATAACCACTTTATTTCCCTTATCAGCCTAAATCAGTAAAATCAGTTATTCAGTAAAGACAATTTTTTTATTCGAGTCCTTTAATAATGTCATATTCCGATTTCTTTTCAACCTTATTAATTCATTTTTAATTTGTTTCAATTTGGCGTAAGCAGTCATTCCTAATACAATTTTTAATTGTATCATCCGTGAATTATAACGCACTTTATTGAAATTGAATTCAAATTTTTATTGAAATTAGCATTGGCCAGCTATATATTGTTCCAAAGGAGGTTTCACATAACACGAGTTATGCTTTAAACCTCTATTCAAAATAGCTAGTTCATCATTATTAAAGGATACAAACGATTCATTACCTACAATATTCTTAATATGTTGTTGCAGTGGAAGATTACGTTGGCTTTTGCACAAACGCTCGAATTTTTTTTTGCAAACTTGCCGTTTTCTTTGGAATAAAAATAAATTTCTATACATCTAATCAAAATAATTATATTTTTATTTTCAGAACTGCTTTAATACAATTGTTACAGACGATTCTGTCCGCGCTTTCGGGACGTGCGGATTCTTTTCTCTTCCGACAATATTTCGGCTTGATAGTCGACATTATGACCATGGTTCCATCCCGTACAGTCACCGCTGTTGCTGGACTTTGCGTCCTACATATTCTTAATTTCAGGAACATACCACCTGCACTGCGCAACACACTTCCTAAAGCGCGGTATACACCACAAATGCTAAATTGCAGCATGTTTGTAAAGGTTTTATACGAGAGTACTATTTGTGGATGTATTTCCTCGTACATGGCGCCGATGAATCTGGCAAACGATATCAATGCTGAAACAAAACTGCGGCGATTTAATGATGAAACTTGCATGGGTGTCGTCGCTGTGATTGAAAATCTGTACGAGGAACTTTTTAGAAATTAAATTGTCGGTAGTGGATAAAAAATTGTAGTGATGTCTTCAACCATAAAATAAAATGTTCGACTTATGAACAAGTTCGTAATATCAAATCGCTTGTATAATATGTGTATTTTGAATAGGGATGGGAATAAATAATTACGCTGTTAATATAACTGTTGTAAATACAACAGTTATATTAAATATGGATCAATATAACGAAATAACACATCGAATATGTGTATTTTATTTGTACATTTATACTATGACTATGATTAAGTATATTTAATTGATTAAAGGGAAGTGATATATGAAATGTATCGCAAATTAATAGCATATGTATGTTACGATTTATTCCGCCTCTTTAGAATTTTGTAATAAATAAACATGTATATATATTCATGTTACGCCCAAGATTGTAACTATAACTATACGTTTCACATCAATAAGTCGTATATCACAATTCAAGGGTCATTTATGCAAATAAGGGTCAAATCGTATTAAGTATTCAAGTAAAATTTGAAAAACACGGATGGCACTGTACGCGGTGCTTTTTGTCCATTTGCACAGGAAAAGTGCGTTCAGTATTAAACGTGACGTCATAAAAGGCGCGCTCATTATTCACGATGTATATTCGTCGGTAAATATCTTTTCAAACAATCAAAATGTACGAATACAGAGGTTTCGTAACGCTCGATTTTATCCAATACCAAAATTTCTTATGTCAGGTAAGTAAATTAAACGAGTTGTATTATTTTTTTTATTATATAGTAGTAATTCTAGCCATGACTAATCCGGTACAGCCTTCGCCTTTTTTGTTCATAAAGTTTTATAGGTACTAATATATTCCAAAATATAATTACTCGATGAAAACATATCAATAGTAAAACCCGGTAACTTCATTTGACAAATTTTACAGGAACAAAAAGCATATGCATATTTATTTTGTATGCAATAGATATGAACATTGAAATTCCTTTCTCATGTCATGTATGTGTTTTTTTTGTAGAAAATCCGTAATGTAGAATACCGGGGTATTATGCAATTAGTTGTAGAAGGTAAAGTAGAAGGGGTAGTATATGGGTCGGATAGTTGAGGACGTTACGATGAATAGCTATAAACAGATGAAAGAATTAGCTCAGGATAGATTGACAGATGGCGTGCTGTTTCCAACCAATCCTTAGGATTGACAACTATTTAACTAACTAGAATACGATACTGCCAACATTAAAAGCCAAAAAATCTCAATCTTGATTTTTATATAGTTACGTAGTTTTACTACTAGCCATCGAAATATCACGGCGCTATTACGCATGAGTGTTTTTAATAATCGTGCGTTCCTTGAGTTTTTACTGCGCTAAATATTAAATATCTCGCATAACTTCATTCTATTTAATTTTATTGTATTCACAGCAATGTCATGACGGCTTTGACAACTAAAATTATAAGATCTGTTTGGTCCAGTATCTGTCAAAATGGTTATATGCTATGACGCAAGGTTTCAGAAAACGGCAGATTTGCTGCGACGAGTAATAGAGCAGCGATTATGCGCGTCCTTTTTAAGTTTTTACTACGCTAAATATGAAATATCTCGCACAACTGCAATCTATTTACTATCGAATTCTTAATTTCATTGCGCTGACAGTAACAATGTCATGGCGGCTTTGACAACTAAAATTATAAGATCTGATTGGTTCAGTAACTGTCAAAATGGTTATATTGGACTATGCTATGACGCAATGTTTCAGAAAACGGCAGATTTGCTGTCACGAGTAATAGAACAGCGATTACGCGTGTCCCTTTTAAGTTTTTACTACGCTAAATATGAAATATCTCGCACAACTGAAATATATTTACTGTAAAATTCTTAATTTCATTGCGCTGACAGTAACAATGTCATGGCGGCCTTGACAACTAAAATTATAAGATCTGATTGGTCCAGTAACTGTCAAAATGGTTATATTGGACTATGCTATGACGCAATGTTTCAGAAAACGGCAGATTTGCTGTCACGAGTAATAGAACAGCGATTACGCGTGTCCCTTTTAAGTTTTTACTACGCTAAATATGAAATATCTCGCACAACTGAAATATATTTACTGTAAAATTCTTAATTTCATTGCGCTGACAGTAACAATGTCATGGCGGCCTTGACAACTAAGATTATAAGATCTGATTGGTCCAGTAACTGTCAAAATGGTTATATTGGACTATGCTATGACGCAATGTTTCAGAAAACGGCAGATTTGCTGTCACGAGGAATAGAACAGCGATTACGCGTGTCCCTTTTAAGTTTTTACTACGCTAAATATGAAATATCTCGCACAACTGAAATATATTTACTGTAAAATTCTTAATTTCATTGCGCTGACAGTAACAATGTCATGGCGGCTTTGACAACTAAAATTATAAGATCTGATTGGTCCAGTAACTGTCAAAATGGTTATATTGGACTATGCTATGACGCAAGGTTTCATAAAACGGCAGATTTGCTGCGACGAGTAATAGAGCAGCGATTACGCGCGTCCTTTTTAAGTTTTTACTACGCTAAATATGAAATATCTCACACAACTGCAATCTATTTACTGTCGAATTCTTAATTTCATTGCGCTGACAGCATCAATGTCATGGCAGTTTTGACATATAAGATCTGACTGGTCCGGTAATTGTGAAAATGGCAATATTTGACTATGCTATGACACAATGTTTTAAAAAACGGTAGATTTGCTGTCACGAGTAATAGAACAGCGATTACGCGGGTCCCTTTTAAGTGTTTACTGCGCTAAATATAAAATATCTCGCACAACTGCAATCTATTTAATGTCGAATTCTTAATTTCATTGCGCTGACAGCAACAATGTCATGGCGGCTTTGACAACCAATATTATAAGATCTGACTGGTCCAGTAATTGTGAAAATGGCTATGACACAATGTTTTAGAAAACGGCAGATTTGCTGTCACGAGTAATCGAATAATAGCGATATGCCGCAAGAATAGATGGTAGTGGGCAATATTCAAATTCAAGTTCGTTATCCCCGCATATGTGTGTAATCCATTCCACTCGGCTTCGCTGCGATTCTGTCGGCGACGCGCATTCCGCACTGTACAGTCATGGTGTGCGTAGTGTTTCGCATTTCATCGTCTCCGGCAATAATCACGTTATTTCGCGTAATATAACGAAAACGAACAATTCCTCCGCGCCGTGCTATTGTTACGAGAATACGTTCCGCAATCCCAACTACGCCTGACATATTCTTATAAGACTCCAATTGGAGTGATCGCAACTTCCCCCAAAAAATTCTAAATAGACGGTGACTCGTCAGAAAAGTTTTTGTTTACGTGTTATAAATTGAACAATAACAAATCCGCACTGGTGCGCTGCTGTGCGGAGGATTGTGTACAAAACGAACGTGACAATGTTTATTGAATGCAATTCGAATTTCGTCTACGATATTTACTAGAAAAAAAATCACGTATCGTGATAGGTTATGTTTTTGTCGAGTGATTTGAACAGCGATCATGTTAAGTTTTAAGAAGGTATATAGGGACGAACTGTTACAACTCGCCCTAATTTTGAGCTTGTTACGGTGCCATTCCGATACATTTTGCGATCACGGTTCGATCGATGCGCCGATCAATCACTACGATTTGGAGAACGGCACCGGCTGGCGATTGTTGACGTCCGACACGCTGCTGCGCTCACACTATGTCCATCCGAAGAACTTCGACGCGGTACTGCTCAACTATGAGCGGGAGATGTTCGCCGACATTAGCGCCCTGGGCCGTTACAATCGGATCGGCGAGGAGACGGTGCGCCGCCCAAATATCACCGCGTACCTGCTGAATGTCGAACGGACGAGCTCCCCGATTACTGTTGGACATCGGCAACCGGCGTCGGGGGTGGATGGGTTGCGGCAACAGCCGCCCGAACCACCACCGCCGCCGCTACCAGCAGCTGATTTGGATCCGATCGAAGAGAGGCCACTGTTCCTCGGCGAAGAGAATATTGCGAATGTTTTTGATTCGGGGAATGAACTGACTCAAGAGGTAAAAAATAAACGTATCCTAATTGAGCGCGGTATCCTGTAATTTTTTTTTTACTTAGATTTAATTAACAAAAAAATATTGGTACGATCCTGTCTTAGAATAGCCGGGTAGAATAAATGTAGGCAACTGACACTACACCATAAAAACCTAAAAAATATTCAATTGATTTAAATAATCTAACTACGTAATTGATGAAATATTAAATTAAGGAAAATCTAAAAAAATATCCATATGTAGAATTACGTCTTAATAATAGGTATTAAAGACTACGTAGGGTCCATAGGTCAGCTTATTGATGCATCGAAAATCTGGCAACCGTAATACCCCGTTGCGAGTAGGCAACTTCGTAAACACAACTGTATCGCGGAATATGCACTAAATCATTATCCTTAATCAACTATTCTCAACCAGAATCGTACCAACAATTTTACAATTCGGTTAATTAAATATACAAATTCTGGCCTTAGAACTAGTTCGTTAATATATATTCTGAAATAAGATTATTTCACGAACAAGTTGCGCTAATTACATCCAAAATATGTAATTGCATCTTACCAAGTTCGACTTCCAAAAAACAATATGTTTTCTGCTCAGCTAGTCACATAGGCCGTATATATTTACGTGTAGGTTAATCACCGTAACTTTTTCACAGTATCGTATTCGTTTGTTTCGATAGCGACAAGCGGTGCTCCGTTTTTGCGTACTGCATATTTATTATTAGAATTGAATGTAGCTTATTTACAGTATCCACCTGCATCGACCATTTACTTGTTTCATTTCATTACCATCCCACTTTGGATTTTTTTTGTCCCATGTGGCCATTATTAAGTTTAGCCCCTTTTCTGTTTTTTGTTTGTAATATGTTAAACACGGCTCTGGTTACTCTAATACTTATTCCTATTCGAATGTGTAGTTGTTATGACCATTGCGAAAACTAAAACGTACACTCAAAGACAATAGTAATGCGTCGATTTAGTGTGGCGTAGCAGCAATACACAATTGTAATATACTGCAGTAACTTTACTAGAAGGTGTTCATCCAAGTGCAACTTTTATGCCACGCGTCTCTAAAACCTTCTAGAAACTATCTTAATTTATTTAGCAATATATAGTTTGCCCGAATTTGATCCGACAATGAGGGGTGGAAATATGGAGCATATAGTGAAATAAATATCGAAAAATACTGCGGAAAAAGTTGCAAAATCTTCACTATGGCCTTAATTAATTAGTATAGAATGTCACCCAACTACGACCAATTGTACAGCAATCCCGGTGATTGACAGATGTATCTTTATTGTGCTATTGAAGAGGGGGGCATAACCTACGAAATGCGCATCTATCTAACAAATGCGTTTGCCTTACGGTATTTGGGTGATAATCTATACAATTATGGAAAATAAAAATTTTAAAAATCGAATATTGCGAATATGTGAAATAACATAAGCTGAAATAAATATTTTAGGAAATCTAATAGTACATACACGAAATATCAGAATGTATAAAAAATCCGTAAAAAAGTACAAACGATTTCCAAATTGGAAATGCTGCTAATGCATTTCGAAAATGCGAATTATTTCGAATGCTAAACTCGCATCTTCAGTAACGCAACAATCACACTTCTATCGCTCACCAATTTCTATACAATTGGCAACATAGTCCTCGAAATGCGCTTCTATCGTATAAACGTTCTTATTTACAATTTTTAATAATCGTCGTTGATGTGACAGTCGGCCTGTTATATTTGTTGACATTTTCTTCAGTTTGTTTGATTGTTTTTCGTCAATTAAGCGCACTGTCCGAAATTTTGTAAAATTCGGTTAATTCATGAAAAGCGCAATAAATGATCTTATTCGATTAATAGCATTTGGTTCGTTTTTACGAAAGCAATAATCGGTAACGCAATTGATGCGAATTAATCAATTATGCACGATGGAAAATTGAACTTTCGGGTCAATAAATTCTGAAGCGATCGACAAGTGCCTTTCCAGAACATATCTAGGAAGATTTAAATAACAATTTCATGACCATTATTATTTTGACGACATTTTACTAAATACCTAAATTTACATGATCAACAAAAGATTAGCTAGCTGCTTCTACATTTTTGTGGTAAAATATGATTTGCTATTATTTAGAAATCAAGTGCTTTAGAAGTTGGAACTGTGTAAAAATTTTATATTATTTTTCATTTTTTAAAATCTACTTTGTTCAATATTCTAATAAATTCTAGATTTCTGTAGAATAAAAAAAAAACATTTTAAAATTGCTATAAATTGTCTTAAAACTATATTTTATTGATTTCCGGTTCAAATGGAAGAAGTTGAAATTATCGTCGAAAAAAGTGAAAAAGTGGTGTATATATACCTTTGAAATATTCCGATTTTTTTGGCGATTTTGGTCAAAGTTTAACAAGTGCTGCCCGAAACGATGCAAAATGACTATAAATCGTCTTAAAACTATATTTTACTGATTTCCGGTTCAAATGGAAAAAGTTGAAATTATCGTCGAAAAAAGTGAAAAAGTCGTGTATATATACCTTTGAAATATTCCGATTTTTTTTGGCGATTTTGGTCAAAGTTTAACAAGTGCTGCCCAAAACAATGCAAAATGGCTATAAATCGTCTTAAAACTATTTTATTGATTTCCGGTTCAAATGGAAAAAGTTGAAATTATCGTCGAAAAAAGTGAAAAAGTGGTGTATATATATCTTTGAAATATTCCGATTTTTTTGGCGATTTTGGTCAAAGTTTAACAAGTGCTGCCCAAAACAATGCAAAATGGCTATAAATCGTCTTAAAACTATATTTTATTGATTTCCGGTTCAAATGGAAAAAGTTGAAATTATCGTCGAAAAAAGTGAAAAAGTCGTGTATATATACCTTTGAAATATTCCGATTTTTTTTGGCGATTTTGGTCAAAGTTTAACAAGTGCTGCCCAAAACAATGCAAAATGGCTATAAATCGTCTTAAAACTATTTTATTGATTTCCGGTTCAAATGGAAAAAGTTGAAATTATCGTCGAAAAAAGTGAAAAAGTGGTGTATATATATCTTTGAAATATTCCGATTTTTTTTGGCGATTTTGGTCAAAGTTTAACAAGTGCTGCCCAAAACAATGCAAAATGGCTATAAATCGTCTTAAAACTATATTTTATTGATTTCCGGTTCAAATGGAAAAAGTTGAAATTATCGTCGAAAAAAGTGAAAAAGTCGTGTATATATACCTTTGAAATATTCCGATTTTTTTTGGCGATTTTGGTCAAAGTTTAACAAGTGCTGCCCAAAACAATGCAAAATGGCTATAAATCGTCTTAAAACTATATTTTATTGATTTCCGGTTCAAATGGAAAAAGTTGAAATTATCGTCGAAAAAAGTGAAAAAGTGGTGTATATATACCTTTGAAATATTCCGATTTTTTTTGGCGATTTTGGTCAAAGTTTAACAAGTGCTGCCCAAAACAATGCAAAATGGCTATAAATCGTCTTAAAACTATATTTTACTGATTTCCGGTTCAAATGGAAAAAGTTGAAATTATCGTCGAAAAAAGTGAAAAAGTCGTGTATATATATATACCTTTGAAATATTCCGATTTTTTTGGCGATTTTGGTCAAAGTTTAACAAGTGCTGCCCAAAACAATGCAAAATGGCTATAAATCGTCTTAAAACTATATTTTACTGATTTCCGGTTCAAATGGAAAAAGTTGAAATTATCGTCGAAAAAAGTGAAAAAGTGGTTTGAAAAAGTTTGAAATATTCCGCTGGTCGTGTTTTGAAATAATTTTCATTCGCATTGTTTTTTTTTAATTCTGCGAAAATTTAAATCTCTATTCACGTGAACGCTTCAAATAGAATATTCGATTGACCTATATTCGAAATAAAATTAGCCGCCAGATACATTTTTGACTCGCATTTTTGACACGAATATCAATTCTAAAAATATGTTCGAATATACTTCTTTTTGTGTAAGTAAAAATTCGTTGTATATTAAATTTTAAGTATTGTCCGATTATGCGACGCATTTAGCGCAAAATACTCGTTTTACTTCGAGGATCGTCATTAAAACTAAATCGAAATATAATATTCACCCAAAACAAACAAAATTTTAAAGTACTCGGTTATATCCAAACAATTCCGAAATTTTTTTTTGAAAAAAAAAACAGTTTGGAGGTTTGTACACTCGAAGACAACAATAATACTCGAATCCAGAGAAACGCAGCAGCAGTTTGTGCGCTCCAGAGAACGCCACAGCTCGCTCCCATTGCCTTACATTGTATACGGGAGCATTACTATCGTCTTTGAGTGTACCGAATGTTGTACCATTTGCAGCAATCTTCGCAAAAGTTTTTGTGCGAGTCATTTTACTATAAAAGGTGATCACCGTTAGTAATATTAACACAGAATCCTACGATCGTACCATATGTTCTTTCCACTGTTATTACATAGGCTCGTTTACATTAGATCCACATCGACTTTAATGCAGTAGCAAAAATAATAGCTGCCATTACTTTGTAATTACGGGACCATTGCTTAAATTTGGTATATTTCTTCTGACATTGTTTTCTGAATCTACTAAAAATATAAAAAAAAAACAAGCCGACAGGTAAAAAAAATCTCTTGTGTGTTGTATACTTAGTATTTTATATGTAAACTTTGTTGAAGCAAGAAATGTCGTCAATTTGTTTTGATTTATTCCACTTTATCTAACCGTGTTACACAGTTTCATAAAAAAGCGTACATTTGTGTGTTTAATGGAAATGTTAATATAGTTATAATCTTTTTTTTTTGTAGTTTCCAAATTATGTCTTAGTTAGAATCAATTACACGTAGCGACAAAATATTACGAACCTGTTTTGCGTCAATATAAAACATTTTTTCAACGAAATATTACAATATGACTTTTTACGACATACGATTGTATTTTGTTTAAAAATAAAACGAATTATTAAAATATTTTTAATATCTATTTTTTACATTTTTATATTCCATTTGAAATTTAATGCGCGTATAATAAATATTTAAGCTTTTTTATCTAAATACGCCAAATCGTTGTTTAATTTGTTTGTCGCATCGCTAGTAATAGTGTTTTTCTTCAACACCCTGTATTACTGAACATTCGTATAATGTTTCGCGATTTGTTGACTTGTGTGTCATCCGATGTCATTCCTCGAAGAATCAATTATTGATTATAAGTAACTTCCTCTCTGTACTATTGATTTGCCGTTCCGCTTCGTAATGTGCCGCAAAATTGAAACGAAGTAATACGAATCAAATATCCCGAAGACAATTCAACGACAGTGAGATATTTCGAAGCGATATATTTTTGGTTACGATTCAACTGTCGCGCGCTTTATTAACGTTAGCCCAACTATTAAACGAAAGCAAATTAAAATGTGCAATTTTTAACTTGCTATGGAACGGTCTATATTTTTTCTTATTTTTTCACCAGCTCGATAAAATAACGTCTGAAAAATGGTCCTTTTTTTATGGAAGTTATGATTTTTTTCCGACATGTTATTAAATTTTTTAAATATATCAAATATACCGTTCAAAAGCGCCATTCTTTAGAAACATTCTCTAAAAAGTATTGTACAAAAATAATGAAAATTGGGGAAATGCTAGACACATTGTCGACCTCTGCTTTTCGCATAATAAGACGCTAGTTTTAAAACGAATATCGCTTTTTATTCCGATTAATACGAATTTAAGTAGATTTCTTACGAACACGCACAACATCTAATATATGCAAATTATACCTTGTGCAAATCTCATTTCAATTGCTTCATTCTTCGTAGCAATGCAATGTCTCAAGGTGTCCTCATTGTTTCGATTTTATTTATATATTTTCCCTGCACTTACGCTCTGGCCAATAAAGTATTAATCGCTTAGAAAGATTGTTACTGTTCGCTTTCGTTAGATGTAAACAAAATACGAATAACACTATTTATATATAAAAAAAAAAAATCACGGCCAAAATTGAAAACACTGAGATGTGAGTTCGTGTCTCCTTATTGTAGAAATCTAAAATTAGTTAGTTAAAGAGTCCGCAATCCTAAAGATTGGTTGGAAACAGCACGCCATGCCGATCTATCCTGAGCTAATCCCTTCATCTCCCTATAGCTATTCATCTCAACGTCTTCAACTATCTGACTCACATACTCCAATCTAGGCCTACCTACCCCTCTCTTTCCCTCCACTCTACCTTCTATGATCAATTGCATAATCCCCCCATGCCTAAGAATATGCCCTACTAATCTGTCTCTCCTACGCTGTAACACTCTCCAGATACTTCTCTTCTCCCCTACTAACTCTAGTACAGCTTCATTTGTTACTTTATCTTCCCAACCAATCCTCATCATCCTCCTATAACACCACATTTCGAATGCTTGTAATCTACGCTTCTCTTCCTTTCCTATAGTCCACGCCTCACACCCGTACAGTGCTACACTCCAAACATATACCTTCAGTAATCTTTTTCTAATACCCAAGTCAATATTTGATCTTAAAATCTGTTCTTTTTCTACGAATGCCTTCCTACCCTGTGCTATCCTACACTTTATATCTACCTTGCTTCGATTATCTTTTGTGATTCTACTGCCTAAATAACAAAAATCTGACACTTCTTCGATTCTATTATCTCCTATTGTGATCCTCATTTTTGTACTGCATTCCTTTTTGTCACACCTCATCACTTTAGTTTTACCTATATTTATTTTCATGTTAAAATCCCTAGTCAATACTGCCTGCATACCATTCAATACCCTTTCTAAATTCTTTTCGCTTTCTTCCAATATAGCTATATCGTCGGCGAATCTCAGCATATATATTTTCTCTCCCTGTACATTCACACCTACACTATACTCTTCTTTTACTTTGTTTATTGCATCTTCTATATATAGATTAAATAATAACGGTGAGAGTGTACATCCCTGCCGAACTCCCTTCCCTATTTTTGCTACCTCTTCTTCCCCCTCAATTCGAACTAAGGCAGTTTGGTGTTTATATAAAATTATATTTATATAAATTTATATTTTTAAAATTAGATTGTGATAATGTTTTCGATAAAAGTGACACGAATTTACTTCAATTTTTATTTCGCAATTTTAGTCGTTAGCATTTCTTATCGACGATTTCTATAATCAATGCCATAATCATCAGTTGCCATTACCACGTTGCTTCGAAGCAATTTGTTTTTGTAGAGGTTTGATAAAATGTTCTCGTACGAATTCTCTTTCGAAAAAGTCATCTCACACAACGTGAGATTTGAAGAAACTCAAAAATGCCACCAAATTTCCATAATTATATATCTAATTGCACATATTGGCAACTCAATAAAGATGATTCTTATTATTATTATATAATCAAATTTATTAAAACATTTTTAATTCCTTTTTTTTAAACCCAATTTACATTTTTAGATTGTTACAAAGACAAATTGTCCGGCATCGCAATAACTCGATAATGACATTGCCGCGATTTAATTATTGTGAGTACGATGCCTTTTTTTGGGGGGGTTAACGGGGGTCAGACGGCCGTCGACGTGCGCCACGACGACCTTAAATCCCACACGGACGCAAGTCTCGTCTGGCATCAGCCAGAAAGTCCCAAAATTAAAAAAAAAAAATTATTAACCGTTGCGGCGTCAAAACATCTAAGTATAACTTCATGGCCTATATCTCCAAAAGCGGCCATGGTCTCATGGCCTTTGTGTCGCAAGAGTCCCTTCCCTACAAACATATACTCTGAAATAAATCAATTTCGAAATTAGCTTTTAATTGCATAACGCGGTATTGGACAAAAATTTTTTTCGATGTATGTATTGTTTCTGTTCGAGCGAGAGAATGAACGTTTCGGAAAAATTCGCACGCCTGATATTGAACTAGAAGTTTGCAGACAATAACTCACGTTGTTGCGAACGTAAATTCGGCGCACCGTCTAGTAATGTATAAATATTATTAAAAACTTGTGCGCTAGGTCAGTGTGAATAGTTTTCCTCGCTATATGACTAAGTCACTCTCGCTTATCTCTTTTCATCTCGCTAATAGAATTGCTTTATCTATAGTTTACATTTCGCACGGCCCGAAAATTCGTCTGTATTTACAAAATTTCTATAAGTGAATCTTTTGTTCAGCTGCACCGAGCGTCGCTTTACATTTTATTGGGCGGTCCAGATTTTGAAAACAAAGACACCGGCGACTCGACAAGCATTAGTACATTTTCCGCGAAGGCGTATTTAGACCGATTTACTCTTTTTGTGACATCATTTTACTTGTGTGAAACTAACAACGAATTCCAGCAACGAAAACGTAGCGCAATATTGTACGGAACGGATAGCGAAATAATTAAGCACAACAAACTACAATATAGTTAATTTGCATATATGACTTTTACAATGTATAATTGTATATCAAATTTGCATTTTTTCATATCGCCGCTCTGAAAGCAGTGGGGCTAAATTTGTTATTAGTTTCTAATAGCTTGGGGTACCCTTCTATGACACTTTGAAGCCGTTTAGATTTTTATGGAAAATATAGACAGAACTATTAATAGAATTTGGTAAAACCCGCAAAACCGTAATATTATTTACAGACACTATTCCGAGGTCGGTCCAAATTCGTTACAGAATTCAGTTGTAAAAGAACCTTTACAAGTTAAATTGAATTCTAGAATAATTCCAGAAAAATTCTAGAATGCCCCGAAACAAACTGAATTTCTATTCAAAATATTTTGTTGGTATACTTTTAGCCGAGTATTTGTTTCGAGTCGCAGTCTTTTTTGACATTCTAATAAAAATAGCTCTCGGGGATTATCAAAATAGGGACGTAAATAGTATGTAAGGGAATATTCGATTTTGGAAACTTAGCAATATTTTCTTTGTAATGATCAATTTTATGGGTGCTGTCGTTGAGAGTGCAGGAGCAATATTTTCTTTGTAATGATCAATTTTATGGGTGCTGTCGTTGAGAGTGCAGGTCATAACTTATGTACGAGGTGGCTACGACAGTGCACGTTAACACAGTGCATGGTTCTTCGAGTGCATTGTGTTTGTACTTAGAAGACACGGCATCGTTGTCTTGGCCTGCATATTTGTTATATCTGATAACTGAGTGCCTACACGAATCTGTAAAATTAGTGGCCACATATAACGTTGCCAAGACATGCCATTTAATGTGTAGTTTTATGCGCTGCACTCTCATAACCATGCACTCCAATATAACCAACAATCGCCATGTACTGTTTTAGATTGCACTCTTATAACCCGTACCCATTTTTATTCCAATAGTTCTAAGATATTAACTACAATTACTAATTATAAAGTTTGATAAAAATAATGATTTGTATCGTAATCCATATATAACTTATATATATATATAACGCATATATAACATAATGCGTTGATAACTCTTGAATACGGTAGATTTGTGTTGTCTCGCCATCTGTATGGCGACGCCCCGAACTGACTGCACGTAGCACTCTTTCAGTTGGCTATTTAGTTCGCTGAATGCGACACAGATGCCGCTACAATAATCGGTGGCGGAATAGTTCGGATATTTCGCAATTTTTGTAAACACACGTCAGATTCATTGGAGCAATCTGTAATTATCGCAGCAAATAATAACTGTAATCTGGAAGTACTATCGAAACGAGTTATGCTATAGCATGCAGTTAAATTCAAATTTGTACTTAGTTATTTATCGAGTCGCGTAATGTATTTTTGGATCTTCGCAAACTGAATTATATATTCGAATTAGTAATTTCCTTGGGGATTCGCAGAATTCTGGGAAATTTTTTTAATAAATAAAACATTCCATTCATAGCATGGACCGTTTTAAGATTTTAATATTAAACTTTTTCAAGTAATCAACAACATAAAATGCGTAAATTATTCAACTCGTATTACTTAAAAATTCAATGATATATACTATTCTAGCAAGTTTTGTACGAGTAAAAATGTTTACATAAATTTATTCGTAATCAAACCGGTTCTGCAAATTTTTATTCCCCCCCCCCCCCACCCCTGGGCAGCGCAATACTCACCGCCAATAATTAATGCCACTGTTTTGAATTTCCTCATTATTATGCAATCTACTATCACATAATTCGCAGCATCCTCGCTCTCATAATCTTTCTACCAATTTACTACCAAAAGATCAGAATCGGCGTTGTATTTGCTATTCGCAAATATGCGACATATAAAAGATTGTTTTCCGAGCAACAACCATTTGCATTGATTAAATTATAGTACATATTTAGAACAGAGCCGTATTTGCGACGCTATGTGAGCAAATTTGATTGTTATCTTTTCGCTAATTAAAAGAAAACAATTAGAAATTGTGTTATTTTGATGTGTGTGAGAAAGGTCCACATCTCTGCGGGAAGTTGTTTTCATCGGATATGCCGACGTTAAATGCGTGTGGTAAATGTTTTTGTCCAGATCGGGGGGCTATTTTGCGTAAAATTTGCAACGAGTCGGCCGGTACCGCGTTTCAATGTCATAATTAATCGGTGGCACTAGCAAACGAACGACCAGTGCGCGATACGAATAGGAAAGTCAAGGCTTTTTGGTGGCTTTGATGAGCAGTTTAAACATATTTATCGGCGAGTGTATAGCAGTAATACAAAAAACATTTTACGGTGCACCGTGTTCTGTGATTATGGTACGCGAGATTGGTACCCGAAAACCGTACGGCGAATTAGCTTTTGCGCGGGCTTACGTACGCGGTGCATATCGGTCGATTTTCTAGTTGCCGAACGACGGTACTTCTTATCTGAATTTTAATATATATTTTTTTTTTGGAAATTCGTATCGTTTGTACTAACATCGATGGTCCAAGTAGTGCCAGTCGCATTTGGTGCTCTATGAGGCGCTCGTTTGTGCTGGCATTATCGGAAATCGTATGTGCGCGTTATTCAATACTCGATACTAGGATAAAAGCAACATTATAGTTGATATTTTATTGTGTGCGAAAGTGCACTTATGATTCATTTGGAATAATTATGTACGCCAGAAAAGTAAGTGGAAATTTGCATCGGTGATGCCGCGCAATTTGTTGCTTTCCGAAATTGGAATTCGATTTATAGCGACTATTTACGTAACCTTTTACGTGACGTATTTAAATGAAATACCGAAATTCGCTACAATTAGTCTATTGTAATGTCGAAAAAACAATTTTAGTATCGTTGTTTTATCAATATTTGTCAAATTCTCCGTCTTATCTGAATCGCGTCAATATAAAAAGCAAGTGGATAGTTATGTAAATTGTTGCGAGATAACCCCGCTTCTATTTTATCGTTCGAAAATAAATAAATTGCGATATATCGGATATTGATTTTAATGTTGAGACGCGTCTTCTATTCCAATTTGAATGTTCGGTTCCGTTTGCGCTGCTTCTTTGCTCGACTCTTGTTTCGTGCTTCTAACGGTCGAGAGATGGCAGCTGAAACAGATCTGAAATCGAAGCGGTTTTATGGCGCGAATCGACTTTACGTTTGACCATTTTTAATCAATTAATGATTTAAGGAACCTGTCAAAGGTCTTCGCTTCTTTTCACAGCCATTAAATATATTTTATTTATCCAAATATATTTTACATATTCGCAAATAATGGTACGGATATTTTTAGCCGCAAAAGATTAAACAAATTTAATGTTAGGTAATTAAATAAATTCGTTACATCTTCGCCTCTTTTAAATTATGAACGGCCAAAAGTTTTCTATTAAACAATTAATCGGTTTAATTTAATCCTATATGAGAAAAATATATATTCTCGTACACACTTATTTGTATAGTAAATTTTGCTACTGTCTAAATATGGCGCATTTGTTTGCAGGGATGTTTACAATTGAATTTAAATTGAACTGATGGATTAATAAAAAATTTCCCCGTTTTTTCGAAAAAAATCGCGATAATATAGCACCAAACTAAACACCTGCGAAAATCGTGTCTGATTTTTTTTTTTTCAAACTCGAGATAATTTAAATACGCTGATAAGCGCTTATTGCGAATTTTATTGCGCATTGTCTAATTTTACCCAATTTTTTTAAACAGACATTTTATTATCGTATGCTTGATAGTTACATCTAAGTTTGAAAAAAATTGTTCTAATACAATCTTAATGTTTTTTTTTGTATATAAGATAGCGTATTTCCCTTTCTTATATTTGTTTAAAAAAAATCCATATGACGCATTTTTCACATATGCCATTTAATATAAAAAGTCAAAATTTGTTATTTTGCATTCTTGGTTTATATTAATTATTTTTTGTACTGTATTATAGCTGGTAAAAATACATATTTTCTATATATTGCGTAATTAGATTTACTATAAAAAATTTTTTTTTTTGGTATTGCGCTTGTTTCGCATTACGTTTTAGTTTCTACAAAGTTTTTACCACATTTTTGAATTCGACAAAATTCGCAATTCTTTCGATATGGGTAATAATTAGGGAGAGGAATATATTAAAAAAACAAATGCAGGGAGATAAAATATGTATGTTGATGTTCACCGACAATATAGCTATCTTGGAAGAAAGGGAGCAGAATTTAGAACATGTATTAAATGAGTAAGAAGTAAGAAGTAAATAATGCAAGACCAAAGTGATGGAGTGTGACAAGAAAGAATGCAGGCGAAAATGAGGATAAGAATAGAAGATAATAGAATAGAGGAAGTGTCAGACTTTTCTTCTTTTAGTTAAAGAGTCCGCAATCCTAAAGATTGGTTGGAAACAGCACGCCATGCCGATCTATCCTGAGCTAATCCCTTCATCTCCCTATAGCTATTCATCTCAACGTCTTCAACTATCTGACTCACATACTCCAATCTAGGCCTACCTACCCCTCTCTTTCCCTCCACTCTACCTTCTATGATCAATTGCATAATCCCCGCATGCCTAAGAATATGCCCTACTAATCTGTCTCTCCTACGCTGTAACACTCTCCAAATACTTCTCTTCTCCCCTACTAACTCTAGTACAGCTTCATTTGTTACTTTATCTTCCCAACCAATCCTCATCATCCTCCTATAACACCACATTTCGAATGCTTGTAATCTACGCTTCTCTTCCTTTCCTATAGTCCACGCCTCACACCCGTACAGTGCTACACTCCAAACATATACCTTCAGTAATCTTTTTCTAATACCCAAGTCAATATTTGATCTTAAAATCTGTTCCTTTTCTACGAATGCCTTCCTACCCTGTGCTATCCTACACTTTATATCTACCTTGCTTCGATTATCTTTTGTGATTCTACTGCCTAAATAACAAAAATCTGACACTTCTTCGATTCTATTATCTCCTATTGTGATCCTCATTTTTCTACTGCATTCCTTTTTGTCACACCTCATCACTTTAGTTTTACCTATATTTATTTTCATGTTAAAATCCCTAGTCAATACTGTCTGCATACCATTCAATACCCTTTCTAAATTCTTTTCGCTTTCTTCCAATATAGCTATATCGTCGGCGAATCTCAACATATATATTTTCTCTCCCTGTACATTCACACCTACACTATACTCTTCTTTTACTTTGTTTATTGCATCTTCTATATATAGATTAAATAATAACGGTGAAAGTGTACATCCCTGCCGAACTCCCTTCCCTATTTTTGCTACCTCTTCTTCCCCCTCAATTCTAACTAAGGCAGTTTGGTGTTTATATAAATTAAAAATTATTCTCCTATCCTTATAATCTATACCCGTTTCTTTTAAAATTCTAAACATTATGTCCCAATCTACATTATCAAATGCCTTTTCTAAATCTACAAAAGCTATGCAAGTTACCTTTCCTACCCTCTTTCTTTTTTCTACTACCGTTCTTAGTGCTAGAATCTTTAGGAAGTACAAAAGATAACCGAAGTAAGGTAGATAGAAAATGCAGGATAGCACAGGGTAGGAAGACAGATGAAGAGATTTTAAGATCAAATATTGACTTGGGTATTAGAAAAATATTACTGAAGGCATATGTGTGGAGTGTAGCATTGTACGGGTGTGAGTCGTTGACTATAACCAAAAAGAAAATTTATTTGTAAATTAAATTGAATAGACAGGATGATATCGGGCCTGAATCTAAAATTCATTAAATCAGATATTCTATCAATATAAATACTCTCATAAGCATTCAGTTCGGAATAGTTCCTAACACATTTAACTAATTTAACTGAACTATTTTCAATAGGATGACTGGATTCGAAAATGTCGTCGGCTACTGCAATTTTCTATTTAATCTAAAATGAGCTAAATGTTCCTTAAATCTAACTTCTATGAGTCTGCGTGTTTGACATATAGATAAATAGTCGTCAATAGCAGTTTTTTTCTCTCACGAAAGTCTTACAATTCCTCCACTTTTCCAATATTACGCCCGTACGCTCGGCATTTTCAAAGAGCCTCCGAAAGCATCATCTTATTCGTATTCTGACTTTTCCAATCCTATTCTCGATTATGTGGTACGTCGATTTCGGCGATATATCGCATTAATCATCGACGGGCCGCGCGATTCGATCGTTTTATCATTATATTATAGCGGCTGGCTGCGCGGTGCCTTCATTCGGCCTGCAGTCACCGAGGCCATTGTTTTTTGATTTTTTTCTAGTCGATCGCGATTATATCACTCGTTATCGTAATAAGTGCGGCCCGCGTACCCATTCTTCGGCTCCTATGTACGTGACATATCTCGGGGGAACGCCGAAATCGACCGAACATTGTCCCCGTGATAAACGAGTTGTTTCAGATTAATTGTGCGACAGTCTATCGTGTCTGTTCAGATCGTATACAGGGTAACAATTTTTATCTGTATACATACACACGGTACGGGGGGATATGTTAGGTGACTTCCTTATCGGCAGCCGAAGTGCGCAGGCGTCGATAGGTTATATTATAATAATCGTATACATATGTTAAATATGTCAAAGTGCTGTCATATTGACTTTTCGTTCAATTTCAATTATCTCGTGTTGCTGATGGTGGGGGCGTAGCTTTCGAAACGCGCATTCAGCTATTAAATGCTCTCTAGTTCTGATCATCAGCTTCGGTGTATGCGCACTTTGATTATGGCACCGAACGCAATCACGAACAAATTTATAAAACGCACTCTTACCCACCCGTCTTTTCTCTTCGGTCTTTCGAGCGATTTAATAGCGATTGCCACGAACATTTCGGCCGATATTATTGTATGACAAATGATTCTGTGTCGGCCCATGTAGGCACCACGCAGTACGCAGTCCTCGGGAACAATGACGGGACCACCAGGTCAACGCCGACGCGCGTCAATACGCCAAATATAACAAATAGAAACCACGTATATATATACAACGTTTCGCTATTTCATTTATTTATTTATCTGCTAGGATTTATACACGGCAAATGAATAAGTACAGTACTGTATGATTAATAAACAAACGATTAAAAAAAAAACGGAAACCTATAGGTACAAATCTCGGAAACATATAAGCACTGGTAACATTTTTCACATGAAAAAAAAACATATATATCGAAAATTTACATTTAATTATATAAAAGTAGTAACAATTTAATATTAAGGAATTCCATAAATGATTTTCGACAAGTAATAGTGTCACTTTGGATTTAAAATTATTATAATTCAAATTACGAATGATTATAGGAAGATTATTATAGAATTGCTTACCATCAAAGTTACAGCTTATTCTAGCAGCCTTTAACTCTGGTAACGTCAATCTGCAAGTTATTTTTAAATCTGGTGTCATATTCATGATAGTCACTTCTCTTGCCTAAATATTGTACATCATTTTTTACAAAAACATATATATCTAAAATTTACATTTAATTATATAAAAGTAGTAACAATTTAAAATTAAGGAATTCCATAAACGATTTTCGACAAGTAATAGTCTCACTTTGGACTTAAAATTATTCAAATTCAAATTACGAATAATTATAGGAAGATTATTATAGAATTGCTTACCATCAAAGTTACAGCTTATTCTAGCAGCCTTTAACTCTGGTAACGTCAATCTGCAAGTTATTTTTAAATCTGGTGTTATATTCATGATAGTCACTTCTCCTGCCTAAATATTGTACATCATTTTTTACATAAAGTAAACGATAGCGCACATTAAATCCAGTTCAAATTGCCTGGCAATTAAATACTGACTCGAAATTGTTAATATAATCGTCCAAAGTGAAATGAGGGCCCGGTACTGCAAGGAAGCTCCGCAATGTGCCCTAAATATACGTGTATAAGTCTTTTGTCGCGTTCAATATGTTAACAATTGAAATTAATTCTGCTTTATGTAGACTTTACTTTCGTTACGGAAAATCCGATTTTGATGTTTTAGATTACGTTAAAAACTACAGCAGGTAAAGAAACTGTAAGACACGAGAAATTATGAATCTAAATATCTATATGCTTTTGTCAAAACTCTGCATTATTTACTCTTTGCATTTCGCTTGAGCCTCTGAGGGCCTTATTCGATTGCCCCATACTGCGATTTTTTTAAACCTTATTTTACTGAAGTATGAATTGTTTTCTCGCGCGGCATTTTAATATTGATGAAATACTTACTGCCTGTACGTATACGTCGTTCTGAAATGGATATGAAACGTATAGATTATTTTCGAAATGCCGAATAACGGTGTTAAAAGTCTACAGCGTCCAATCGCGCAGTGTACACTGCCGGGCGGTCAAATAAGGCCCTAAGCTATTGATTCCATTGACCACGTCGCTTATGTCAGTTGGTATATTTTGCATCCGCAAGAAGTCATTTGTCAACTACGATAATCGTGTATACACACCGCACGGCGCACCTGTATAATAGCTTTGATCGACGAGACAACAATACGGCATTAGCCGCTGACTCTCTTCGGGCCATTCTCAAGTTCTACCTGGACAGACCAACGGCCAAAAGCACCCCTTTCGCATCGTGATAATTAGTGCACGTATCGACGAAAAAAAAGTTTGACTGCAAATTTGCGGTCAAACTTTTTTTTCGGAGAAACTAGTACGTCTCTCCGATTTAAGCAAGCGGATTTTTCATGTCATTTTGGGCGATGCGTGATAGCGGACCCGGTAATGTTACAGAAGAGTTTGATGAGCGGTTATTTCACCATACAGCTCCGAATCGGAGACATCGATGACATATCGATGAAACTTTGTTAAAACACGCGTCATGGTACCGGCATCAATCTTTCCGTACAAAATCTTTCGTCAGAACTTGCACGCAAACGTTCGTTATATATAAACCCTATATATTCGACAAAAGCTTGTAAGAGATTTTTGGTGGTTCATTACTTGTATCTAATTGCACTTTTTTAGGGGTAAACGTCGCGAATATTCCACGAGTATTTGATAAAAAAATCGCCGTTTTCCTGAGGCGTATAATTTTTCTAGTTGTCTTTACAAACAATAGCATAAATATGACATAAATAGTTTTCTGAAGAAATATAACGCTTGATTAATAACTGGGTGTGACGGACAAGGTCCGACGATTCGAAAGAAAACTCGACACAACGTTCATATTCATTCAACTACAGTTAAATCTATTTGCGAAAGAAAGCTGCTTAAGGTAATAGATTCCGAAAAAAACATTTGAGAGCATCGAATTCCATTTCCCCTATAATGTTTTATCAAATTTCTTCCGGACGAGAAATTGATTTGATTTTTAATAACGTGTACGGACCATCGAATTAACGCACGCGGCAATTTGATTCCGTCTTCAGATTGTCATTTTATTATTCGTATAGTACGAAGGAATATTTGTTTCTCGTTAAAATATTGTTCGAAATTGAAATGGTGCGGCAAATGAACGCCGGCTTAGTTATTTTCTTAATTAAAAACTTGTTTCATTTCCATATTTATAATACAAAACTTCACCTACGCTAACATCGCGCACGTTTTTTTATTTCACGCGGAATTTGTTACAATTATCTTGACACGCGATCTAATAATTCCGTTTAAATATTCGTGAGTCCATGGAACAAAGGATTATTCTTCCACGGGGTGGTAACCCGTACCACATATACACGGTGATTTTCCGCCCAAAACGATATACCGCGCCCAATAAGTTTAAATGAGAAAATCCGTTATCTCTTTCGTCGGACATTGAAATGCATTTATTGATCGTACATAAAACCAATAGGACGAGTGTGATTGCATGCGAAATATGAAGATTACAATCGGAGATGATAAGAATAGAAGAATTGGTAGATTTCTGTTATTCAGACAGTAGGGTTACAATCGACTAGTAGTTCATATTGTTGAACGTGGAGGTATTATGTAATTAGTTATAGAAGGCAGCTAGAGGGAAAGGACGGGGTGGGTAGGTCTAGATTGGGTCAGATAGTCTAATTTTAGCAGTAAAATAAATTGCAATACCAAAACGTGCTGAAGAGCTGCTTATATACAAGGTATACTGCGCAGATTAAAATGGATTTATTAATCGTACATAAAGCCAAAGTGACGAGATGTGATAAGAAGAATTACTGGCGAAAGATGAAGATTGGAATGGAATAAGATAAGAATAGAAGAATTGGCAGATTTCTATTATTCAGACAGTCAGATTACAATGGTGGATCCAAATCGACTAGTAGTTCATATTGTTGGACATGGAGGTATTATGTAATTAGTTATAGAGGGCATGGTAGAGGAAAAGGACGGGGTGGGTAGCTCTAGATTGGGTCAGATAGTCTAATTTTAGCAGTAAAATAAATTGCAATACCAAAACGTGCTGAAGAGCTGCTTATATACAAGGTATACTGTGCAGATTAAAATTGATTTATTAATCGTACATAAAATCAAAGTGACGAGGTGTGATAAGAAGAATTACTGGCGAAAGATAAAGATTGGAATGGGATAAGATAAGAATAGAAGAATTGGCAGATTTCTGTTATTCAGACAGTAAGATTACAATGGTGAATCCAAATCGACTAGTAGTTCATATTGTTGAACATGAAGGTATTATGTAATTAGTTATAGAAGGCAGGGTAGAGGGAAAGGACGGGGTGGGTAGGTCTAGATCGGGTCAGATAGTCTAATTTTAGCAGTAAAATAAATTGCAATACCAAAACGTGCTGAAGAGCTGCTTATATACAAGGTATACTGCGCAGATTAAAATGGATTTATTAATCGTACATAAAGCCAAAGTGACGAGATGTGATAAGAAGAATTACTGGCGAAAGATGAAGATTGGAATGGAATAAGATAAGAATAGAAGAATTGGCAGATTTCTATTATTCAGACAGTCAGATTACAATGGTGGATCCAAATCGACTAGTAGTTCATATTGTTGGACATGGAGGTATTATGTAATTAGTTATAGAGGGCATGGTAGAGGAAAAGGACGGGGTGGGTAGCTCTAGATTGGGTCAGATAGTCTAATTTTAGCAGTAAAATAAATTGCAATACCAAAACGTGCTGAAGAGCTGCTTATATACAAGGTATACTGCGCAGATTAAAATTGATTTATTAATCGTACATAAAATCAAAGTGACGAGGTGTGATAAGAAGAATTACTGGCGAAAGATAAAGATTGGAATGGGATAAGATAAGAATAGAAGAATTGGCAGATTTCTGTTATTCAGACAGTAAGATTACAATGGTGAATCCAAATCGACTAGTAGTTCATATTGTTGAACATGAAGGTATTATGTAATTAGTTATAGAAGGCAGGGTAGAGGGAAAGGACGGGGTGGGTAGGTCTAGATCGGGTCAGATAGTCTAATTTTAGCAGTAAAATAAATTGCAATACCAAAACGTGCTGAAGAGCTGCTTATATACAAGGTATACTGCGCAGATTAAAATTGATTTATTAATCGTACATAAAATCAAAGTGACGAGGTGTGATAAGAAGAATTACTGGCGAAAGATGAAGATTGGAATGGGAGATAATAAGAATAGAAGAATTGGCAAATTTCTGTTATTCAGACAGTAAGATTACAATGGTGAATCCAAATCGACTAGTAGTTCATATTGTTGAACATGAAGGTATTATGTAATTAGTTATAGAAGGCAGGGTAGAGGGAAAGGACGGGGTGGGTAGGTCTAGATCGGGTCAGATAGTCTAATTTTAGCAGTAAAATAAATTGCAATACCAAAACGTGCTGAAGAGCTGCTTATATAAAAGGTATACTTTCGCAGCGCTGAATATTATTGTAAAAATAGCGGGTGTGCCTTTCATAAAAAGACCGGCAACGCTTCAGAAACGTTCGAATGGCCACACAGTGATTGTTCATTATTCTCGTAAGATAATAAATCCATTTTCTTAGACCACAACTGGCTTCGATACTGCAAATAAAATATCGAAAGAGGTATTTAAAGTACGTTCCACGGTACCACGACTCTGATCTGGTATCTCCAGTGCATTCACCGTAGTTTGTTAATGAGATATGTATATATATATATATATAGATTGCAATTAATCGAAACAATGTCCGTAATATTGATACTTAATTAATATGTGTACGAAGCCGGTTCTCTAATGTCTGCAACGTTCTCTACGGCTATTAAGATGGCTGACTTGAGTTCGTGCTTCGAAAATTAGTGGGTTTTTTAGTTTTTTTTTTTTTATTAAGAATATATTCGTACATACCAAGCGTTACCAGATTCAATGCAGTTGATACTAAACGAATAATACTTAAGACTTATACGATTCGACAGTGTGTCTAGCATTTCCCCAATTTCGATTATTTTTGTACAATATTTTTAGAGAATGTAACTTTCACCAAAAAAAAAAAGACGATTTTTCAGACGTTGTTTCATCGAGGTAGCTAGTGAAAGAAAAATCTTGTCTATAATCACTGAAAATGGCGCACTTTAGAAATTCCTTTCAATTAGTTTTGGAATTTTAAGAAAAATTAAAAATTCGTACCGTTTTATTATAGCAAGTATATACATTTGTTTAATTTCCGCGAATCTAAAAAATAATGTTAAGGGCAAAATAGAAACTATTTTTCACAATTATTAATTTTAAAAAGTCGGCGCACACGATTAGTATATTCCGAAATAGTTTTCTAAGAATACTTAAAAAACAATTACTTCCTTCCTGTCTACCGATTAAAAAGAACACATTGATAATTTTAATTCGAAAAGTTATAACGAAAGAACAAATTATCGACAATATATCCTTACGGTTTTTTGAATTTTTTTTTAATTTCCAACAAATTATATTCATCGTATATGTTATATAAAAGAAAAAGAAATTTGTTGGAATTTCTTAAAACTTTTCTTCAAGGAGTATATAAAGTCCTCAATCGTTGCAATATGCAAGATCCTTAAGGATGTGCATAAATTGTTGAAGAAAATATTACAAGAATTAATCTCGTACGCAAATTATCGGAATTGCATACTTAAATAATTGTGCAAAATATTGTCCGAATTTTTATGGCGTTCTTATTTTTACATATCACCCAACTTCAAACTTCTGTAATTGCAGCAAAAGTATACAGGATATAATAAAATCTTAATATTTCTATTATTGAAATTTGTGATAGGTAATAAATAAAATAACACTAACATCGTGTAGTTTTTTACGCATAGTGTTTTTCCGTGTACGCTCAAAAGTTGTGCTCTTATCACAATAAAAATTTAAAAATGTAAAATATTTACGAACACGTTTAAGCTGAAGATTACGAAAAAACGTATTGCCTTTTGACCGCTCAGTATATAAGTAATCATAGTAAGTCATGTCGGGTGAATTCTAACAGCAATCGAATCGAAATACGCGTTGATTGACATATGTCTAATGGCCAGTGGACGACGCCATCCATCTAATGAACACGGACAACTCTGTCGTCGTCGACTTCGCGCGCTGCTCGAAACCTGGACCAGGTCCGTCCAGGTCAAGACGTCGTCCGCTCGCTGGATATTCAGATGTTCTCTGCAAGTCACCGAACGAGGAATATTACACCGCTTAAATACCTCGAACTAAACCGTTGTTCGAATTTGATCGCGATTCGAGCTTTCTCACGCGACCGATCCAAGATATTTCCGCGACTGTCCAGTGCGCGTATATATTCCCTGAAAAATTAAGGACGATACTCGCGCAGTGTTTTCAGCATTTCCACATAAAATGTGCGAATCAACGCTAATTATAATTGTCTTTATTCATGGCCTCTATTTTATATAGAATAGAATAGAAATTTCTTTAATTTTCTATACACTTTAAAAATGATCACTACGGTGTTAAATTATAATATAGAATATCACCCAAATATTGTAACAAGCATTAAGTAGCTAGATGTACATACACATAGCGCTTGAAATGTACATCTAGCTACTTAATGCTTCTTACGGTATTTGGGTGATATTCTATATTACAGATATACCGAAAATCAACAAAAACAATACGGCGTTAAATAATTGTACAAAACATCACCCAAAAAAAGCCGTACACATTTTTTTGTGTTGCGGTATTTGGGTGATGTTTTATACAATTTGACGGAGTGTCCTCTTTTGAATATAAAAAACGTTTTCAACGTCCCCAAAAAAAAAATGATTCCATATCGTAGTATAGATTGAAAATTGGCGAAATTGAGAGTTTTTGTAACTGGAAAGTCAAGGATTGCAAAACAGATCAAATCAAACGTTATTGATTTCATGACTCCAGTTTAATTTTTCATCTATTTGTATTCCCAGACATTTACCCAACTAATTTTAGTGCTGCGAAATTATTTATATTTAAGGAATCGCGTATTTGTGAATTATCACCACATCTGAAAAGTATACAAATTGTTTGAGCATTAAGTGTGGCATCACATTGGCATATTAAGAGATTGTACATCTTTGGCCGTAATGAGTACATTGGTATCTTCAGCATAGTTAACAATGTTACACTCCTGAATTGATGTCGCAAAATCATAAATAAATATAATAAACAGAAGTGTTGTGAGGATACTTCTCTGCGGTACCCTGGTCACCATCAAAGGATTCGAGCGTACATTTAATTTCGAGATACAAAGATACGACTGAAACCATTGGAAAAGCTCATGGGTAGTACATTGCCACCGCACAATAAATTAAAAATATATGCAATAAAGTATAAAATAATAATAAATTTAAATTTAAATAGATGTAAAATACTGTACATGTATAAAAGATGATATTTGTTTGTATATATATCATAAATAACGAAGAAAACATGGCCACGTAAAGTTTGGATTTTAGTCATATGCCACTCTTTCACTCAACCTTTAATGTCGATAAAAAGACATCGTAAGTAGTCACTTCTGCAGGAATAAAATATAGTATCCAGTGCATATGACAAATGAAAATTTTACCCGAGAGCGAGAAAAAAACACCATTTCGACGTTGTGTTTAACTTGATACGTTCCTCGGGTATATTTCCCGGCGATGATACGCGACCGGTGGGATACGCCGAGCCCGGTGTCTTGTATATGCCAAGTGTCGGGGGGGCCCTCGCGTTCGGCATCGAGAACGTGAACAACCGCACCTTTGCCATCCCGCTGAGAGCTCTCATCAGCGAGACATGCCAGCTGATGAACGCTGAATCGGCTGTCTCGGGGCCCCGACTTCGTCCTGCGATCCCTCGTTTGTCTTTCACATATTATATATCCGCCATCTTGTCCACAATGCATTCCGTATAGCGTTGTACCATCGCTTCGGATTACATTACGCACGTCGCGAATGCATTTATTATATATAAGGGCTGGCCAAATTAAATCGTAGACGTGCTTGTTCTTCTACGCCCTCTGGTTGTGCAATTGTATATATAAACGTTTTCAATGAAGGAGGTTCAACGAACAAATATTTATACTCGAATCGTATTTCATGTATTATATGCGTTTATCAAGCATCAACGACGATATTACGTTACACATTTATAATTGTAATAAATATCAAATCTAAAGCGTTCACCTGGACAGTCAATTGGTTAATGTGTCTTGAATTGTGTCCTCCATTTCCTTGAAATGATTCATCCCACACGTCCTCCACTATATGACTCACATACTACAATCTAGGCTACCTACCTCTTGCTTTCCATCTACGCTACCTTCTATAACTAATTGCACAATATTTGTCCATCTCTCCTACGCTGTAATATTTTCTAATACGGCCTCAATCGTTCTTCCTAAAATCAAACAGATCTCCTCCTAGCCTTTCTTCTACTATATTTTCTGACCTCTTATAAATAATCCTTAACAATATATTCGATGCACATAATAATAGACCAACGATCGTATAATCCTCACACAAATTAGCTCCTACTTTCTTCGGCATTCATTTATACGTGTATACTGTCTTCAACCAGTCTCTGGGATTGAGGATTGATCAAATTATCAACCCAAAAATTGTTGCTTTTTGGGTTGATTTGGTCTTAATGCGGGAATAGTTTCCACATACAACGTGTATTTTGGATTTTCCCTAGACATTCAACAACGATCGCTGAAATAAAATAAAAAACATGTAGCAGCTCGTATCTCTTATTACAGATTTTTTATAAATAGCTTATAAAATGTACGATTTTTGAAATAATTGAAGCAAGTGCCAATTAATAAATGTTTCGTCTACGAATTAGTTCACAGTTAAGGTTCACTTTGGGTTACGAATGTAATCTATTATATTATAGTTATTACAACCGATTAGGAAAGTGTAAAGTCATTGTTGATATTTAATATTTATTATTGTTATACATCGGCATTACAAAATTACGTTAATTTTTAATTTTTAGAAATTTTAACAAACGCGCGGTGGTTCGTTAATTCTCGCACAAAATCTTCTGTATCTCACGTAAAATATACGAAAACACGAACTGATCGAACAATCTGTTTAAAAACGTACCTCTTAAATTGTAATATTCCGTTAATTCCAGGACATGGATTTGATCGAAGTGTTATGGAAACAGGACGTGGACTTGGGATTTTCGCTGGACATTCAGCAACAATCGCTGAAAAGTAGCGGCGTTATCGCACCACCGTCTAATGATACTGCCTCACCATCGAAGGGCCGCGAAGATGCGATTGTCGGCGGCTCAAAGGTCCCGGACAAATGCTCCACCTCGTGCGATTGCGGCAATCCGAGAAAATCACGCGAAGACGACGAAAACGAGGATAACATCGAGAAACTGAAGACCTTAAAAGAGATCAACGGCGATAACATTAAAGTAAGCGGTTGTTGGTTTTGGTTGCCGAGAGATATTTGATGGGATATGTTTCTAGGTTGAACCGGGACCGCGGGACTCCGATCCATGGGCTGGTCTGGATTATACCATCGATACCGAAACTGGTGAGTTTTTATATTTATTCGTTCATTCGAAAATTGTTTTGCCAGTATGTGAGTATACAATCTTCGATTTTACAAATACAAAATAATACTTCTTCATTTTTACTAAGATACAATACGATGTTGAAAAAACGATCGCTTAAGTAATTATTATTATTTCGGGATTTGGTTCGTTGTATACAATTAATTTTCGAACCCTTCTGAACAGATTAATATCGATTATTTTCTGGTGCTAAATGCTCGGCAAACATAATAGTCTAATTTCGTTCACGGTGTAATGTAATTACCATTGTACGCCATGTTTTTCGTTATCGGACGTACGTATCATGATTTTCGCGAGACATCAACCATCCCGAAGACCATTACCATTAATTAATATAGTAATAGTTTGGCGCTTCGGCAGCCATTTCGTATTGCCCACATAACAACGGAAATCAACGAATAAATTATTTTTATTTTCGTCATACCGACAAATAAATCAATATTAGCGCGAGTTGTTGAAATTTCGTTTATATTCAATATCGTGTAATATGCTTATGTATGTTGTTTGTTTAATTTAAATTTTTTGTTAAGCGCATTACAGTTTTTATTGCGAAAACTGCAAAAATAAACGATCGCCGAAATGGTTCGAATTAAGCTGTATACGAATACGAAATGTTTGTTATTAATATGCCCAATTATTTTCGTCGTGCACAACATTTATTTTGTGCACTATACAAGGTTCCGATCCTCGATGGCGCTGTGTAAAAAAAAAACAAAGCCGAAGAACACAGCGAATCGCATCGCCGCCGCGAGATAGAAAGAGACCGCGACATGCGTACTAGAGTTAATTGCATAAGAACAACATTAATCAAGCGGAATGAAGGGTTTTAAATATAAATAAATGGTTTCGGGTCGGGCGGCTTTCGTGCCGTCCTCTTCGTGCCATGGGAATCGGAGCGCGATGGAAAGCACATTATGTACTAGGCAGCTCTTGCAGGAGGAAGATGCGGCAAGCCGGCAACGCTGCCATTATCATCCGTTCCATCCGATCCCATCTAACTAAACACATATACACCGTGATTCCCGTAACAAATTTAAATGTTATCTTCTATATACAACAAAATCGAAATAATGTAAATGAACGGCTATATAGCAGAAGAATTGTTTGGTTTCAGGACGATGGAGGCTATAAGGATAAGAGAATGATCTAAATATAAACATCAAACTGCTTTAGGGGTGGGGTAAGAAGAGGTAGTGAGAATAGGAAAGGCAGTCAGGCAGGGATGTACACTGCCGCCGTTATTATGAGGAAGACGTAATTAACTTAAAATTAGAGAAGGCTTATGATAATTCAGGCAGAGGAAATATATATGTTGAGGTTCGCAGGCGATATAGTTGTGGTACCTCAAGAAGATATCAGAAAAATCTGTGTCTAATTTACAATATGTGTCTCTATTGGTGTCTGAAACGTTCGAGGGATGATGAGAAGCACCAACATCGCAAACGATAAAAAATTATTACTTAAGCAGAATCTTTATCGCGTCGACATTCGCACTGTATATTATTATCGATTACGGAGTTACATCATTCTCATCTTCATAGAACAAAATTGCTGGAGTTCTGGGCTGCATTTACAGGTTTCTCGGTTCCTTTTACAACTTTGAATATATTATCTTGGGCGTAATACTTTCACATATTTCAAAAAAAAATACGTCTCACGGCCGACGAAATAAATTTCTATTGTCTTTTTTCGAACTGATACGAACATCTAGTAATATCTCATAAATTGATCATATCCTTGGTGTTGTTGCGGCCTGTTGTTTCAAGATGAGTTTTGGTCGATGTACTCACGCATCCATCTCTGGACGTACACGATCAGTGATGCCTGTATAGAAGAAGTACATCGAGACGATAATGCAAGAACACTCTCAGGTTCATGCTGTTTCTCCCAGATTGATGGAGCCATATAGCTTGAGAGAGAGGGAGCCTCTCCACTCTTCTGATTAATAACTTAACAATAGATCTCGTATGCGCTCGCGCTGATCTTCTACAGGATATCCTTCTTAACAAGTCTTCAGTTGCCTTCGCAATATCAAAAAAATAAAAGCGATAGATGGATTTCGATGATGCTTTTAATTTCGTGAGCTGTTTCTGCGGAAATGCCAAAAATTAATCGGAAGGGATTAGTAAATCTTGCAATAAATTGAGATGTCATTGGAAATAGAAAAATCCTTCGCACGAAGGATTTAGAACACTTTTTAAAATTATGTGTCTCGCATTTAATTATATTTTACTACAGAAAATCAATTTATGTGGCAAAAAAATTATTATATAGAATATCTCCAGAAAAACAATACCTCGAAACATTTCGAATGCTAAGCCGTCATCTGCAGTAGCAGCACATCCGCGACCAAGTATGATTTCAAAATCATTTTTGATCGTGACAACTCGAAACGGGTCTTATCCTGGCCCGTTTGCGTTGTTTTTAATTTCTCAGAATGCACGGTGAAATTGCGTTTCGGAATCCCTGTACACGATCAATCGTGGCCATGGAGAGTACACGAGCAGTGAAATATTCGAAACGTTGCTTTTATATTTCCCGTATATATATCGACGCGACCCAATCGGCTCGTCTCTGCATAATGTATATAAATACTTCTTTATATGTAGGATCTATATACACATCCATAATAACTAAAATTTTGTGAGTAATGATGTTCGGTTGACAGTGCCGCTCACCCTAACACATCGCGTGCTCATTTCCCCCACGGGCGCATATTCGCATCGAGGCCGTCCAACAATCCAGAAAAGTCTTAATTAAAAGCCCGCGTTTCGAAAATTGCAGCGGCTCGAATGAGAGATTCCACTTTTTTTTTGGTTGCTAATGTACTTTTGTTTTTTAAAATACGATTGGCCCTGATACTGGCCCTCCTTCCCTTCTATCCGAGACCTCACTCACCCTCCTGCTAATTTCGGTCTTCTGCTCGAAAAACCATTTTCAAATGCAATGGAAAAGTAGCCGCGTCATCGCCGTATAATTCAAGCGATGCCACCATATATAGACAAATAAGTTATATATATGGGATTGACTGCTTATAGGTACAGTACAGAATTTACGTTAAATTCGAGCCCTTTATTTGTGCGATGTGAAGCGATCGAAATAACGCGTTAATATATTTGAACACGTAAAAAAAAAAAATGTTCAAAAACATTATCGTAACGAGAGGGCCATTTGTCCTATTGCTATTTTTTGTTGGAAAATGTTAAAATCCCACACTGAGTTATTATTGTATATGAACACTTATGGCGAACACCTGCCCCGAAAGTCGATATAACGCGTTCTAAAATGGGAATTGGATTCCTCTGCGGGCTCGCGCGTTCTTTGAAGAGCAGTCGGTGGACGAGACAGGAAATGAACTGAACAGAAATGGTCTAACCGAAACAAATAGGGGTGCCATCACCAGTATATATTTTTTAATTAAATAAACGGATATGTTATAACGTTCTTGTAACATATAAAATCGTTATCCACAGCATTTTACGAACTGGTGGATTATTGCCGTGTACGAAAAGCGCGTTTTTATATTTCGTCCAAACTGTGATTATAACATAGCTGGAAGACTTAGCCATCTATCGGGCCTACGCATTACATTTTGTTATATAAGCGCACAAAAAGGGAGAAGAAATCAATTTATACAGCGCGCCGCAGCGTTCCCTGTCAAGGCGCGTTTTGAAAAATGATCCTAAGAAATTCCGTGTTTATTCCGGGCCTATACACTAGATTATAATACCATCGGGATTATAATACACAAAAAGGACCAATATCTCTTCAACAATCAACTCAATGTATGTGCTCAGTTTAAACACAATTTCTCTAGTTGCTTTTATTCGCATTCAAATCAAAAATAGGATTCTAAAAAAAATTGCGCTTATTTATATATGTATTTTTATACACTTCGCGGAATTTAAAAATCTATACAATGCGATTATAAATTCACAAATGTATTAAACGAGTAGCATTCGCATTGGGATAGAAATTTGCTTCACCGGCAGCGAAATCGCCACAATTCCGATTTTTATTAAAAACCGACAATCTTCGTCCACAATATTTATTGTAATAGATATCAAGACGGGGACGGCCTTTGTAGAACAAATCCGATATGGTTCATTTATGCTGTTACTTTTATCAATACGCTAGCATCTACTGCTTCGGTGTTCTTTTACATACAGTATTGCTGTACTAGTGGACATTCATCATTGGAAAATGACAGGCGATCATTAGTTACTTGTAGGCCTCTCTACCTGTCTAATGTAATACGTTTTACCTATGACCTATGTGCCGTACGACACAAAATATTTCGTACGATTACAACCACATGTCCAGCGAATTGTACGCTCGTTTATATATTTTATTTTTATATATTATATTACTACAATAATTAGAATATTTCAATCAATAGGTGCCGCTAAACAAATCAATATGCAAGGTATCAAGCAGACAGTCTTAAATATATATAACAATGAAATTTCGAACATTCCAAAACGCAAGAAGAATTTTTTTAAAATTAAATTAGAACAAAATTTTATTTAGTCGATTTTGTTGCTTTTACGCCACGTCATATTCGTACTTTTTTTATAAGGAAATCTTTCAGTTGTAAATCGCAGATGTTGTCGGTGGGTTTTCTAGCCGTTCTTCGGTATAATGCCGGACAATATACATCGTATCTGGTATACGCGTATATGTAACGAGTTGATGCCTCGAGTGTTGGTTCTTCAATTGACACCGCAGTGCGTATATCGAATGTAATTTTTATGTATTCGCTGTCATTATATGTGTCGATGCGCGTGACATATCGTTTGTTGATATTTGATTTTTATTACCACCCTTTATGCCCGCGTAAATAGTAGATCGAAGATATTGCCATTTATACAAGAAATAACACCCATCAATAAAAAAGCAATATATATATTTTTTGTGTAATAAACAGTTCTTTGTAGTAATGACGATAATTTGAATGGTTCCTTTTATGATGTGGCTAGAATATATAACGTTTGTAGAGTCCTGATTGTTGGATATATAGAATTATATTGTGGCATTACTTTGGCAACATCTCTAAGAGTAAAAGTGAAATGAAATGAAACAATTTTTGTTAGTAAAAATACGTTGGTAATATTTGTTTAAATACATCAATGAAGATGCTGCTGGGTATAATTAATATTGAATATGTTGGAAGACGCGCTTCACGTATTTCGGCGAAGAGGCAGCCGAGAGGCCGCGAAGACGCTGCGCACCGATGGCATACCACCGTCCTTTGTTGGCATGGAATACACGTATCCTCGCTGGATGCGGTACTTGAAACGACCGGCCTCGCAAGCCTCTCGAACAGTCCACGCATTGTCGATGGTGAAAACACGACGAGCCCATCTTCGCCGCATCAATAGGCATTCCAATTTCCATTGTTAATCACTTTCGGTGTATGTGTGTGTGGAGCCCCACTTTGAAACAATACAATCCGACCAATACGAAGATGCTTTTTTGAGCGCACCGAAGATGTTTCAGTCCTTTCGCCTCTCGTCCAACAAAATGCAATCGTTTAATCCTTTTCGCGATTAAATGACTAAAAACGAAATGGTTACATTTGCCCATGTAGCGTAGCTATTGATCATTTCCTAAGAAATTACGACGCGCCCGCATTGGCGACATATTATGTCTTCAACAGTTTCAAATTTTTCGAACGCCTATTAGTTGTCCACATAAATTGTTCGTGATGGAATATTGAAGAGTGTGCATATTTTTACCAAATGTCCAAAGAAAAAGAATTTTTTTAAATAAACGATTCTTCTTCCACAGAAAGAAGGAACATTTCCACATAAATTGTTCGTGATGGAATATTGAAGAGTGTGCATTTTTTTACCAAACGTCCAAAGAAAAAGAATTTTTTTAAATAAACGATTCTTCTTACACAGAAAGAAGGAACATTTCCACATAAATTGTTCGTGATGGAATATTGAAGAGTGTGCATATTTTTACCAAACGTCCAAAGAAAAAGAAAATTTTCAATTAAACGATTCTTCCACAAAAAAATTGCATTTCCACATAAATTGTTCGTGATGGAATATTGAAGAGTGTGCATATTTTTACCAAACGTCCAAAGAAAAAGAATTTTTTTAAATAAACCATTCTTCTTCCACAAAAAAAAGGGGCATTTTCACATAAATTGTTCGTGATGAAATATTGAAGAGTGCGCATATTTTTACCAAACGTTCAAAGAAAAAGAAACGAAGCATTATAGCAATTTTTGAAATAAACGATTCTTCCACATAAATAAAGAGCATTTCCACATAAATGGTTCGTAATGGAATATTGAAGAGTGTGCATATTTTTACCAATCGTCCAAAGAAAAAGATTTTTTTTAAATAAACGATTCTTCCACAGAAAGAAGGAACATTTCCACATAAATTGTTCATGATGGAATATTGAAAAGTGTGCATATTTTTACCAAACGTTCAAAGAATAAGAAACGAAGCATTATAGAAAATTTTCAAATTCTTCTTTTACAAAAAGAAGGAACATTTCCACATAAATTGTTCGTGATGGAATATTGAAAATTGAGCATATTTTTACCAAACATCCAAAGAAAAAGAAACGAAGAAATAGAAATTTATAGAAATTTTTTAAATAAACGATTCTTCTTGCACAAAAAGAAAGAGCATTTTCACATAAATTGTTCGTGATGGAATATCGAAGAGTGTGCATATATTTACCAAACGTCCAAAGAAAAAGAAACGAAGCATTATAGAAATTTTTTAAACAAACGATTCTTCTTTTACAATAAGAAAACGTACAATTTCCTGTAGATGGAAAAAGCAGATGCGTTTTATGGAAAATGTCGTGTTACTTTTGGTGTTTTGATCGTTATTGCGTGCTGCTTCTGAATAAATTATTGTTCGGCGAGCGAAGGAAGGAATGTAAAGGGGGAACAGAAGCACGATATACGCATTTATGCCCGATAGCATTGAGCGACGTAGGGAACGTCGGGAAGGGTGGGATTCGCCGCCAAATGAAAAATGAACTAGCCCATGTTGTAAAAACAATCCGGGGGAAACGAAGGGCACGAAAGACTCCTCCCGTTCGGTATGCTTTGTGCGATCGTAGAAACGAACGGATTTGATTTATATATTTCGGTTTGCGAACACTGAGCGGGGCGATCTCTGAAGACACATCACGGACGAACTCGATGACAATTTGATGGCATGAGTGAGTGCATCGAAGTAGGAATGGGCTGGCTATCTGCGAGACTAAAAAAAAAAAAACGCCGATAGAGAAAATCCGGTGGAAAACCCTACAGATGATTGGATCTGGAATATTTCCGAAGAGGCGAAATTGATGAATCACCGTTACGCGGAATTGGCGCAATAACAACATTATTCTCTGGGTTAGTGTACAAATATATATAATGTAGGTGTGCGTGTATATACAAATCATCATCTAATCCTTAAAAACCGCCAGTCATTTACAGTCTGCAGAAAGTCTACGGCTACAACGGCAACGGCAGGTTGCTACATCGAAAATGCATTCTTCACCTACTAGAGCAGTAGCCTCATATTTTTGTCCCGATCAAGGTAACGGAACAGTCAATAATCAACTTCGAACAATTATCGTCACGTACGAAATGAATTACCAGGATAAAATCACTAAAGCGTACTTATAAATCGCTTTAACTTCGAATCGAACTATTTGATTTTAAACAGATCATCGGCGATCTTGGCGTATATATTCGGTTGGATCAAATTTCAGCTCATTTCGGGCAGACGAACATTTGCCATACGACCGTCGAAACTTTATTACTGCCTGGACATTTTTCACCTAAGCGGCACAAAATTTACGACGATCTTTCAACATTTTCTAGTCTCTTTACCTCAACTTTAAGTCGCGAATAAGAATGATCGTAATAATTGACGATTTATATACGATATTATAAAGAGATTGTCCTGCCATGAGTCAGCGAGGGATTGGCAAACTGAACAACCAAGATGGCTTGAAGAACATGCAAATCCACTGGCACTTTCCGGTTGGAATAGATGATCTCTTTGCGGATGTATAAATAACCGTCCGACCGGAAGTGATGGAAGATATCTTTTGTTTCGACTATTAACGTAGTGGAAAAACGATTGAAAACGTTCAAGTCGGAAAGCCTTTGGTTCTTGCTAGAAAGTTATTTAGTCCAGAAGCTTCAATTATATATATATATATATATATAGAGCCGTGATCTGTATAGATATCAAAATAATGAATCTCTTTTATATTGTGTATGAAAATTCTTTCGTACGATGTATTCAAAGAGGAATTTGATCAATTCTATATCTATATTGCGGCGTGTTGTTATTTCTTTCACCATTGTTTCCACCAGCTCGATTTTACATCGCCCGGTGCAAACGAAAAAGGCAGCAATTTGATGTACATTTATCACGAGTACATTCGCCCCGCTTATCTATCAATAAACAAAAAGTATCGTCCCTTTGTTTATAAATAGTTCTGCTTAATAACATAACATGTTTCTTGTCAAAAAGTCTCGTTAATTGATTCGCGAACATTCTTATGGCTAACAACATTTCATTCTACGCTAATTCTATATATTTTTTTTAATATATCGATTGCCCAAGAAGAATTCCTTTTCTGCATTTGCAAATTGTCCAATCCGTAATTAATAAGACAATTAGTAAGTTCTGCGCACACCGAAATTGTCAACTACTCCTTAAATTATGTTATAATTTCGTCATAATGTTATTTTCTGGAATAGAATCGTACTTTCATACGCCACTTCTTCATATGGACTGGAATCTCGCACACACTCGTCCTTGCTTTTCCAAAAATTAAAATCACGGGTGGAAATGTACAATGATTCTTTTGCTGTTGCTGTATCATCCTCGGTCGTTTAAGGAGTGTCTTCAACAAATTGCAATTTCAAGACGACGACTGAGGACTGAGGCTTCTTTCATATAATCCCAGCCATGGTCATATTAGTCGAAATAAATCCAGGACAGATCCGAGCCCTTGATTGATGAGATGAACTTTATATAATAATCATAATAATAAAACAGCCAAAAGGAATGCCATCAAATAATCTGGTTTAAAAGAATATATTTATTAGTATAGAATATCACTCAAATACCGTAAATTTAAAGCATTACGTAGCTAGATGCGCATTTCGAAGGCTGTGCCCCCATCTTCAGTAGCACAAGATAAAAACGAAATAAAATACGTCTGTCACGAATCGTGGTTGATGTACTATTAAATAAATATATCTTTATATAGCTAGGTGCCTCGACATTTTTTTAATCGATGATAAGATATCACTAGATCGTGCTTCATTCTAGTGTCGTGCATGTGAATATCTTCATATACTTCAAATTTATGCAGATTATCTCTAATGCATGTAAATATAAAAATACTTGGAACAGTTATTATTCGACATGTTCGAAAAAAAAAGTTTTATAAGATATAAGGTCCTTGCGAAACCTGGCACCCCCGCCAACGTCTTCGCTATCTCTTCGCCAATCATCCTCCCTTAATCTATTGCTAATGAAACGCTGCACGCGGCACAAGCATCCGTTTATATAAATCTCGCTGGATCCTTGATTGCAATCCTTCGGACTTACTGCTCTTGACCGGAGCGACACGACACTACATATACGCATATATTGTAGCGGAGCGCGACTCCGGTTTGACGGGGACTCCTGCGACGAGGACGCGCCGTCGCGGCAGCCATATTAGCTGCCGCTGGTGCTCCAGGTTCCTGCCCCATCTCTCTCCGATTCGGTTCGATCTCGCTCTCTGGACGCGATCTGATTGGCCTGCCGGGGTCCCCCTCCCGCGCGAACACAGTGAACGGCCACCACGAACACCGCTCCGGAACACCGCTGCCGATATCAAAGAGCCAGCCGAAGAAGGTGATCGTCACTGCGTAAATTCGTTCGCGATCCGCGGCCCACCACTCACCATCCGAACCCATGCCAGGCAAAGTGCATCGAGATAATTAGGCGAGACCGCGCGCCGGTTTTTCCTGTTTTTTTGTTGTAAGTTCTCTCGGCGATGTTTTTTTATCGCGACATTTTATGGTAGTATTATGTGTAATGTGCGGAAATGTATCTTTGGAATATTGTGCCCATGCCGATGGGTGTCCCGGTTGAGGTAAGCACAGAGAAAGCATCTTTCGAATATTATTAATGAATATCGTTGTGCGTTAAGCTGGCGATATTTTCAATGTTCGATTTTATGATTAATGGTATCGCGTACCAACGCGCACCCATGGGAATTAAAGCATGACTCTTAAAGTTGCTTTCGGATCGGTCTGTTGGTGTACCTGGACCCATGGGCCGTGCCTATATAGAATCAACTAACTAAAATTGTTCGGAACAGGGCAGTTATACGATTCTATAAGTTGCACGGCGTCTCCGCGTTTTTCCATTTCGAGGGTGCAATCTCGGAATTTTCACGCGTCATCGTGACGACGAATAAACGAGCAAAAATCTATCCGGCACAAAAGCAAATCTGATATGTATTAAAAGCCTTTGTCCCGACGAAATTGACAACGAACATTTTACGCACGCAAGTTGTAATTTCGTATTGGTTGACAATTTAAGGTCCCGCTAGTTAGTAGTAATCTACCTATCGACACAATCGCTCATATTCAACCCGTAATCCCATTAAATAATTTACTAATCCCTTTCGTGAAACTAATAACCGCTGAACATTTTCTTATTGGACCATTAAGTCCGCGTAGAATATCTCTCCGGTTAATCTCTCGCATCCTATATCAGATTGATATTACCAACTAACATTCGACGTTAATAACGCATTTAAATACTTGTTAAAAGGCCGCAAAAAGGCCCCGTCAAACTAACCCACTCGTGGTGGCACTAAGTGCCGACGCATTCACGACCTCTTCGCCGTGCAACCAAAACAGATACGTATCTATAATGTACGATTGCCGAAGATGCGCTACGGATGAAGAATAATGGAAGATGACAGGTCTTTGTCGAGTGTTACCCCTCGTGCAGTCATCGGCCGCATTTCTATTGAATTTTCACTTGACGTCTCACTTATAAAGTCAAAAGTGTTCAATTTCCTCGAAACATTTTCGTAATTGCCGGAAAAAAAACATGCACCCAGATTCGTAGAAATGCTTTCAGACCTGTTTATCGCTAATTAAAATTTTAAAATCGGCATTGTACGGCTCTGAAAGCTTGCGCTGCAATTTTTATTATTACCATATGCGAAATATTTTTGAACAATGATTTGTAATGGACACTTTAACGCCACAGATCAAAAAGTTTTTATTATTTCACGGGATAGAATAATTTACAGCACAAGTAATTAATAATATAAAACGTAATGAGATAACAGAGTCAGGTACGGTTTAAAGTATTATTACATCCCGATAAAATACAGGCGAAAGTGCGCAAGAACACGCAGAAGAACATTCAACGTACATAAATATAACAGTATAAAAGTTTAAAAGTATAAAAATAGTGGAGTCATATGGTAAAAACAAATATAATAGCCATTAGAAAACATTGTACACACTTAAATTACTAAGAAGGTGGAATAGACACTCAAATACGTTTGATTTTTGCTTTAAAAGTTATAAAATTTGGTTCACTCTTTAAATACCTTGGTAATATGTTAGACAGTTTTATTCCGCTGTAGAACAAGCTTTTTTTGATATATGGATAAATTATGTCGAGGTCGTTGAAGTTCCAATTTATATCTGGTGTTATAATTATGCTTGAGTTCAAATGTATTAAAGCTTGCACAGAATTATAATAAACTTCATAAATGTACATACCCATATATGGTTAAAACATTATTACTTTTAAAAAATTTCTTGCAAGGGGTACCAAATTAAACAAAGGGCGTAAAGTTATTTTTTGGATGACAAACAGACGTTCCATATGAAAGTGGCATTGCGGCTACCCCAGTGATATTAAAATACGCAAAATAGGCGATTTTACACACTGCATCTAGTTCTTAAAGATTTTAAGCTAAAACTGACGAGTGGCAAGTTTTTTTTACATAGATAGTTTATGTGAGCATTCCACTTAATGTATTCATCAATCTAATAATCTGTGGTAACGATAAGTTTGTCATCCAAGAGAAAGCTTGCTGTATGGACCGAAAGCGAGGAGGCGCCATAAATAAAATGCAATTCTGAAAAAGAAAAGTACTCCGAACAAAATTTTGTTTTACGCTAAAACCAAATAGATAGTTTATTATAAATATTAGAGCAATGTGCGCCCAAAGACTAATTTCATTCTCACTCGAACGGATTATGTTTGCATCGTCAGCATAAGCTATTCTTTTACATTTGTCATCGTTGTCAACATGAAATAAAAACGCATTACGTACGAATGTGGATCGTTCAAATTGGGATTCTATTTATTTCGTACATTCGCGTGATAATAGGATCGTGGTAGAAAAGGCCATATGACCTTGATGGGTACAGTTGACCATCGCGCGAAGAAGTAGCTGAAGATACAAATATCGCTTAGCAAGAATGAATCCATAAATATTTCTACCGGATAATGCGAACGCTGAGCCACGGTGATGGTCGCGAATATTCCGTATACTGGCAAAAACGTCTACGAATTAAATTCGAATGCTCTTCGGTCTGACGTAATTTCGGTGTTAGCCCGCTGGTACAAGAAAATTGAACCAGAAACTTATAACTATATAACGTGTCGAATCGATTGCAACGTGGAAACCATTTTGTTTTCGCTAGAAATTATCAAATTTTCGTTTTACTCTGAAGAATCGGAACAAACAAAAAAAAAAAAACATTCTAATTTTGCTTTTTAATAATATTTCGTTTTTAATTTGATATTTTTCCAACGGCAAACTAATCGAAAAATATATATATTTGCCAAGTTTATTGTCGAATAACGAAACTACCCTTTAAGAACACGGTACGAGCTAATCATCAAGATATCGTTCCATCACCGGTGAGGAATGATCTGCAATAATTGAAATTCAGATACGCATTGAATGTCCGTAAATGATTCTTTGTGAGAATGCGGTGGAACAAGTGGTGTTAATAAATCTGAAGACATCGGCGCCCGCGGTACGTATCAACATTCAGCGTACTCGCCCAACACCTATATGTCTTAACTAAAGGCCATCGGTCTTCTACGCGGTCTTCTTCACCTTCCTCCATCCAACCGCACGATTGATTAAAATGATATTAACGAACGCGTCATCACGTCTTTATTATTACTTCGGCTTCGATACAATATTCTCTCATATGCGTATGCATCATTAAGGGGATACCGCGCGCTTTTTTTTTTTTTTGCCGGCAATACTGACCAGATGCAGTTTTACTACTGAAACTACATAAGCTAGATTGTTCTATTCCGCCGAATTATAAAGAAAGAGATTTCGTAAAAAAAAAACATTCTGAATTAATATATAATCAATTTAAGTGCAATTCATGTGTAATCAAATATATAACTGAATTTACCGCAATTTTTCAGTGATTTCAAAATTTATTTTCAGTTTTTTCTCTGCAAATCGACATCCTACATATATGGAATTGCATCTTCCAAATATTACATCATTTTATCGCTTAATTAAGCCGTAATTTGGTATCCAAATTTTGACATTACAAGACTTGTTTGTAATTTATTTACGATCAAGCTACTTATTATATTTTATTATTGGACACAATTAATAATCGATATCGGATTGAACGATACGAAAAATTTCAAACTGAAGCTTTTCTACATAAAATTCTAAAAGTGTGGTATCCCCATAATTCGATTGTATGGAATAGTTGCTTAAAAGAAAAGATTTAAGAATTTTTTATAAAAACATGTATAAAATTGCCCCGCGAAACAAAAAACATCAACTCGGAATCGATTAATATTTTGCAGATAATTTTAATAAAGTAAACACGACCAAAAATAACATATTTGTTGTAAATTCGGCAGTACGGCGTTGAACAGATTTAAGGACTTGTTATAAAAATCCTGTATAAAATTGCCCCGCGAAACAAAAAAACATCCACTCGAAATAGATTAACATTTTGCAGATAATTTTAATAAAGTAGACATGACCAAAAAAAAACAATTTTGTTGTAAATTCGTCACTACGGCGTTGAAAAGATTTAAGGACTTGTTATAAAAATCCTGTATAAAATTACCCCGCGAAACAAAAAAAAAAAAAACTCGGAATCGATTAACATTTTGCAGATAATTTTAATAAAGTAAACACGACCAAAAATAACAAATTTGTTGTGAAATCGGCACTACGGCGTTGAAAAGATTTAAGGACTTGTTATAAAAATCCTGTATAAAATTGCCCCGCGAAACAAAAAAATCCATTCGGAATCGATTAACATTTTGCAGATAATTTTAATAAAGTAAGCACGACCAAAAATAACAAATTTGTTGTAAATTCGGCAGTACGGCGTTGAACAGATTTAAGGACTTGTTATAAAAATCCTGTATAAAATTGCCCCGCGAAACAAAAAAATCCATTCGGAATCGATTAACATTTTGCAGATAATTTTAATAAAGTAAGCACCACCAAAAATAACAAATTTGTTGTGAAATCGGCACTACGGCGTTGAAAAGATTTAAGGACTTGTTATAAAAATCCTGTATAAAATTGCCCCGCGAAACAAAAAAACAACCACTCGAAATAGATTAACATTTTGCAGATAATTTTAATAAAGTAAACACGACCAAAAATAACAAATTTGTTGTAAAATCGGCACTACGGCGTTGAAAAGATTTAAGGACTTGTTATAAAAATCCTGTATAAAATTACCCCGCGAAACAAAAAAACATCCACTCGGAATCGATTAATATTTTGCAGATAATTTTAATAAAGTAAGCACGACCAAAAATAACAAATTTGTTGTAAATTCGTCACTAAGGCGTTGAAAAGATTTAAGGACTTGTTATAAAAATCCTGTATAAAATTGTCCCGCGAAACAAAAAAACATCCACTCGGAATCGATTAACATTTTGCAGATAATTTTAATAAAGTAAACACGACCAAAAATAACAAATTTGTTGTAAATTCGTCACTACGGCGTTGAAAAGATTTAAGGATTTGTTATAAAAATCCTGTATAAAATTGCCCCGCGAAACAAAAAAATATCCACTCGGAATCGATTAACATTTTGCAGATAATTTTAATAAAGTAAACACGACAAAAAAAAACAAATTTGTTGTAAATTCGTCACTACGGCGTTGAAAAGATTTAAGGACTTGTTATAAAAATCCTGTATAAAATTACCCCGCGAAACAAAAAAACATCCACTCGGAATCGATTAACATTTTGCAGATAATTTTAATAAAATAGACATGACCAAAAAAAAACAGTTTTGTTGCAAATTCGTCACTACGGCGTTGAATAATTGTATAAAATATTACCAAAAAAAAAACGTACAACAATACATTTAATAGCTATATGCGCATTTCGAAGGCCGTCTTCAAACAGTACAAGTAAACACATAATACACCTATGGATTGTTCAAGTAAACTTGGTAAGTAAATCCTCCATGTTGTTGTTTTTTTGTTATAATCAAATGAAAAAACATTCGCCGGTGTCAACGTTTTATTGTTTACGCCCAATAAGTATTTGGCTACTGAAAATGTGACTTTCGCTACTGCGAAATGCGCAAATAAATAAATAAAAGTCGAGTTTCTGTTATCGGGTTACTTTTTCTTCTTCTAAAATTTGTTAAAGCCGAGCGACTAATTTGCAACAATGAAATTTGCATCGCGCTCACGTGGATCGTTGCACGGTGTGGCGTTTTATTAACTAATTATATTCGCGAGTTCTTCATTTTCGCACCGATCCTTTGTTACTGTCGATGCGGCGATATAATACGAAAAAAGGTCTTCGTATATGTACGATATATGTGCATGCAGACGGTCGTTTTCGTTCGTGCATGTGCTGAGCTGGAAGAGATCCAGCGCGGTTTTATAAAATGGCCGCCGTTTCATAGATACGTCGGCGCCTTTGATTCCAAATTCTTTTCCACGCACAAATGGCCATCGCGGCTCCGCTCTATACACATATATAGTTTAATATAGGCGAGTCAGTGTCTCTCAATCGACAACACCTTCCCGTATAAATAAATACGAATATTCGAATAGGGAAATAAAAAACCACTTTGCTTTTGCTATCGAGTAGAGGCTTTTTTTTTCCCCAATTCTAAATACTTACGGCTCAATCAATCCGTTAAACGTTAATAAAGCTTCACTTAAACAAAAACAAAAAGAAATTTAAATGCCCGAGCAATCAGCGAATTACGTTTTCTCCGGTTATTTCGTCCTGGAAGATTTACGAACCCGATTTTTATTTTTTTGTGCTTTTTTGCTTGATTAGTGCCCAGAAAACAAAATGACGATGGTATTCGACGAAATCGTCTTGTAATAATTATTAATAACTTTTAACTTCTCGACAATTAATAATAATATAAAAATTTATTTACACTCCAAAAAAAAACATAAATACAATTGTGATTTGTAACTTGCTCTCTTATTTTCAATAATCTTAAACAGACCATGTTTTTCAAAATAATTTACAATTTTTTTCCCAGAACATGATATATTATAAATATCGAAACTAGTCGGAAAATTAAAAAAAAAAAAACGGCGAGAATTTACATATTATTCCCATTCCTACATTTAAATTATTGATACATTAGTTGGATTGTCAATCCTCAGGGATTAGTTGGAAACTCCTTAATCTTAATCTTCATCACCAACGCTGAAATACTTTCCAAATGGTTTCATTTGTTACTTTATCAACCAATCATCTTTTATAGCACCACATTTCAAACGCATCTATTCTACATTTCTCTACCTTTCCTATAGTCCACGCCTCACAGCCGTGACTGTAAGGATCTCATAAGTATTGAAACACACCGTACGTTAAAAGTACGTTCTTCTATAAATAAATATCAGTTAAAACACGATTAACATATTTAACAATATTCGCGCAGTACAGTCTTCTAATGTCCCGTATAAAACATCACCCATAAACCGTAAAACAAAGCTACATGCGCATTTCGGAGGCCGCCCCATCTTTTTTTTTTAATTGCCGGAGAATTTTGGTAGTCGTCTGCGCATAGGGTTGTGCTTATCAGGGTTATACAGTACCAGTGGTGCCAGACAACAAAAAATACTCTAGATCTAAGAATTTAAATTTGTCACTATTTTATAGCTATCGTACAAATTAATTACGACATAAATATGATACTATAATAAGTATTTATCAACATTTCTTATATTCTAGTATAACTTTTCTGCATTTTGTATTATTAATTTCAAAGAATTCATTCTAATTGCATAAAATGGTTATAACTGTACGTGGTGATTTGTCAACATTGCATTTCTTAGGACGCACACCTTCTGCACTAGACACACCTACTTATTCTTTAGAGTAGACAGAAGCGTAGCGTGTTTCGAATAGCACTGCTATGTACTGTATTGGTCAAGCCATTATGACGGTTTTCATTTATGATGCGTATACTTCTGTAATTTTCCGCCAATTAAAAAAAAAAAAACGAGCTATAATACCTGTCTCTTACTCACCAGGAGTGAGCTCGTGTTTTTGTTTAATTGTTTCCGAGACTATTCGCTGCTTTTATTTTGCGATTTAATCTCGTACATATTCTCGCCATTACTCGAGTGATTTGTTCGCATTGTTTCATCTAGTTTTAACCGATTTTGGGCTTAAACTGCATCGTACGCACTCTATATCGTGCATTCGATTTTAATTTTGTAACAACGCCTCTCGCTATATAATATCACATTAATCATACCGGGTATAGGTGTGTATTCCTCCATACAATATTCGATACAATATATTTCATTATTTTTTTGTTTTATTGCGGTGTGGATCGAAGAAAGGCGTCGCGCCGCATGCTCTCTTGTGGCGGACATGTAACATTCACGCCATCGTGGCACGCGATTCGGTACGCCATTCGAATGGCGTTCTGTGCCAAACGAACGCCGATGCCGACTAGTGATTACGTTAATTCATTATGCGCTTCTTCGAACGGCGTGGTGCGTTCTTGTTCCACCACGTACCTACATTCAATCCGTCCGGACGTTGCGTTTCCCGCGCGATTGCGACATGGCGTTCGTTTTGTTTTCGTTTTTAATTTTTAACGGGCACACCTGCGAAAATTGCCGGGCTCAAATGCCATTTGATACCAAAACATCGTGCGCCCGCAATTGGTCTTCTAAACGGACACATTAAACGTCATTTCCCAACTATAGTTTTTTTTAATTTAGAAGAAAATATGATTCTATGCGATTCGAACCAGGGGCCCAATATCGGCTTCCAACCATCTTTACAAAGGTATATACATATACTTCGTACGTTGAATCTAAAAAAAAAAAAAAAAAAAATCAAATGATGTCGTGTCGTCGTATATTTTGATAACGTGACATGGGTTCTTCTTCCTTGCACCCGCAACGCCTTAAAAAAATTAAAAAATTTCATTGCGCACATGCTTTCGGAAAGGTTGGCCACCCCTGGCATAGAAGAATATGTCAATTATAATTTGGATACTGTTGTATAATCTTATATTTCTTTCTATAAAGTTTTGTAACAACAATAAAGGCTATTAATAATAATAGTAATAAACCCATTTATTGGCATATGAAAAAATATATACAGCCAAAAGGAATGCCATCAAATAATAAGCTATAAGGCTCATCCTTGCTCGTCCTGGCATTATTATTATTATAGTATAGAATATCATCCAAATAATGAATTTATTTATTAATTATTTATTTTTTATTAATTGCGTTATTCGAAACATGACAATATAACGTAATTTAACTGTAATAAATATGGCGATGGCGCTTTTAAATTTTAAATCGATCAGAATGTCGACTATAAATAAAGCAAAAAAAAGGATTAAATAAAGCCTCGATGTATCGAATTTTTATATTGTATACAATACAATGTATACAAAATCAACAATCGTATGTACAATTAATTCCGAAGAATTCTTCGCGACGAAACAATGAAAATTGACAACGATTTGAAACAAATATAACACAATTCCGAGCAATAATTAATCTTATGTGTGGTATTTAAAAGCACCGTCGAATTTTTTTCTTGAAAAAGTACGGCATCGCTTTCATTTATATTGAGATGGTAGGGACACCAGAACTGGTTCCGTTATCTGCGCACCATAAGAAAATGTGCAGATAAAATAAACAGCAAACCGGAAAAGATTTTTTTTATACGATGCGACAGAAACTGCACGTAAAAAAAAATACAATACCAACGAACTTATAAAATACGCTTGCGCAGTGCGTGTGCTTTTATCAGATGCCTCACCTTATGGACGCAATAGAAGAATACACCAGAATCGATATTATTGGTTGAAACTGGTGCACACGTTCGACTGGTTCCTCACACACGTATCTCGTTTTATTTTCGGGGGTTAACCTACCCCCACTTTCGTAACGATGGTACCCTATGTGGCGCAATCTCCGCGGGGGACAGTGCCATAGGCAAGGATGCGTCCAGTTCTGTGGTACCGGCCGTGTCTCACCGTTTCTCGTTCGGGCTAAGGTGCTATAAGAATCACCACGCGTCGCTAGCTTCTATACACGTCGTATTTAATGCAAAAGGTACCGTGCTTATTTCGAAATGAAGCGAGAACTTGCGGTGTTTTATCAGCGCCGATGTCTTTGATGGTAAAACGAGTTTTTAACTGTGAATCGATCTGAAATTGTGGCCAAGATGTGAGGGTAGTTGAAATGTGACACTTAATGCGATTTCGTGGGAAAGGGCCGTTAAAAAAAAGGATATAATCTATAGCAATGAGAAACGTATCGCCCTTTTTACATATAAGGTATACCTTATAAAAAATTTATGAAATCTGCAACATTAAACGATAGAATCAATGAACAAATTACAATGCACTCCATCAATATATTATTTCTTATTATAAGTTCGTTTATGCTTTTTCGAACTGTTTGGTTTACAAGATTTCATTTAGAAATTAATTCGCGTCGGTATCAACTAATTGTTGAGATACCCTAATATATACTAAATTCGACGCAATTTCAAATTCGAATTCGCAATATGGTGCATTTTCATCTTCATCTTTCAAAACTGGCATTGGCAACTAAAAGAAGCGGACGAAACATTCGAAAATTCAATTGGTGTTTTTTCAGTTCGGATTCGTTACACTGCTTCGCATTTCTTGTACATCCTTCTCCTGGCACGTGTATTTCGTTCACCGAGCATTATTGAATCGAACAACGATATATTAAATAGATTTTATATATCGATCATATTATAAAACATATTCAACACGGCCATTGCCGTCGCCTTTTTCAACTCTCTAATATATTATACGTAGATCGTGCTATTATACATATTGACTTTCGATTATATTTATTAGAATAGAATCTGCAACGAAGAATTCTTTGCGGTTCCGAGAACTGATAATAATAGATATAGTATATCTTCTCACCTTTGCCGTAGTTATTTTGTTTAAAACAGAATATGTACAAAATATAGTCGCTTAATGTTTCGTTTTGTTAACAGATTATTATATATCTGTCCATTACGTTTTTCATGCAATCCTTTTTAATCGCTCTGAAAGTGCAGCGTAACGTAACAAAAGCGAAGTATTTCATCTTAAGCAACCATATGTCACTGTTGGTTTCAAGATCAATCATCGCAGAACATTCTTCGTGCGGCCAACATTTGTCGTCTGGTTATTAATATGTACACTTGCTATTTCTTACAGATATTTATTCAATACTAGAGCAATACAATATATCTTTTAGTTTTACTTGATGAACGAAATATCGAAAGTTACAAACAATCCTGCGCGAAGATGCTTTATTTTTTCCATTTTCCAAGAAAAATTGTTATAGATTTTGCTGTTACGTTGCGATATTCCATATTAAGGAAGAGAAATAAAAATACAACGTTTTATATCGCAATTAAATACGGGGATTTATTCGACTATAGTTTCGCTTATCAAGGGAATTTTTTTTCCAAAAATTGTTATGACACACAATCGCCTTTAAGCTATAATTTTTTTTTTATTTAAAACGGTAAATACTTGTATTCTTCATTAATTCCCTCATAAAAAATATTTCGACAATACCCCGAAATTGTCTCGAACACGGCAAGAAAAATTTATTTTTCATTAATAAATAATATTGTTTCATTTGCATTAATTAGTATCAATGTAAGTACATATAAAGAAATCCGTTGTTTAGATTTTTTTAACGAATATATGTTATATACAAACAAATTTACTTAAATAATGCTACGTTAATTTATTTGTCTGAAAGAAATTTTTTACAAGCGTAATTAATACGCGTTAAAATAAAAATATATATATTTGCAATTAAACTTGATTTATTCGCAACTGTTTCTTCTTGTTTTTGGATAAAGGAATATTTTATTATAATGAAAATACGCATGTTAAATAGAAATTGTATATTCGGTTAAAAAATAGGAGCAAGGACATCATTTTAAAATAATACTATCAAAAAATATGCCAGTACAAATACTTAGTATTCGTAAATCAATATCAGAAAATCAATCAAGTACTTACATTTATATAAACTTATGACTTGCACAGCATCATATTTAAATGTATATATGTTTCATAGAAACAATATTTGTCTCTCGCGAAGAAATGTAATGAAAGAAACACTTTCTTTATTGCAAATAACTGAAGGTGTGCTAAAGTAAACAAAAGAGATTTTAAATAATTTTTGTAAAAATTATACTACGTGTAAACTGAAATAAATGTCATGGGAAATCAATAATTCTTTACTATAATAAAGATAGTATAGAATATCAACCAAATACCGTAACTTAAAGCATTAAGTAGCTAGATGCGCATTTCGAAGGCTATGCCCCCATCATCAGTAGCACAAGATAAAAATGATATAAAATACCTGTGTCACGAATCGTGATTGATGTACTATTAAATAAATAAGTCAACATGACAGAAGTATTTAAAAAATGGCTATAATATAACCTATAAATCTTTTAAAACAATATAAATTAATAATTAACGAAACTAACAAGTAACAACAATAAGTTGTCAAACCTAAAATATGCCAGTACAAAACTAAATTTCATAAGCATTTAACTCGGAATAATTCAAAACATTTTTAAGTCATTTAAGTGAACTAATTTGAATGGGATATTCAAAAATATGCTCGGCAACAGCACTTTTATCTTTTCTATTTAATCTGAAATGCGTTAAATGCTCCTTAAATCTAGTTTCAATTGGTCTACGTGCTTGTCTTTAGGACTTTACGACAACTAGAACAAGATATTTCATAAATACCAGATTTTTTATTGAAATCAATCAAATCTTTGAGTTTTCCTAGAAAATTAGCAAGACTATTAGAAGTATTATGTTACTTTAAATTTATATTTATTTAAAATAATATCTAAACCACGTGCAATTATAGGATCGAATGGTAATTTAACAAATTTTGGAGTTGAATTATTACTTTCCCGTGCATTTATATATGACAAACTAATTAACAAAGTACAAAAACTAGCAATTTTCCTTATTTTAGCGATATCGAATTATGAACATACGTTACGCTTTTTGTTTTATAATAATCAAACGGTATTCTTTAGGGGAATATGTCATCAAGGGTGAACTAGACGCAAGTGGTGAGTCGACTTGTGACGGTCTCGACGGCCTGTCCCTACCGCTTCCAGAATTCCTCCTCGAGGACGCCCTGCAGCTCGTTGGGATCGATGACGATATCTCCCAAGTATGTTAAAATATCGTAAGATATCGAAAGTAAACAAATATCATCTAAATGAACGCTTTGCTAAAATAGTCCTGGGCCTATTTGTTGTGTGATCCTAATTGTATTTTACAGGACGTATCGAAGGAGTGCGAGAATAGCGCGGACGAAAATCCTGGCTCAGTCGCATCGATTGACAGGGGCGGTGATTGTATCGCACCACCGCAAACGGTCACCCGTTTCCTCCGCGAGGATAAGTTAGTGAGTGCGGAAGAGGATCAACGACCACAGCCGGGCAGCATCGCCTCGGCGCTCCTGGATGCCGCGAACGCTCGCATTGACCAGCAGCACGGTGCTGATCCGACCGCCGTCGACATAGATGACGACGACGACGACCTCCGTCTATTCGACACGATGATCCAGACGTCGCAATTCCATCATCCTCACCACTCCAGGGCCTTCCAGGTAAATTGCACATCTCCGCCACGATTTCGCGCGTGCTCTTCGTTTTTTATGCGGTACTACTCGAGGGGAACTATAAAACATTCGTCTGCGATGCGAATTTGTCATGATTTTCGTGCAAAAACTAGGACCGGACAATTCGGATATTTGTTACACAAAATGTTGTAAATACAGTAGAAACCTGGACATTGTAGATAAATGCAAGAAATATCGATAAAAAAAATTGCCACAAATAGAAATGCAAGTAAATATTTGAAATGCAAGTATATGTCGGATAGGAAATTCCAAGAAAACGTGAAATATTTCCAAAATGTAATATGGGATAAAAAATTGGCAATTATCCCGCTCGTTGTGTGGAAAAGTATCAATACAGTGTCAAATAAATTTAGCTACTCTTACGCCCTTATAAAAAAAAAAATCATATAGTAACATTTTTCACCATACCAATCACCAAATAATATTTCCAACGTGTCGTAGTTGTTTTCGATGTTTTGTCTTTGCATAATCGATTACGATTCCAATAAATTTTTTCTTTCGCGAAACCGTCAAATTGAAATAACAATATTATTGAACACACAACTAAGCTACAAAACACGTAATCTAAAGTATTATTTAATATTCTTCGCGCTAAACAATCGGCGAAGGTTAACTCATTGTTGGGAGCGTGCAGTGGCGTACGTTTAATCACACCTGCCAATTTCACCTGAATCACGTCTCGGTACGCTACTGTTACGCCTATTCCAAGCGACACAATGTGTACATTTACAATGTTCAAGTTCATTTTTAGCTACCTCATTCTTCTAGATCGTTCATTCAACATATTTTTGCTATAAAATACTGGCGATACGAACGTAGTGTACATGTTGTATCAGTTTGGTTTATTCGATCGTAATAACGTATTTGTTGCAAAATTACGTTTTTTTTTTAATCTATCAACTTCTCTTAATTTCTTTGAATTCCGTACGCTTGAAGAGCGGTAGATTTACATCGCGCTACAAATAGCTTGTGGAGATGATTATCTCGAATCTGCAGACCATCAAGCTTATTATTCTTCGCACCCACGTGAAGACAACTCAGAATAAGCCGAGATAAGATTGATGGGAATAGTAATAATAGTTTATTTGCGAACTTACGCGATTGTTCGTTAAGCGATTTAGTGTCTACGTTATTATTGGCGGGAAATAAACGTATGTTAACAATATTTGTGCGGTTTTACTGAATTGTGAAGCAAATTTGTAATTAAGCTCTTACGATATACAGCATGTCTCAAAAGGGTACCTAAATAGTGCGTGACAATTTCTGAGAAAAAGTCAACGTGTCAGTTGACTCTGTTAAAACACTAGAAATTAAAAAGAAAATAGATATGTTATTTTCTAGAATATCCAGAATATTATTCCATTTTTAAATCCATTTATATATATATATATCTTGTTCATCCTGTACGTGCTTGATAAATGTCCATTCCTCGGGTCTTCCGTTATCGCGCAGATCGTTCATATGCGTGGCTTATATTAATGTATAAATGTTTCTTGGAAGTATTTTTCGTTTTTATTAATCTTGCTCGGCTTCAACACACAATTCACAAACATTTTTCTGTCGGCGTGAATCTGACGGTGTTCCATCACCTTCTGCCAGGCTTCCGTTAAGTGGAGAAGTCGTTAGGGCTCTGCCGTCCGATCAAACTCTAATCAAAATTTCATCAAGACACCATCCTTTCAGTCCAAAGCCACATATTCAATAAAAAGCGACGATGCAACAAACACGCATGAAAGATCATGTTTTTAACAGCGGTGCAGCTTCGTAAATAACTCGCGTACAGATGAAATTTTATTTAATGATTCGAATTAATGTTTCTAGATTGATGACAGATACAAAATATGAAATCGCTTTCATTGGACAATTTGCTCCACCCAAATATCATTCGTTCCGTTGATTCTTTAATCGTGGAATCGTCATTTCCGCGTTTCTTTAAACGTGGAAATTCATCACAATGTTTTTGAAATCTGTGAAGACTATAAATGCAAACAAAAAAAATTAAACGTCGTATTATTCTTACCTCAATGTGCTTAAAATAATATACACCTTCGATGTAATTAACACAATATGATAAGCTCTTGTTAAATTAACAAAAAAAAAAAAAAACACTAGCTTGTACAAATGTGTATTTTTAATCTTAACTTTCTAAATTAGGGACAAGATTCGAACTCTTTTCTTCAGCGCAGTAACAGGTACAAATTTCGTTGTCCCTAAATGACTATGGCTCGTAATTTTGACAAATGATGTGCGGATTGTCCGCTGCATTATTATCTTTGACTCGCCTCAGCCCACCGAAAACCTACGATAGATAACAAGTCCGCAATTCGTCTCTAGAAACGAAGCGCGACTGGAGCACCTCTTCGTAAACCTACCACGAGACAATCAGTGTATTCTCGATGTGACTTCCGCTAGGTGCTTGTTTTCATTATGTTCGTCCTATTGTCATCTATGTGGTTTTCTTCTGTCAAACTATCAGCGTGTACTCTAGCGACGTTCCATCTCTTTTGCATCCGTGCATTTGTGCGGTTCTTCTGTTGCATTATTAAGAGGTGCGTAAGGTGTTCTTTAGACCAGCCACACACAGACAACAATCGTCCTTATATCGACCATCTTTGGATACATCTCCGACAAACTGGTGTTATTTTTCTTGTACCTGGACTGCAAGGTGCTTATATATACATATATTCTCAATACGCTTAACTAGATTCGTTTTATGGACCTAATCAGTATTTGCTTAATATCGAATTAATGCAATCGCGAAGAAATGCGTCGAAAATTGTGTCATCTAACTTATTGTTTCTCTCAAAACAAAGTTCGGGTATTAGATCATTTCATTTCTATATTAAAAATCACACCGCATATATATGGACTGCGATAATATTACCCGAAATTTTTTAAAAACCGTTTCCAAAGTTGCCAACAATTTTAGGAATTCGTCTCGAGAGCGTTCGTATTTTTTAAATGAATACATTTCGCCTGGATGGACTGTTCGTTTCGAGCTGTCGTCTCAAGTGTTGACGAGGACGACACTAGACACAATGCTTAAATTAAAGATGTTGAAGAACATCTTCGAGATATTCCGGGGTTGGTTGCACTTGCATTGAACCGCAACTACGACTTGGTCAATATTTACCCATCCTTCAGACTGTTTTCTTCGCCCGAATCGAAATCAATTCAGAATATTCTTGAATCGCATCGAGTATTATATGTTTTTAAATGTCACGACGGTTATTTGATTTATTCGATCTTTTTCTTTTTTTTACAAAAACATCGATGGAATTATTCGTCAGTATGTTTTGAAAGAATCTGAGATCGTCCAAAAATTTTGTTGACAAACATTTTGCGTCTATTTAAGGGCAACGATATTTGTTAATTTCCTTCAAATACATGCCATGCTATCAATACCCAATCTCTTCTAACATACACAATAGCGTGAAGGGTTTACTTTACTGCTCGGTTGTAGGTGTTTATCTTTACCTACTGTCAATATTTTCATAGGAATTTCCATCGTCGTCGACTTGACGGCGACTAGTTGCTAGTTTACTTACAGGTTGATCGCAATTCATAATATTTAATCTCGTGGGAAAAATTGTATTTGGATACCTCGGGTATTTACACCGCAAATATTAGGTATTTTGTATTCACGTATCGCAAACCATAACGAGACTAAAATTGAAGAAAAGAATACTATAGATCAGGGGTGGCCAACCCAAATGATCTTTCGGGCCAGTTTGGAAATGCATCATAACTCCGCGGGCCACATATAAAATTATAAATCCCCATATTAGATATAGATATAGATTATATAACACTAAAAATTAAATATAAAAAATATATAAATATGAATGAAATTTAAATAATGAGATCATTAAAAGTTGTTATTTTACTAGTGCGATATTTGTTTCTCCACTCTTTCACTTTGCTTTTGCAAATCGATCTCAATTTGGGTATTTGCACATCGTAATTGGTGTTGCAGGTTAGCGTCCGTTATGTTTGAGCGTGTTTTGTGTTTGGTCAATTTCATTTTCGAAAAATACGATTCGCAGGTGTAAGTTGAACCAAAAGCGCTAACAACTTTTTGTGCCAGATTCCTGAAATTGGAAAATTTCTCTTTTGTGACGTAAGTGTTATAAAAATCTATTTTTGATTCTGATGTTTCAAAAATGTGTTTTAATTCAATATTGCACTGTAAGTCAACCAGTTCCATTTGGAGATATTCTGGGGTCGACTCGATTTTAACATGAAATGGAGATGAATATATTTCAAAAAATTTGTTGTATCTGTCTAACTCTAAATTACTGAATCGGCTTTCAAAAGCAGCTGTAAGTTTTCTTATTTCTTTTGCATATTTGATGTAATTGTTACATTTTGATTTCTTAAATTCTTTCAACAATGGAAAGTGGTGAGCGTTATTACTTTTCAATTGCGATTCAAATAACAACAATTTCTTCTGAAATGATTTGATGTGATTGTAAGGTTATCTTTTCCTTGCAATGATTAAGTTTTTCGACAATATCCACCAAAAAGCATAAATCCAATAACCATTCATCATTTCTTAATTCTGTTACAGGTCTTTGCTTGTCATTCATAAACAAGTCAATTTCTTCTCGTAATTCATAAAACCGCTGTAAACATCTTCCACGATTTAACCATCTGACTTGACTGAAGTTTTTCACTACTTTGGCCATTATAAAATAAATATATTTTGTAAATGTGTGATGAATCTCGCGGGCCGAAAAAATGTTCAAGGCGGGCCATATGCGGCCCGCGGGCCGCGGGTTGGCCACCCCTGCTATAGATAATAGTTTTCGACAGATTAAAAGTCCAATTAAAAAAAAAATCGTGAAGTATCCTCAAATGGGCTTTGCGAATTGAATTTATAAATTCGTTCAATATCGAAAAGTGTTAATCAATTGCTCGTTTTCTACTTAACACTGTAATCCAACCTATGCACGCGCTCAGCAATTTCCATAAAAAAAGCTTGTCTTCCCAAATGTTTTTACTTACACAGAGCCGTATGCCGTTTGTGCGAGCCGTAAGTATCGAGCAACATTGGCAGGACCTGGCCAATCTGCTGAGTATGCCCCCGGGGCACCATCCCTCCACCCACCCTTCGCAGCAACTCCAACACCAGCATGGTGGCGGCGGTGGTGGTGGTGTTGGTGGTGCCGCTAACCCAGCCAGCGACTCCTTCAATCACCACCATCATCAGTACAGCGGTAATAGCGGGTACCACCTGCAAGCGCCACCACCACCACCACCGCCACCGCCCATGCATCATCACCATCACCACCACCATCACATGGGAATGGCAGCTATGGGCGGCAATATGGCGGCTATGGGTGGTGCCGTTGCAACTTACTGCGGCACGGGCCCATCGGGCGACACAACCAGAAATGTGCTTTTGCAAAACGTGACGCTTAATCCGCCGATTGGCGAACTGAACACCACTGGCCCCGGGCCTTCTATGACCACATATGGTAATATAGGTATATTACTAGCTTTGCTAACTATATATGTACATAAACATATACAGAAATTTATATTTTTTGTATATCCAAGCACTTCATTCATTTGCAGGCGGAACAAATTTGGGCAACGCCGTTGCTACGTCGATGAATTTGACTAATAGCAGCGAACCGATGGGCGATTCCGGACCTGGACCACATTATAAGTTGGAGCCGAGTCACGACTTATTGTACTATCAGGTTCGAAATTGCAAATCTATACAATTAAATTAAATACAAGTACAATTGAATTCAATAATAATGCGTCAATATATATAAGTACAGCAGTTAGTCGATACACGAAACTCGTATACTAAACACCATGACCTTCCTCGTATTACAACTCCCATACCGACGCATTATTGTTGATAAACATTGCACACTTAGAAGTTTTTGTTTACAAATTTGTATGCGAATTCTTTCACCCGTTTCATATTCTATTCGTTTGCGTAGTCCGCTTGAAACAGGTGTCGCATTGATAAAGTAGAATAAATACATACGAATTTATTATCAGTTCGGAATATACCGAATTGTAATATAGACAATGACATAAATTTGATCGCATGTTCGCAATATTACAGTGCAATTTTCCAGTAAATTGTGTGTAGTTTCATAATACCAGTGTACAATGTGGTCAGACATTAACCTTAGGCTGCAATTTAAAGGATATTGTATCTTGAATATGTATTATTTAAAATTGATTCAAGTAATTACATTTTTTAAACAGAATTTTGAAGATTTATACAGTAATATATCGTACGTTTTTATTAAACAGAATACTACTTCCGAATTAAATCAAACGGATGGACTACTTTCGTCTATATTAAACGACGAAGATTTGCAGCTCATGGACATGGCAATGAATGAGGGTATGTGCAACGTTACAAACTTTTTGCGATTTTGCAGGATTTTTTTCAGGATAGCTTGAAAAATGAATGCTTCACACGTGAATTTTGAGATTTCGCTCTTCCGTGTTGTAAATTATAATTTAAGAAATATATATATATAAAAGTATGTATACTATTATAAAATAAACTGCAAGTATAATTGATGTTCTGCTCAAATGGTGGTGAGATTTATAAACTCATTTATACCGTCAGCTTAAAATATATATTTAATAAAATTATAGTAGACAATCAAATCAACATGTGGTAAATTTGATTAGAATTTTTTTTAAATATAGCAATAGGTACTTTTAACCTAGTCTCTTAGGTAGGATTTCTAATTATTTATTTATTACTAATTTATAGTATACATCTGCTTTACGAGGAACAACACCCATATTGAAAAAGTTTATATAAAAAATAACAACGATTGTTGTTCAGTAGAACAAAGTGCATTGGGCATGTATTTCCGCTTTCTATATATAAGTCCTGGACTGGCGAATGCTTAATTCGCTCCTATATAGTAAGATCTATTATTGTACTTACAATAGTTTTCTCATTGAAAATACTGGCTACCGTTCAACTCTAGTCAATTATATTCAATCGGCAATTTGGCGCTTATTATAAAATGAGCTCTAAACGACGATTCTCTCGTAAACTCGATTCTGTGTACTGAGAGAATACCTTGAATGGTTGCATTACGGCTATGTGGCGTAAGTGCGAGTGAATCTGCGTGCTGTGACAAAATTAAAACCGTTTGAAAAAATGCCGAATCGTGCGACATTGATACACAATACACACTGATAAGCGCTTTAGTTCGCCTACATAGCTGGCAATACTCTGGCGGTGTAATCTAAGCACCGAGATCGCGAAAATAAATGTAATCTCTGCACCCGGTACTTCTCCACTATTCCGTGCAACGCAATGCCGCGATTTCTTGTAAGCAACGCACGGTTTAATTCATTACGTTTGCCCGAAGAATTGATTTTTATTCAGATAGCGTTTGGCGGAAGTGATTCGAGGTACGTCATTTTTTATATCGTCGCAATCGCGAATTTATTGTCGACTTTTATGAACGTTCGTTTTTGAGTCGTGCCATTAGAACAAACGATTTTTTCAGTTGACGATGTTTAAAATATTGGGTGCGGTTTTACATTTCTGCGACTGAAATACATTTGAGCTGTGAAGTCTATTGCTTTTCTAAATATATTGCTAAGTAACATACATGTCGTTACGACAATTTAAACACAATTTTATTTTCTACGACATTTTTTTTATCGTACAAAATTTTACTTTTATTTTTTTAACGGTCACATTTTTTTTTTTAATATTCGTACAGAATGTTTTTCAACCTGCAAACACACTTCATTTATATTGAACCAGTTTAAATATCGCGTATTTCGATATTGCGCATTTATATATTTACATATGTATTTCATTAATTTCGGTATGTCTTCAGGCATGTACACAATGCGCATGTTGGACAATGCAACCACGACTTCAGCTACCGTTTTGAATCCATCCCAACTATCCCTGTCGAATGGTGCCGGAGGAGCGACATCTTCCGCTACCACGTCTACCGCTGCCAGTTCCGCCTCGAGTGTCACAGGTGGTTCTGCGCCGCAAACAACACGTGGCGCCGAAATGGACCGCCTCGACCGCCTGGACACGTCCAGCGACAGCGCAGTCAGCAGCATGGGTTCCGAACGCGTGCCATCCCTCTCTGACGGAGAATGGGGCGATGGCGGTTCCGATTCGGGACATACTGCGGGCGATCACTATGTCACAGACTACCACCGGTAAGCATGCGCAATTTTGATCGTTATCTCTTATCATTATCGTTATCATTTTACAAAATTAAACGTACTCATCTGCGATTTTTGTTATTATAACTAAGAGTCATTATAGAAAACTCTTCGAAATCATTTTTAAATCAGAAAAATTAAACACGGTGCTCTCTTGAAATTTCTTTTTGAAAATGATGCAATTTAAATCGGTTCTAAATCTCAATTCATATTTTATTTCGCGCTTTCTACAAATTATTGTATTTTTATATAAAAAAATTACCGCAATTTGTATATGCTTTTGGATCATTTTACAAAATTAATCGGCGATTTTTTGTTATTATAACTAAGAGTCGTTATAGAAATTTTTTTAATAAAATTGAAGAAAAATTAAAAACGGTGCTCTCTTGAAATTTCTTTTTGGAAAATAGTGCAAAATAAATTCGTATTTATAACGTAACTGTAATTTTTCATAATTCAGTAAATTCGGTCCATACGACTACAGCTATTCCAGTCGCCAGCACCCTGGCGGTATGAGCGGCACTGAGACACGCATCCCACCAGTGGCGCAGAAGAAACATCAGATGTACGGAAAACGATACTTCCAGGTACGATAGCGCATCTTTAAAATATAGATCTGCGAACATGTTTAAACCGCGAAAGACTACGAATTAATTTTTCTGCGTACCATGCGGAAAACAAATATCGAAGAACCACTTATTCCATTAAATGTGAATTTTGTTACTGTTGCCCTGTAGGATCAGGGGAACGCAACATTACCCACGGCAACTCCGGCAACTGCGCCCACGCCACCGATTCCCATCAAATACGAATACCGCGATCCATGCATCGGCACGGCGTCCTCCCCGTACCACCCGCACCACATGGATAGCGGCGGCGGTACCGCTGCGGCTAAAGCTCTCGACATGAAATATTACGGTCACGGTGTCGCTGCGGCCGCCGCCGCCGCCGCCGTACAGGCGCACAATCACGGTGGTGTCGCTAACGCGGGACTGCCGTTAAACCACCACCACCACCACAACGGCCCTCTCGGTCTCGACCACGTGCAACATAATCACACTTATCACCTGCCCGTGGTGAGTCATCATTCAGTTAGTTATCAATCCCAGAGATTAATTGGGAAAACCACTTGCTTCTTGCGTCTTTTATATATAGATTAAATAATAATGGCGAAAGTGTACATCCCTGCCTGACTCCCGCTTCTTATCGTTGCTACCACTCAATTCTAATGACAGCGGTTTGATATTTTTATAAATTAAAAACAAATTTCTTATCCTTGTAGCGTAAATACTCCCGTTTCCTTTAAGATTCTAACCATTATGTCCCAATTATGTGGCGAATGCCTTATGAATTTATGAATGCTATGCGAGTTTATTTTTTCTGAATCTAAATTGGCTTCCGCTACCTATATTCCTCCTTAAACTGATAATTCATTTCGCGTTTTTTACAAGTTGACTCCATTGAATTTAATATTCTTCACACTTAATTTTATCAACGTAGTAATAATTTGACTTAAACGTTCCTCGTTTTCTTTTATTTCTCTAGTCTAAGCCTAAAATATTTGCATAATTACGAACTATATTCAAAATACGACGAACAGTGGAAATTTTCAACTTATTCCTATTATGGTTGCTTATTATAGAAAATATTAACAAAATTATTATTTATAGCGTAGAAAGTCTCTTACATTCGTATAAGATACAGGTATTAGTTAAAAAGTAGCTAAATTAATAGTAATTCAGAAACTCGACAGTATTTTAATATAGAATATCGCCCAAATACTGTAACAAGCTAAATGTACATTTCAAGCGCTATGCGCCCATCTTCACTAGCACAAGATAAAACTAAATAAAATACCTCTGTCACGAATCGTGATTGATAACTATCAATATTATATTAATATTAATATTAATATTGGGTGATATTCTATATTATAATTTAACACCGTAGTGATAATTTTTAAAATCGACAGTATTTGATTTTAAGTATTCTATCCAATTGGGACGAGAAATTAATTTCGTTTTTAATTTTCTGTTTTGCGATTTTCTTACAAGTACCTTTGAATTGTAAACTTAATCCAAACATATGCAAAAATACTATCTTTGTCCGTATTTTCTGTAAAATATCTATATAATTACCATGATCGAACCAAAGTCTGCGTTATATATTTAGGACATTAAAATATTTTTACACAATTATAGCTAATGAATCTTTGCAAATCGTGACGAACAGTTTCACGTACGAAAAATGCTCGACACCTATATAAAATTTTCCCTGCCTATTATCCTGAAATAATATTTTTGTTGTCCGATTGGGTTTATTGAAGGCCGTATAGATAATGCATCCTTCCGATATTTTAGGGGAGTAATGCAGGGACAACGCAGAGAACTATATCGCGCGATAAAAGTGCTAATGGCGTGGACAAAGCCGCTAAGATGAAGAAGTTGGAGGATGAGCACCTGACGAGAGACGAGAAGCGAGCCCGCTCGCTCAGCGTACCCATTTCCGTCGATGACATCATCAACTTGCCCATGGACGAATTCAACGAGCGCCTCTCCAAATACGATTTGAGCGAAAACCAACTCAGCCTAATACGTGATATACGCCGTCGCGGTAAAAATAAGGTAATCCAACAATTTGATTAAATAATTTGCTTTCCAATTTACCGTAGCGTCCGACAATTTCAGTTTCATTGCAAAAAAAATGTTTTATTGTGGGTATAATAATAATAATATAGATTATGGCTGACGTAAAATATCTACATTGCGGTAAGTTTACATGGTCGAAACATAAAAATTTAATGGATACTTTTATATACGAAAGCTAGTATAATATTGTTCGGACTCTCCAAATATCGTAAAGTATTCTCGTAATAGGAAGCAGTTTTAAAGACTGTAAACTTTATACATTAATTGAGCGTATAAAAAACTTTTAAAATAATATAAAATTATGTATATAAATGATATATAAGCAAATATATAATAAAATTACGCCATTTGAAAATCTGAGTTTAGTTTCGGAACATATGGAACTTTGGATTTTGTCAGTGATCAGGTCTTGTTATTACTCCTCTAATCGAAACTTTTCAAACTTCGAAACTAAATAATCTTCACGCGTAAATTAAATACACTATCGCCTAATCTAGTCCTTTGGCAACTCCAACTACCTTAATATTTTTTGATTGTAAATTGTACCAACTTCCACAAACTCTTGTATTTTGAAATCTAGTTTGAAATGACCAACTTCGTTCTCAGCTGGAATCATTAGGTCATTTTGTTTTGTGTCTAGCTATTTTTTAATCCCATCTGATCTAACCAGGTGTATGGCCATTTTTTCTATAATCACCTTACCTATAACTTCTAAAACATGAAGAGTAAATTTACTAGTTTTTGTTCAGCTTCTTTAAACATACAATGATGAATTCTACAGTTTGAAAAATCTTCTTTATCATTTTGATATCTAACGATTACGGGATTACGAGTTTTTGGTGAATTTTTTTTATATTTGTTCTCGCAGGTCGCAGCTCAGAATTGCCGCAAACGTAAACTAGATCAGATACTAACATTGGCGGATGAAGTGAAGGAGATGCGCGATCGTAAGATACGACTGATCAATGATCACACTTTTGTTAGTTCCGAGAGCATTCGGATCAAAGAGAAGTACCAGCAACTCTACCGCCACGTATTCCAGGTAAAATAATGTGCTGCAATATATTGGACATTTTCTGGATTTGGTGTGGCCCTATTAAACGCTTCCGCATTTTTTCGAATGACTTCATTCTTGTATATTTTCTGTGTAGAATTTACGAGATTCCGATGGAAATCATTACTCCCCGTATCACTACAGCTTGCAGACCTCCGCCGATGGCAGTATTTTGGTCGTACCTCTTTCTAATAGCAATAATAATATTCCGGAACGTAAGGATCAGCAGCCACCGCAAAAAGATTGATATGCTACTTATTTTGAATAAACTTTTCGAGATTGATTCAAGGTTGGAGCAGCGAAATTTTCTTAAAAGTTATCAGATACATCGTTCAAAACCAAAAAAAAAGTTAAATCTATAAATAATATTTTTTTCTATTATTTATAAATCGATCGAAGATATTACCTACGTAATTGCATCGAAAGACTTACTGCTTTAATACGAAGTTATTTGAATAATTTCCGAATAAAACCCTGCGTGATTTCTCATGTTTATTTATTCCAATTGCTTAGTGCAGGTGGACAATTTTGAAAAAAAAAAAATGCCACTCCAATAATGGACTATTATCCTCTACTTGCCTATATAGAATAGTGGAAACTGCGGCGTATTTATTAATTTTTTATTTCCTCAAGAACTTTGTGCTGTAGAAAATATCACAATTCGGAAAGCATATTGTAACTTTCGAAACACGCGGAATGGGACAATTTTCAGAAATTTGTTGTTTCAGCAAATGGGTATCGGCAATAAAACCCAGCTAGGAACACTATTTCACGATTTTTGCATCTAAACTACGTTTTCTTCTCACGATAAATAACAAAAAAAAATTTTGTTCAGTTTTATTTAATTTTTCCTTCGTTGGAAATATTGGTACAATACATTGAAGACGATAACGATATCAGGTGATCAAGTTTGCCTTTTTTATAAACTAATGAATGTAGTTTATATTCATAATAGGGCTAATATAGAAATGTACTAAAACAGAAGAGTATAGTGTATATTAGTAAGCTAATTGAAAAAAAAGCGGGTTTGCGTTAATAATATACATAACATTAGAAGTATATATAATATAGTTGCGTAAATTCTCAATATACTGCTTTATATGTACATACTTCAACGTATTGAGAATATTCAGCTATCGAACTTAAGCTTAATATTATAATATATCTATAATATTCTTATATTATGATAAACGTGATTTAGTTTTAACTGTAGCAGGTGCGGATAAATGGTTTGTTTCGTTTATTAATATTTACAAATAATTTTATTATGTTTAGGAAGAGTTTTTCAGTATAATTCTACGTGTATTTCGGTTTTGCGCCACAATAGTAATAAACGTCCGTACTTCTCAATTTTTTATTACTACGTAGAACAAAAGTAATATATTATAGCCTCATATTTTTATATGTATATTGTAGGTTTTGTACATTGTATATTGTAAGTAGCTAGCTGTATAAATTCACATTTAAGTACATTTATTCTGTTTTTTTTTTAATTTTTATTATGAACGATTGGCATACATATATATCTGGGCTACTACAATCATCATTCGTTTATCTTGATAATTTGAACAGATATATAATTTCTAACGTTCCGTTTGTAATTATTAATAGATAAGTGTGCAGCGGATGAACCAACATCTAAACTTCTCGCTTTTCTACTTTTTTCGATTTAAGGTTTTGAATAAGAGTTACTTTTAATGAGTGCGCATTTTATGGAAGATATTGGATGGTTGAATGAGTCGCGGGTTGATTGATTTGTTGGTAATCGGTGTGCGGTGCCAATGTAGATCTCTATGTAAAATATAATATTTCTGTAAGTTACACCAGTGCAAAATAATTAAATTTTAGCACCATATTTTCTGAATTGTTTTACTTGTACTTCTATCTGTATCAAAGCATCGCCATAATTCGTACTAAAGTTTAAAATGCCAAAAATGAAAATGATGAGCTTTCTACAATAACGCTTATGATAACGCTTTTCTTGTTACTTCATTTGTTAGGATGAAATCTTGTCAGCTAATTTTGACCCCCTGACTTATCTCTACAAGTTTTTAATCAATCAATCGATCATTAAATTATTAGATATTTCGAAGAATAAAAAGCGTGGTTCGTAAATATTGAAATGTCCTTATATAAATATTAATGCTTACGTATTTTGATACAATAGTTTTCACATTTTGGTAGAGCGTCCTTTTTGCGCGAGTTTTTTCCACTTGATTGCGAGCAAAGTCCTGTACTGTGATTTTCTCAAAGTTTTCCGTTTCAACTGAAAATCGTTAAAAATTATATATAGGATATAAAATTACATATAATTGTTATAAATTGCAATTTTCAGTTGAAATGGAAAAAAAGAGCAATTCGTCGACAAAATGCAATTGCAAATGAAACGGACAAAAATGAGAAAATCGTGGAAAAAATGCAATTGCAATTTTAAGTTGAAACGGAAAAAAACGTGTGTAACAAAGTTACCCTTTGTAAAATATGAAAATGAAAGTTTGGAGGAACGCACAATTAATAAACATTTTTCGATATATTTCATTTTATTTTATTCTAATTTCAATTCTAATTCTTCGATTTATTTCTTTTATTATTAGAGTACAAATCATTGCTACAATGATCACGTATTTTCAACTTCTAAGATCACTTCTTTCGGACTTGCAGTATATGGATTCGAAGCGAAATGAGTCTTGAAAAATTCACCGCCACACTCCGTATAATCTTTTCGCGTAATTTTACTCGCTTCGAAGTCGGGGGAATTGGCAAACGTGCGCGCACCGTACCAACCGGCTAAGCATGAATTACCCACACTGCTCACCTAAACGAAAATCATACGCACTTGTAAAATCGTCAATACGGCGTTAAATAATTGTATAAAATATAACACAAAACATTTATTTATTAGCTATGTGCGCATTTCGGAGGCTATGCCCCCATCTTCAGTAGCACAATGATAGAACAGATAAAGATACTACCTTTGTCGCTCACCGGGATTACTATACAATTGAACGAAATATCATTGTAACAGCAGTTTTGCCTTCATGCGACCTCTATTGTACTTATTATATACTGTTACAAAGAAATTCAGATAGCTTTGATTAACTGCGCAAACGCATGACAAAATTCGAGGGTTACAAAACTGCTTTGTACTTTTTGTTACGGTTTTTGGGTGATGTTTTATACAATTTAAACGCACGTTAAAATAAAACAATGTGGTAACCAACTTGATGGAATGATTCGAACGGACGGATGGAATTCAGGTCCGTGTAGAGTCGTTCTCGGAGGCCGGGCATATTCGCTACGCCTCCATCCAGCACAACGTTGCCCGCCAGCCGCAACTGTTCTTCGCGCGTGAACCGGGAGAGAACGAAGCTTATTACCTCCGTCAGACCGGCCTCCATGCTGCCGATCATATACGGCTTGAAGAGGAGCTCCGGTGCCCGAAAGCGTTCCACTCCAATATGCAACTGATACTGTTCCGCGGACGACGACGCGTGCGCGGACACTTGCGCATTACAACCAGATATATCGTCGGAACCTGCATACGTAGTTTGCGTAAATTAGTCACTACGACGTTAAATAAGTATGCATTATGGCATTTGAATGTTATTACGTCCAAATACATTACAATTACAACAAAATAGCAAAACTCAAAGTAATTATAAGCTAGATGCGCATTTCGAAGCTCATCTTCCATGATACAATCATAATACATTTACGAATTGTCACTGCAGCGTTAAATAATTGTATAAATTATGACCCAAATACCGTAACTAAAATGCATTTAATAGCCAAATGTGCTTTTCGAAGGCTATGCCCCCATCTACAGTAGCAACAGAAAAAAACGAAATAAAATAATTCGGTGATTCTTGAATTGTAGTCTACCGCACCTGACGTGTATCCGGAAGGTAACGTGGGTTCGTGGGCGCGTATGATCTCATCTAGTTCGAGTAGCTTCTCATTCTCGGTGTCGCTGTCCGAATCGCCACCGTCGCGACTGATTGTCTTGTAGATGTCCCAGTCCTCGTCACGTAGCCCGAAATCGTCGTTGCCCTTCTCTTTGCGCGCCAATTGCGATATAATACGCATACGCTCCTGGCCGGCGGCTGTTCGCCGCTTGGCCATGTCCTGTTTGCGCTGCTTGCGGCAAGCTTTCTTTCTTAAGATTTCTTCTTTCTACGGTAGCGCGAATCCATACACAAAATTATACGATTAAAAACTATCACAAGAGCAAGTCATTTGATACGTATACCATTTTCTTCGCATTCTGTAGGAAGACGTGCATAGCTTTATCGCTCTCGAAGATGAGCTTCGTGTACTTGGGCTGCTTGGTCGGCGGCAGCTGTGCCGATGATTCTTCAACGCACCCTTCATCCTGTGCAGCATTCGTTGCGGCGATGATCTTCAGTTTCGTCTTCTCGATGCGCGCATTCAATAGGCCTATACTGCGATGCAAGTCTTCGACATTGCGCAAATGATGTTCGGTCAGCAGTCGTTCGAACTCGTCCGGATCTAAGTGGCGCAGATCCTCCAGCTCGCCATACAGCGCTAGCTTATCCTCGTCCTCCGCCAGACGCTCCTCACGCTTGCGCGCATTGATCTCGGTCAGGCGGCGGGCCAACTCGCGCTTGCGCTCTTTTTGCTGCTCCGCTAAAAAATATATTGAAACTGCGTACAAGCGTCGGCCATTTCACAGTTACGAACCGGTGAGCGTATTGGAGACATTTTGAACGTAAGGCAACTGAATGCGACTTATGTTCGACTCGTAGTAATCCGGATCGGTCCACTTCGCTAGTTCTTCGGAGTAGTTGAGAGCGACGGCGCAAATGCCGCGGACTAGTTCTTCGGACCGACTAAGCGTAATGGCATTGGCGTGGCTGGGATATTTCAGTTGTAGAATTCTAAAGAAATATCGGACACTTTAACGCGATTATACGTTCTTTTTGTTGTTGCATTATAGAGATCGGTACCTATGTAGGAATGAGATTATATGGTAACCGCCGGTGTTTATACGGCGCATTCGATCGAATTGGACGACGCCACCTAAAATCGGAACCACGTGCACGGTGTGATAGCCCAAACTAATCAGGAGCGCGTCCCTATACCCGACAAGTCGCCCATCTGGACATGCGCCCGCATACGCGAACAGAGAATCGATACCGTACACAACTGCTGGCACGTTGTAGCATTCAAAGAGCAATTCGGACATCACTGCGAAATAGAATAGAAAATTATTTATTTTTCTGAACACAGATACATCCGGAACACAATCAACAAAAACAATGGCTCTTTTGTGATATGTAAAGAAGAAGAAGAAGTCGATTTAACAGAAGGAAAAAATTTCATAAATATTAAACATTTCCAATATATTCTCGCATGGTATATTACATATATGATCTTTGATGTATAAACTCTGTACAATTTTCAATGTTTTATCCACTCAGGCAAGCTATTTGTATACTTTAACACAATTATAATTAAGACGTTGTTCTGTTAACGCCAATCTGTGTTTTCGGTATTTATAATGGTGTTTATATCGAGTACCATAGGCGTGCGAAAACAATAATACATTAAAATAATTTGGATACTTTTGAATGAACAACAAACTTTGTAAAATATATAGACCTGTACAGTCCATTTTTTGTTTTGGGGTGATGTTTTATACAATTTGACGGAGTGTCCTCTTTTGAAATTTAAAAACGTTTTCAACGTGTTTCCTTGTCCCCAAAAAAATGATTCCATATCGCAGTATAGATTCAAAGTTGGCGAAATTGAGAGTTTTAATAACTGGAAAGTCAAGGTAATTTTTAATATTCCGGATTGCAAAACAGATCTTATTTAATTTTGAACATAAGTTATTGATTTAAAAAATTATCACTACGGTGTTAAATTATAATATAGAATATCACCCAAATACCGTAACAAGCATTAAGTAGCTAGATGTACATTTCAAGCGCTATGCGCCCATCTTCAGTAGCACATGAAGATGGGCGCATAGCGCTTGAAATGCACATCTAGCTGCTCAATGCTTGTAACGGTATTTGGGTGATATTCTATATTATAAGTTATTGATTTGAGACTCCAGTTTAATTTTTCATCTATTTGTATTCCCACAAATTTATGGTCCTAAATGAATCGGGACGGGTAATATATTCAATATATGTGGCGACATTTCGACGATGGAATACTGGGGGAAAAAATACTATACTTACAGGTCCGAGAAGCGTTCGGATTGAGGAAAGGTTCCGTGAGAAGTATCGGATGGGGCACAACATTGTCCGTATCGATACCCAAATGGCTGAAAGTGTAATCGAACAGATGCTCTTGCGCTTCGAAATGCGTGACGACATTGCGATCGAAAGGTGTCTTAAGTTGGAAGCGGACAGCTTCTACGTTAACGATGTTGTTGCCGACTTGCAACTGAGGTTGTAAGGGAATCTCCACGGTGCCGTCTTTGTTCGGTTTGGAACGCTCTTTGCGTGGCTTAGCGATGTAGTTCTTAAATAGCAGCGATGGTTCGGTGTCTGTCGCCCAACCGACCCGACATTGATACGATCCGTTATTTATAACAATAGGTGCTGCAATTTCACGCAGTTCTTTTGTATATTTATGAATAATATCTGGTACAGTCTTTATATCTTGGAATTGTATAGTTTCCATAACAAATTTAATGCTAATCAACTGTCTGAAAGACAACACAACAGGTGGTACGATTCTGGGAAAGGAAAATAAATGTAGGCAACTAAGACCGCACGATAAAAACTAAGGGTTGCCCTAAAAAAATCAATTGATTTAAAAATTCTAGTTGCGTAATTGATGAAATATTAAATGGGGAAAAATTTTTACATATCCATGTCAAATTCTGTCTTAATAGTAAGTATTAAACACCTGACCTGGGATCCATAGGTCAGCTTATTGTTAAATCGAAAATCGGGCAAGCTAGATACTCCTTGAGAGTAGGCAACTTCGTAAACCCATCTGTATCGCGGAACATGCACTCAATCATTGTCCCGATATTGTCCATATAGCCTTCAACTTTTTTTTCGTCGATTTCCGCGACTTTTTCCGATTGAACCGGAACTCAGTAAAAACGTTAGCTAGGACCATTTATAGTCGTTCTAGCCTATTTTCGGCATTTTTTAATCCATCGCGAAAATCGACGATTTTTCCATAGTATAGCCATCAACTTTTTTTCGACGAATTCCGCGACTTTCTCCGATTGAACCGCAACTCAGTAAAAACGTTAGCTAGGACCATTTATAGTCGTTCTAGCCTATTTTCGGCATTTTTTAATCCATCGCGAAAATCGACGATTTTTCCATAGTATAGCCATCAACTTTTTTTCGACGAATTCCGCGACTTTCTCCGATTGAACCGCAACTCAGTAAAAACGTTAGCTAGGACCATTTATAGTCGTTCTAGCCTATTTTCGGCATTTTTTAATCCATCGCGAAAATCGACGATTTTTCCATAGTATAGCCTTCAACGTTTTTTCGACGAATTCCGCGACTTTCTCCGATTGAACCGCAACTCAGTAAAAACGTTAGCTAGGACCATTTATAGTCGTTCTAGCCTATTTTCGGCATTTTTTAATCCATCGCGAAAATCGACGATTTTTCCATAGTATAGCCATCAACGTTTTTTCGACGAATTCCGCGACTTTCTCCGATTGAACCGCAACTCAGTAAAAACGTTAGCTAGGACCATTTAGAGTCGTTCTAGCCTATTTTCGGCATTTTTTAATCCATCGCGAAAATCGACGATTTTTCCATAGTATAGCCTTCAACGTTTTTTCGACGAATTCCGCGACTTTCTCCGATTGAACCGCAACTCAGTAAAAACGTTAGCTAGGACCATTTATAGTCGTTCTAGCCTATTTTCGGCATTTTTTAATCCATCGCGAAAATCGACGATTTTTCCATAGTATAGCCATCAACGTTTTTTCGACGAATTCCGCGACTTTCTCCGATTGAACCGCAACTCAGTAAAAACGTTAGCTAGGACCATTTAGAGTCGTTCTAGCCTATTTTCGGCATTTTTTAATCCATCGCGAAAATCGACGATTTTTCCATAGTATAGCCTTCAACGTTTTTTCGACGAATTCCGCGACTTTCTCCGATTGAACCGCAACTCAGTAAAAACGTTAGCTAGGACCATTTATAGTCGTTCTAGCCTATTTTCGGCATTTTTTAATCCATCGCGAAAATCGACGATTTTTCGATAGTATAGCCATCAACGTTTTTTCGACGAATTCCGCGACTTTCTCCGATTGAACCGCAACTCAGTAAAAACGTTAGCTAGGACCATTTAGAGTCGTTCTAGCCTATTTTCGGCATTTTTTAATCCATCGCGAAAATCGACGATTTTTCCATAGTATAGCCTTCAACGTTTTTTCGACGAATTCCGCGACTTTCTCCGATTGAACCGCAACTCAGTATAAACGTTAGCTAGGACCATTTATAGTCGTTCTAGCCTATTTTCGGCATTTTTTAATCCATCGCGAAAATCGACGATTTTTCCATAGTATAGCCTTCAACGTTTTTTCGACGAATTCCGCGACTTTCTCCGATTGAACCGCAACTCAGTAAAAACGTTAGCTAGGACCATTTATAGTCGTTCTAGCCTATTTTCGGCATTTTTTAATCCATCGCGAAAATCGACGATTTTTCCATAGTATAGCCTTCAACGTTTTTTCGACGAATTCCGCGACTTTCTCCGATTGAACCGCAACTCAGTAAAAACGTTAGCTAGGACCATTTATAGTCGTTCTAGCCTATTTTCGGCATTTTTTAATCCATCGCGAAAATCGACGATTTTTCCATAGTATAGCCATCAACGTTTTTTCGACGAATTCCGCGACTTTCTCCGATTGAACCGCAACTCAGTAAAAACGTTAGCTAGGACCATTTATAGTCGTTCTAGCCTATTTTCGGCATTTTTTAATCCATCGCGAAAATCGACGATTTTTCCATAGTATAGCCATCAACGTTTTTTCGACGAATTCCGCGACTTTCTCCGATTGAACCGCAACTCAGTAAAAACGTTAGCTAGGACCATTTATAGTCGTTCTAGCCTATTTTCGGCATTTTTTAATCCATCGCGAAAATCGACGATTTTTCCATAGTATAGCCATCAACGTTTTTTCGACGAATTCCGCGACTTTCTCCGATTGAACCGCAACTCAGTAAAAACGTTAGCTAGGACCATTTATAGTCGTTCTAGCCTATTTTCGGCATTTTTTAATCAATCGCGAAAATCGACGATTTTTCCATAGTATAGCCTTCAACGTTTTTTCGACGAATTCCGCGACTTTCTCCGATTGAACCGCAACTCAGTAAAAACGTTAGCTAGGACCATTTATAGTCGTTCTAGCCTATTTTCGGCATTTTTTAATCCATCGCGAAAATCGACGATTTTTCCATAGTATAGCCATCAACGTTTTTTCGACGAATTCCGCGACTTTCTCCGATTGAACCGCAACTCAGTAAAAACGTTAGCTAGGACCATTTATAGTCGTTCTAGCCTATTTTCGGCATTTTTTAATCAATCGCGAAAATCGACGATTTTTCCATAGTATAGCCATCAACGTTTTTTCGACGAATTCCGCGACTTTCTCCGATTGAACCGCAACTCAGTAAAAACGTTAGCTAGGACCATTTATAGTCGTTCTAGCCTATTTTCGGCATTTTTTAATCCATCGCGAAAATCGACGATTTTTCCATAGTATAGCCTTCAACGTTTTTTCGACGAATTCCGCGACTTTCTCCGATTGAACCGCAACTCAGTATAAACGTTAGCTAGGACCATTTATAGTCGTTCTAGCCTATTTTCGGCATTTTTTAATCAATCGCGAAAATCGACGATTTTTCCATAGTATAGCCTTCAACGTTTTTTCGACGAATTCCGCGACTTTCTCCGATTGAACCGCAACTCAGTAAAAACGTTAGCTAGGACCATTTATAGTCGTTCTAGCCTATTTTCGGCATTTTTTAATCCATCGCGAAAATCGACGATTTTTCCATAGTATAGCCTTCAACGTTTTTTCGACGAATTCCGCGACTTTCTCCGATTGAACCGCAACTCAGTAAAAACGTTAGCTAGGACCATTTATAGTCGTTCTAGCCTATTTTCGGCATTTTTTAATCCATCGCGAAAATCGACGATTTTTCCATAGTATAGCCTTCAACTTTTTTTCGACGAATTCCGCGACTTTCTCCGATTGAACCGCAACTCAGTAAAAACGATAGCTAGGACCATTTATAGTCGTTCTAGCCTATTTTCGGCATTTTTTAATCCATCGCGAAAATCGACGATTTTTCCATAGTATAGCCATCAACGTTTTTTCGACGAATTCCGCGACTTTCTCCGATTGAACCGCAACTCAGTAAAAACGTTAGCTAGGACCATTTATAGTCGTTCTAGCCTATTTTCGGCATTTTTTAATCCATCGCGAAAATCGACGATTTTTCCATAGTATAGCCTTCAACGTTTTTTCGACGAATTCCGCGACTTTCTCCGATTGAACCGCAACTCAGTAAAAACGTTAGCTAGGACCATTTATAGTCGTTCTAGCCTATTTTCGGCATTTTTTGATCCATCGCGAAAATCCACGATTTTTCCATAGTATAGCCATCAACGTTTTTTCGACGAATTCCGCGACTTTCTCCGATTGAACCGCAACTCAGTAAAAACGATAGCTAGGACCATTTATAGTCGTTCTAGCCTATTTTCGGCATTTTTTAATCCATCGCGAAAATCGACGATTTTTCCATAGTATAGCCTTCAACGTTTTTTCGACGAATTCCGCGACTTTCTCCGATTGAACCGCAACTCAGTAAAAACGTTAGCTAGGACCATTTATAGTCGTTCTAGCCTATTTTCGGCATTTTTTAATCCATCGCGAAAATCGACGATTTTTCCATAGTATAGCCATCAACGTTTTTTCGACGAATTCCGCGACTTTCTCCGATTGAACCGCAACTCAGTAAAAACGTTAGCTAGGACCATTTATAGTCGTTCTAGCCTATTTTCGGCATTTTTTAATCAATCGCGAAAATCGACGATTTTTCCATAGTATAGCCATCAACGTTTTTTCGACGAATTCCGCGACTTTCTCCGATTGAACCGCAACTCAGTAAAAACGTTAGCTAGGACCATTTATAGTCGTTCTAGCCTATTTTCGGCATTTTTTAATCCATCGCGAAAATCGACGATTTTTCCATAGTATAGCCTTCAACGTTTTTTCGACGAATTCCGCGACTTTCTCCGATTGAACCGCAACTCAGTATAAACGTTAGCTAGGACCATTTATAGTCGTTCTAGCCTATTTTCGGCATTTTTTAATCCATCGCGAAAATCGACGATTTTTCCATAGTATAGCCTTCAACGTTTTTTCGACGAATTCCGCGACTTTCTCCGATTGAACCGCAACTCAGTATAAACGTTAGCTAGGACCATTTATAGTCGTTCTAGCCTATTTTCGGCATTTTTTGATCCATCGCGAAAATCCACGATTTTTCCATAGTATAGCCTTCAACTTTTTTTCGACGAATTCCGCGACTTTCTCCGATTGAACCGCAACTCAGTAAAAACGATAGCTAGGACCATTTATAGTCGTTCTAGCCTATTTTCGGCATTTTTTAATCCATCGCGAAAATCGACGATTTTTCCATAGTATAGCCTTCAACGTTTTTTCGACGAATTCCGCGACTTTCTCCGATTGAACCGCAACTCAGTAAAAACGTTAGCTAGGACCATTTATAGTCGTTCTAGCCTATTTTCGGCATTTTTTAATCCATCGCGAAAATCGACGATTTTTCCATAGTATAGCCATCAACGTTTTTTCGACGAATTCCGCGACTTTCTCCGATTGAACCGCAACTCAGTAAAAACGTTAGCTAGGACCATTTATAGTCGTTCTAGCCTATTTTCGGCATTTTTTAATCAATCGCGAAAATCGACGATTTTTCCATAGTATAGCCATCAACGTTTTTTCGACGAATTCCGCGACTTTCTCCGATTGAACCGCAACTCAGTAAAAACGTTAGCTAGGACCATTTATAGTCGTTCTAGCCTATTTTCGGCATTTTTTAATCCATCGCGAAAATCGACGATTTTTCCATAGTATAGCCTTCAACGTTTTTTCGACGAATTCCGCGACTTTCTCCGATTGAACCGCAACTCAGTATAAACGTTAGCTAGGACCATTTATAGTCGTTCTAGCCTATTTTCGGCATTTTTTGATCCATCGCGAAAATCCACGATTTTTCCATAGTATAGCCATCAACGTTTTTTCGACGAATTCCGCGACTTTCTCCGATTGAACCGCAACTCAGTAAAAACGATAGCTAGGACCATTTATAGTCGTTCTAGCCTATTTTCGGCATTTTTTAATCCATCGCGAAAATCGACGATTTTTCCATAGTATAGCCTTCAACGTTTTTTCGACGAATTCCGCGACTTTCTCCGATTGAACCGCAACTCAGTAAAAACGTTAGCTAGGACCATTTATAGTCGTTCTAGCCTATTTTCGGCATTTTTTAATCAATCGCGAAAATCCACGATTTTTCCATAGTATAGCCATCAACGTTTTTTCGACGAATTCCGCGACTTTCTCCGATTGAACCGCAACTCAGTAAAAACGATAGCTAGGACCATTTATAGTCGTTCTAGCCTATTTTCGGCATTTTTTAATCCATCGCGAAAATCGACGATTTTTCCATAGTATAGCCTTCAACGTTTTTTCGACGAATTCCGCGACTTTCTCCGATTGAACCGCAACTCAGTAAAAACGTTAGCTAGGACCATTTATAGTCGTTCTAGCCTATTTTCGGCATTTTTTAATCCATCGCGAAAATCGACGATTTTTCCATAGTATAGCCATCAACGTTTTTTCGACGAATTCCGCGACTTTCTCCGATTGAACCGCAACTCAGTAAAAACGTTAGCTAGGACCATTTATAGTCGTTCTAGCCTATTTTCGGCATTTTTTAATCAATCGCGAAAATCGACGATTTTTCCATAGTATAGCCATCAACGTTTTTTCGACGAATTCCGCGACTTTCTCCGATTGAACCGCAACTCAGTAAAAACGTTAGCTAGGACCATTTATAGTCGTTCTAGCCTATTTTCGGCATTTTTTAATCCATCGCGAAAATCGACGATTTTTCCATAGTATAGCCTTCAACGTTTTTTCGACGAATTCCGCGACTTTCTCCGATTGAACCGCAACTCAGTAAAAACGTTAGCTAGGACCATTTATAGTCGTTCTAGCCTATTTTCGGCATTTTTTAATCCATCGCGAAAATCGACGATTTTTCCATAGTATAGCCATCAACGTTTTTTCGACGAATTCCGCGACTTTCTCCGATTGAACCGCAACTCAGTAAAAACGTTAGCTAGGACCATTTAGAGTCGTTCTAGCCTATTTTCGGCATTTTTTAATCAATCGCGAAAATCGACGATTTTTCCATAGTATAGCCTTCAACGTTTTTTCGACGAATTCCGCGACTTTCTCCGATTGAACCGCAACTCAGTAAAAACGTTAGCTAGGACCATTTAGAGTCGTTCTAGCCTATTTTCGGCATTTTTTAATCCATCGCGAAAATCGACGATTTTTCCATAGTATAGCCTTCAACGTTTTTTCGACGAATTCCGCGACTTTCTCCGATTGAACCGCAACTCAGTAAAAACGTTAGCTAGGACCATTTATAGTCGTTCTAGCCTATTTTCGGCATTTTTTAATCCATCGCGAAAATCGACGATTTTTCCATAGTATAGCCTTCAACGTTTTTTCGACGAATTCCGCGACTTTCTCCGATTGAACCGCAACTCAGTAAAAACGTTAGCTAGGACCATTTATAGTCGTTCTAGCCTATTTTCGGCATTTTTTAATCCATCGCGAAAATCGACGATTTTTCCATAGTATAGCCATCAACGTTTTTTCGACGAATTCCGCGACTTTCTCCGATTGAACCGCAACTCAGTAAAAACGTTAGCTAGGACCATTTATAGTCGTTCTAGCCTATTTTCGGCATTTTTTAATCGATCGCGAAAATCGACGATTTTTCCATAGTATAGCCATCAACGTTTTTTCGACGAATTCCGCGACTTTCTCCGATTGAACCGCAACTCAGTAAAAACGTTAGCTAGGACCATTTATAGTCGTTCTAGCCTATTTTCGGCATTTTTTAATCCATCGCGAAAATCGACGATTTTTCCATAGTATAGCCATCAACGTTTTTTCGACGAATTCCGCGACTTTCTCCGATTGAACCGCAACTCAGTAAAAACGTTAGCTAGGACCATTTATAGTCGTTCTAGCCTATTTTCGGCATTTTTTAATCGATCGCGAAAATCGACGATTTTTCCATAGTATAGCCATCAACGTTTTTTCGACGAATTCCGCGACTTTCTCCGATTGAACCGCAACTCAGTAAAAACGTTAGCTAGGACCATTTATAGTCGTTCTAGCCTATTTTCGGCATTTTTTAATCGATCGCGAAAATCGACGATTTTTCCATAGTATAGCCATCAACGTTTTTTCGACGAATTCCGCGACTTTCTCCGATTGAACCGCAACTCAGTAAAAACGTTAGCTAGGACCATTTATAGTCGTTCTAGCCTATTTTCGGCATTTTTTAATCGATCGCGAAAATCGACGATTTTTCCATAGTATAGCCATCAACGTTTTTTCGACGAATTCCGCGACTTTCTCCGATTGAACCGCAACTCAGTAAAAACGTTAGCTAGGACCATTTATAGTCGTTCTAGCCTATTTTCGGCATTTTTTAATCGATCGCGAAAATCGACGATTTTTCCATAGTATAGCCATCAACGTTTTTTCGACGAATTGCGCGACTTTCTCCGATTGAACCGCAACTCAGTATAAACGTTAGCTAGGACCATTTATAGTCGTTCTAGCCTATTTTCGGCATTTTTTAATCGATCGCGAAAATCGACGATTTTTCCATAGTATAGCCATCAACGTTTTTTCGACGAATTCCGCGACTTTCTCCGATTGAACCGCAACTCAGTAAAAACGTTAGCTAGGACCATTTATAGTCGTTCTAGCCTATTTTCGGCATTTTTTAATCGATCGCGAAAATCGACGATTTTTCCATAGTATAGCCATCAACGTTTTTTCGACGAATTCCGCGACTTTCTCCGATTGAACCGCAACTCAGTAAAAACGTTAGCTAGGACCATTTATAGTCGTTCTAGCCTATTTTCGGCATTTTTTAATCGATCGCGAAAATCGACGATTTTTCCATAGTATAGCCATCAACGTTTTTTCGACGAATTCCGCGACTTTCTCCGATTGAACCGCAACTCAGTAAAAACGTTAGCTAGGACCATTTATAGTCGTTCTAGCCTATTTTCGGCATTTTTTAATCAATCGCGAAAATCGACGATTTTTCCATAGTATAGCCTTCAACGTTTTTTCGACGAATTCCGCGACTTTCTCCGATTGAACCGCAACTCAGTAAAAACGTTAGCTAGGACCATTTAGAGTCGTTCTAGCCTATTTTCGGCATTTTTTAATCCATCGCGAAAATCGACGATTTTTCCATAGTATAGCCTTCAACGTTTTTTCGACGAATTCCGCGACTTTCTCCGATTGAACCGCAACTCAGTAAAAACGTTAGCTAGGACCATTTATAGTCGTTCTAGCCTATTTTCGGCATTTTTTAATCCATCGCGAAAATCGACGATTTTTCCATAGTATAGCCTTCAACGTTTTTTCGACGAATTCCGCGACTTTCTCCGATTGAACCGCAACTCAGTAAAAACGTTAGCTAGGACCATTTATAGTCGTTCTAGCCTATTTTCGGCATTTTTTAATCCATCGCGAAAATCGACGATTTTTCCATAGTATAGCCATCAACGTTTTTTCGACGAATTCCGCGACTTTCTCCGATTGAACCGCAACTCAGTAAAAACGTTAGCTAGGACCATTTATAGTCGTTCTAGCCTATTTTCGGCATTTTTTAATCCATCGCGAAAATCGACGATTTTTCCATAGTATAGCCATCAACTTTTTTTCGACGAATTCCGCGACTTTCTCCGATTGAACCGCAACTCAGTAAAAACGTTAGCTAGGACCATTTATAGTCGTTCTAGCCTATTTTCGGCATTTTTTAATCCATCGCGAAAATCGACGATTTTTCCATAGTATAGCCTTCAACGTTTTTTCGACGAATTCCGCGACTTTCTCCGATTGAACCGCAACTCAGTAAAAACGTTAGCTAGGACCATTTATAGTCGTTCTAGCCTATTTTCGGCATTTTTTAATCAATCGCGAAAATCGACGATTTTTCCATAGTATAGCCTTCAACGTTTTTTCGACGAATTCCGCGACTTTCTCCGATTGAACCGCAACTCAGTAAAAACGTTAGCTAGGACCATTTATAGTCGTTCTAGCCTATTTTCGGCATTTTTTAATCAATCGCGAAAATCGACGATTTTTCCATAGTATAGCCTTCAACGTTTTTTCGACGAATTCCGCGACTTTCTCCGATTGAACCGCAACTCAGTAAAAACGTTAGCTAGGACCATTTATAGTCGTTCTAGCCTATTTTCGGCATTTTTTAATCCATCGCGAAAATCGACGATTTTTCCATAGTATAGCCATCAACTTTTTTTCGACGAATTCCGCGACTTTCTCCGATTGAACCGCAACTCAGTAAAAACGTTAGCTAGGACCATTTATAGTCGTTCTAGCCTATTTTCGGCATGTTTTAATCCATCGCGAAAATCGACGATTTTTCCATAGTATAGCCTTCAACGTTTTTTCGACGAATTCCGCGACTTTCTCCGATTGAACCGCAACTCAGTAAAAACGTTAGCTAGGACCATTTATAGTCGTTCTAGCCTATTTTCGGCATTTTTTAATCCATCGCGAAAATCGACGATTTTTCCATAGTATAGCCTTCAACGTTTTTTCGACGAATTCCGCGACTTTCTCCGATTGAACCGCAACTCAGTAAAAACGTTAGCTAGGACCATTTATAGTCGTTCTAGCCTATTTTCGGCATTTTTTAATCAATCGCGAAAATCGACGATTTTTCCATAGTATAGCCTTCAACGTTTTTTCGACGAATTCCGCGACTTTCTCCGATTGAACCGCAACTCAGTAAAAACGTTAGCTAGGACCATTTATAGTCGTTCTAGCCTATTTTCGGCATTTTTTAATCCATCGCGAAAATCGACGATTTTTCCATAGTATAGCCTTCAACGTTTTTTCGACGAATTCCGCGACTTTCTCCGATTGAACCGCAACTCAGTAAAAACGTTAGCTAGGACCATTTATAGTCGTTCTAGCCTATTTTCGGCATTTTTTAATCCATCGCGAAAATCGACGATTTTTCCATAGTATAGCCATCAACGTTTTTTCGACGAATTCCGCGACTTTCTCCGATTGAACCGCAACTCAGTAAAAACGTTAGCTAGGACCATTTATAGTCGTTCTAGCCTATTTTCGGCATTTTTTAATCGATCGCGAAAATCGACGATTTTTCCATAGTATAGCCATCAACGTTTTTTCGACGAATTCCGCGACTTTCTCCGATTGAACCGCAACTCAGTAAAAACGTTAGCTAGGACCATTTATAGTCGTTCTAGCCTATTTTCGGCATTTTTTAATCCATCGCGAAAATCGACGATTTTTCCATAGTATAGCCATCAACGTTTTTTCGACGAATTCCGCGACTTTCTCCGATTGAACCGCAACTCAGTAAAAACGATAGCTAGGACCATTTATAGTCGTTCTAGCCTATTTTCGGCATTTTTTAATCCATCGCGAAAATCGACGATTTTTCCATAGTATAGCCTTCAACTTTTTTTCGACGAATTCCGCGACTTTCTCCGATTGAACCGCAATTCAGTAAAAACGATAGCTAGGACCATTTATAGTCGTTCTAGCCTATTTTCGGCATTTTTTAATCCATCGCGAAAATCGACGATTTTTCCATAGTATAGCCATCAACGTTTTTTCGACGAATTCCGCGACTTTCTCCGATTGAACCGCAACTCAGTAAAAACGTTAGCTAGGACCATTTATAGTCGTTCTAGCCTATTTTCGGCATTTTTTAATCCATCGCGAAAATCAACGATTTTTCCATAGTATAGCCTTCAACGTTTTTTCGACGAATTCCGCGACTTTCTCCGATTGAACCGCAACTCAGTAAAAACGTTAGCTAGGACCATTTATAGTCGTTCTAGCCTATTTTCGGCATTTTTTGATCCATCGCGAAAATCCACGATTTTTCCATAGTATAGCCATCAACGTTTTTTCGACGAATTCCGCGACTTTCTCCGATTGAACCGCAACTCAGTAAAAACGATAGCTAGGACCATTTATAGTCGTTCTAGCCTATTTTCGGCATTTTTTAATCCATCGCGAAAATCGACGATTTTTCCATAGTGCCTTCAACGTTTTTTCGACGAATTCCGCGACTTTCTCCGATTGAACCGCAACTCAGTAAAAACGTTAGCTAGGACCATTTATAGTCGTTCTAGCCTATTTTCGGCATTTTTTAATCAATCGCGAAAATCCACGATTTTTCCATAGTATAGCCATCAACGTTTTTTCGACGAATTCCGCGACTTTCTCCGATTGAACCGCAACTCAGTAAAAACGATAGCTAGGACCATTTATAGTCGTTCTAGCCTATTTTCGGCATTTTTTAATCCATCGCGAAAATCGACGATTTTTCCATAGTATAGCCTTCAACGTTTTTTCGACGAATTCCGCGACTTTCTCCGATTGAACCGCAACTCAGTAAAAACGTTAGCTAGGACCATTTATAGTCGTTCTAGCCTATTTTCGGCATTTTTTAATCCATCGCGAAAATCGACGATTTTTCCATAGTATAGCCATCAACGTTTTTTCGACGAATTCCGCGACTTTCTCCGATTGAACCGCAACTCAGTAAAAACGTTAGCTAGGACCATTTATAGTCGTTCTAGCCTATTTTCGGCATTTTTTAATCAATCGCGAAAATCGACGATTTTTCCATAGTATAGCCATCAACGTTTTTTCGACGAATTCCGCGACTTTCTCCGATTGAACCGCAACTCAGTAAAAACGTTAGCTAGGACCATTTATAGTCGTTCTAGCCTATTTTCGGCATTTTTTAATCCATCGCGAAAATCGACGATTTTTCCATAGTATAGCCTTCAACGTTTTTTCGACGAATTCCGCGACTTTCTCCGATTGAACCGCAACTCAGTAAAAACGTTAGCTAGGACCATTTATAGTCGTTCTAGCCTATTTTCGGCATTTTTTAATCCATCGCGAAAATCGACGATTTTTCCATAGTATAGCCATCAACGTTTTTTCGACGAATTCCGCGACTTTCTCCGATTGAACCGCAACTCAGTAAAAACGTTAGCTAGGACCATTTAGAGTCGTTCTAGCCTATTTTCGGCATTTTTTAATCAATCGCGAAAATCGACGATTTTTCCATAGTATAGCCTTCAACGTTTTTTCGACGAATTCCGCGACTTTCTCCGATTGAACCGCAACTCAGTAAAAACGTTAGCTAGGACCATTTAGAGTCGTTCTAGCCTATTTTCGGCATTTTTTAATCCATCGCGAAAATCGACGATTTTTCCATAGTATAGCCTTCAACGTTTTTTCGACGAATTCCGCGACTTTCTCCGATTGAACCGCAACTCAGTAAAAACGTTAGCTAGGACCATTTATAGTCGTTCTAGCCTATTTTCGGCATTTTTTAATCCATCGCGAAAATCGACGATTTTTCCATAGTATAGCCTTCAACGTTTTTTCGACGAATTCCGCGACTTTCTCCGATTGAACCGCAACTCAGTAAAAACGTTAGCTAGGACCATTTATAGTCGTTCTAGCCTATTTTCGGCATTTTTTAATCCATCGCGAAAATCGACGATTTTTCCATAGTATAGCCATCAACGTTTTTTCGACGAATTCCGCGACTTTCTCCGATTGAACCGCAACTCAGTAAAAACGTTAGCTAGGACCATTTATAGTCGTTCTAGCCTATTTTCGGCATTTTTTAATCGATCGCGAAAATCGACGATTTTTCCATAGTATAGCCATCAACGTTTTTTCGACGAATTCCGCGACTTTCTCCGATTGAACCGCAACTCAGTAAAAACGTTAGCTAGGACCATTTATAGTCGTTCTAGCCTATTTTCGGCATTTTTTAATCCATCGCGAAAATCGACGATTTTTCCATAGTATAGCCATCAACGTTTTTTCGACGAATTCCGCGACTTTCTCCGATTGAACCGCAACTCAGTAAAAACGTTAGCTAGGACCATTTATAGTCGTTCTAGCCTATTTTCGGCATTTTTTAATCGATCGCGAAAATCGACGATTTTTCCATAGTATAGCCATCAACGTTTTTTCGACGAATTCCGCGACTTTCTCCGATTGAACCGCAACTCAGTAAAAACGTTAGCTAGGACCATTTATAGTCGTTCTAGCCTATTTTCGGCATTTTTTAATCGATCGCGAAAATCGACGATTTTTCCATAGTATAGCCATCAACGTTTTTTCGACGAATTCCGCGACTTTCTCCGATTGAACCGCAACTCAGTAAAAACGTTAGCTAGGACCATTTATAGTCGTTCTAGCCTATTTTCGGCATTTTTTAATCGATCGCGAAAATCGACGATTTTTCCATAGTATAGCCATCAACGTTTTTTCGACGAATTGCGCGACTTTCTCCGATTGAACCGCAACTCAGTATAAACGTTAGCTAGGACCATTTATAGTCGTTCTAGCCTATTTTCGGCATTTTTTAATCGATCGCGAAAATCGACGATTTTTCCATAGTATAGCCATCAACGTTTTTTCGACGAATTCCGCGACTTTCTCCGATTGAACCGCAACTCAGTAAAAACGTTAGCTAGGACCATTTATAGTCGTTCTAGCCTATTTTCGGCATTTTTTAATCGATCGCGAAAATCGACGATTTTTCCATAGTATAGCCATCAACGTTTTTTCGACGAATTCCGCGACTTTCTCCGATTGAACCGCAACTCAGTAAAAACGTTAGCTAGGACCATTTATAGTCGTTCTAGCCTATTTTCGGCATTTTTTAATCGATCGCGAAAATCGACGATTTTTCCATAGTATAGCCATCAACGTTTTTTCGACGAATTCCGCGACTTTCTCCGATTGAACCGCAACTCAGTAAAAACGTTAGCTAGGACCATTTATAGTCGTTCTAGCCTATTTTCGGCATTTTTTAATCAATCGCGAAAATCGACGATTTTTCCATAGTATAGCCTTCAACGTTTTTTCGACGAATTCCGCGACTTTCTCCGATTGAACCGCAACTCAGTAAAAACGTTAGCTAGGACCATTTAGAGTCGTTCTAGCCTATTTTCGGCATTTTTTAATCCATCGCGAAAATCGACGATTTTTCCATAGTATAGCCTTCAACGTTTTTTCGACGAATTCCGCGACTTTCTCCGATTGAACCGCAACTCAGTAAAAACGTTAGCTAGGACCATTTATAGTCGTTCTAGCCTATTTTCGGCATTTTTTAATCCATCGCGAAAATCGACGATTTTTCCATAGTATAGCCTTCAACGTTTTTTCGACGAATTCCGCGACTTTCTCCGATTGAACCGCAACTCAGTAAAAACGTTAGCTAGGACCATTTATAGTCGTTCTAGCCTATTTTCGGCATTTTTTAATCAATCGCGAAAATCGACGATTTTTCCATAGTATAGCCTTCAACGTTTTTTCGACGAATTCCGCGACTTTCTCCGATTGAACCGCAACTCAGTAAAAACGTTAGCTAGGACCATTTATAGTCGTTCTAGCCTATTTTCGGCATTTTTTAATCCATCGCGAAAATCGACGATTTTTCCATAGTATAGCCATCAACTTTTTTTCGACGAATTCCGCGACTTTCTCCGATTGAACCGCAACTCAGTAAAAACGTTAGCTAGGACCATTTATAGTCGTTCTAGCCTATTTTCGGCATTTTTTAATCCATCGCGAAAATCGACGATTTTTCCATAGTATAGCCTTCAACGTTTTTTCGACGAATTCCGCGACTTTCTCCGATTGAACCGCAACTCAGTAAAAACGTTAGCTAGGACCATTTATAGTCGTTCTAGCCTATTTTCGGCATTTTTTAATCAATCGCGAAAATCGACGATTTTTCCATAGTATAGCCTTCAACGTTTTTTCGACGAATTCCGCGACTTTCTCCGATTGAACCGCAACTCAGTAAAAACGTTAGCTAGGACCATTTATAGTCGTTCTAGCCTATTTTCGGCATTTTTTAATCAATCGCGAAAATCCACGATTTTTCCATAGTATAGCCATCAACGTTTTTTCGACGAATTCCGCGACTTTCTCCGATTGAACCGCAACTCAGTAAAAACGTTAGCTAGGACCATTTATAGTCGTTCTAGCCTATTTTCGGCATTTTTTAATCCATCGCGAAAATCGACGATTTTTCCATAGTATAGCCATCAACGTTTTTTCGACGAATTCCGCGACTTTCTCCGATTGAACCGCAACTCAGTAAAAACGATAGCTAGGACCATTTATAGTCGTTCTAGCCTATTTTCGGCATTTTTTAATCAATCGCGAAAATCGACGATTTTTCCATAGTATAGCCATCAACGTTTTTTCGACGAATTCCGCGACTTTCTCCGATTGAACCGCAACTCAGTAAAAACGTTAGCTAGGACCATTTATAGTCGTTCTAGCCTATTTTCGGCATTTTTTAATCAATCGCGAAAATCGACGATTTTTCCATAGTATAGCCTTCAACGTTTTTTCGACGAATTCCGCGACTTTCTCCGATTGAACCGCAACTCAGTAAAAACGTTAGCTAGGACCATTTATAGTCGTTCTAGCCTATTTTCGGCATTTTTTAATCCATCGCGAAAATCGACGATTTTTCCATAGTATAGCCATCAACTTTTTTTCGACGAATTCCGCGACTTTCTCCGATTGAACCGCAACTCAGTAAAAACGTTAGCTAGGACCATTTATAGTCGTTCTAGCCTATTTTCGGCATGTTTTAATCCATCGCGAAAATCGACGATTTTTCCATAGTATAGCCTTCAACGTTTTTTCGACGAATTCCGCGACTTTCTCCGATTGAACCGCAACTCAGTAAAAACGTTAGCTAGGACCATTTATAGTCGTTCTAGCCTATTTTCGGCATTTTTTAATCCATCGCGAAAATCGACGATTTTTCCATAGTATAGCCTTCAACGTTTTTTCGACGAATTCCGCGACTTTCTCCGATTGAACCGCAACTCAGTAAAAACGTTAGCTAGGACCATTTATAGTCGTTCTAGCCTATTTTCGGCATTTTTTAATCAATCGCGAAAATCGACGATTTTTCCATAGTATAGCCTTCAACGTTTTTTCGACGAATTCCGCGACTTTCTCCGATTGAACCGCAACTCAGTAAAAACGTTAGCTAGGACCATTTATAGTCGTTCTAGCCTATTTTCGGCATTTTTTAATCCATCGCGAAAATCGACGATTTTTCCATAGTATAGCCTTCAACGTTTTTTCGACGAATTCCGCGACTTTCTCCGATTGAACCGCAACTCAGTAAAAACGTTAGCTAGGACCATTTATAGTCCTTCTAGCCTATTTTCGGCATTTTTTAATCCATCGCGAAAATCGACGATTTTTCCATAGTATAGCCTTCAACGTTTTTTCGACGAATTCCGCGACTTTCTCCGATTGAACCGCAACTCAGTAAAAACGTTAGCTAGGACCATTTATAGTCGTTCTAGCCTATTTTCGGCATTTTTTAATCCATCGCGAAAATCGACGATTTTTCCATAGTATAGCCTTCAACGTTTTTTCGACGAATTCCGCGACTTTCTCCGATTGAACCGCAACTCAGTAAAAACGTTAGCTAGGACCATTTATAGTCGTTCTAGCCTATTTTCGGCATTTTTTAATCCATCGCGAAAATCGACGATTTTTCCATAGTATAGCCTTCAACGTTTTTTCGACGAATTCCGCGACTTTCTCCGATTGAACCGCAACTCAGTAAAAACGTTAGCTAGGACCATTTATAGTCGTTCTAGCCTATTTTCGGCATTTTTTAATCCATCGCGAAAATCGACGATTTTTCCATAGTATAGCCTTCAACGTTTTTTCGACGAATTCCGCGACTTTCTCCGATTGAACCGCAACTCAGTAAAAACGTTAGCTAGGACCATTTATAGTCGTTCTAGCCTATTTTCGGCATTTTTTAATCAATCGCGAAAACCGACGATTTTTCCATAGTATAGCCTTCAACTTTTTTTCGACGATTTCCGCGACTTTCTCCGATTGAACCGCAACTCAGTAAAAACGTTAGCTAGGACCATTTATAGTCGTTCTAGCCTATTTTCGGCATTTTTTAATCCATCGCGAAAATCGACGATTTTTCCATAGTATAGCCTTCAACGTTTTTTCGACGAATTCCGCGACTTTCTCCGATTGAACCGCAACTCAGTAAAAACGTTAGCTAGGACCATTTATAGTCGTTCTAGCCTATTTTCGGCATTTTTTAATCCATCGCGAAAATCGACGATTTTTCCATAGTATAGCCTTCAACGTTTTTTCGACGAATTCCGCGACTTTCTCCGAATGAACCGCAACTCAGTAAAAACGTTAGCTAGGACCATTTATAGTCGTTCTAGCCTATTTTCGGCATTTTTTAATCCATCGCGAAAATCTACGATTTTTCCATAGTATAGCCTTCAACGTTTTTTCGACGAATTCCGCGACTTTCTCCGATTGAACCGCAACTCAGTAAAAACGTTAGCTAGGACCATTTATAGTCGTTCTAGCCTATTTTCGGCATTTTTTAATCAATCGCGAAAACCGACGATTTTTCCATAGTATAGCCTTCAACTTTTTTTCGACGATTTCCGCGACTTTTTCCGATTGAACCGAAACTCAGTAAAAACGTTAGCTAGGACCATTTATAGTCGTGATTTCCGGTTCAAATGGAAAAAGTTGAAATTATCGTCGAAAAATGTGAAAAAGTCGTGTATATATACCTTTGAAATATTCCGATTTTTTTGGCGGTTTTGGTCAAAGTTTAACAAATGCTTCCCAAAACAATGCAAAATTGCTATAAATCGTCTTAAAACTATATTTTATTGATTTCCGGTTCAAATGGAAAAAGTTGAAATTATCGTCGAAAAAAGTGAAAAAGTCGTGTATAAATAAATTCCGAAAATAGGCTAGAACGACTATAAATGGTCCTAGCTAACGTTTTTACTGAGTTTCGGTTCAATCGGAAAAAGTCGCGGAAATCATCAAAAAATACAGCCATTCGAAAATGTAGGAAGTTTTGAAAAAAATCAAAAGGATACCCGTCTCAATTTTCAGCTTTATTACTATATCTACCAATGTGTTAATTCTTGAAGCAAACCCCTCGGTGATTAGCAAATCGAAGTTTAATATTTATTTTAAAATCTTCTATTCATCATTTTATCACATGAAAAAAATAGCTTAAAAAATGATCCCAAAACTACAATTTAATGAGCTATATTTTTCGAAATATTCATCTTCCATCAAAATCAATGCAGATTCGAAATCCTGTGTTCAAATCCTATTGGAAAATATTAACAGACTAGAAAGAGATAATTATTGTAAAATCCCAAATTATTTAGAAATATTCACAGGGAAATAATGAACGCATCAAAATTATTTCAAGAATATAGTCTTTGATCATACATCGACTTATACAAATTTTACAAAATTAAACAAACACATGACCAAATAAAGTTTATACAAACGAGAATATATTCTCAAATTATGAAAACAGTATTAAACAAATAATTTTAAATTAATATAAGATATTCATCTTAACTTATTTGAGGATACAGAACATTTCGTATTCAAAGGAAATATTCACAACCAAATGATCTTTAACACATATTCTACAAGTAATTATAATATACGGATTGAAGATCCAACAGTCAGCCTAATGTATTGGATTGAACCACTGAATATTCATAAGGGCACACTGTATATTTGCAAGTCTCGCAATTATGTCGTAATCTCACGAAAATGCAAAATTATACAGAACTTATTCAATATAGTTGAGAAAGTACTAATTATACCGCAACTAAAAAACAGCGTAGGAATCAACGGCAACAAATTCGTTGGGATTTGATCTTAAGAATTATATTATATTAGAAATGTGGCGACTCCGGTAGTATATTGTATAATAGATAATATATTGATGCAACTAAAAGAAGAACTATAAGATAAGACGTTACGAAATAAGCAGTGCAATAAAATTTATATTTCAGAATTAGTCGCATTTCTATGTATATAATTTACTTAATGTTTCACAATTTTAGAACTTAATAACTTAAGACTAAATTTTAGGCATTCGCGGTAATTTCCCACTATTAAGGATATCATAAAAATATATTGGAAATAATACATCTTGCTTTATTGTCGCGTCGTAAAACAAAAAGCTTCTAATTTATTCAGAAATGCTACAATTTTGACAAATAAACACCAACGAATAGAAATTATAACAAAACCTATAAGCTATTATATACGGGGAGTGGCTATCAATCATTGAGTAACGAATTTATATGGTAGAAAAAAAAATGGACTCATTCTATAGAAAATACAACTCACGTTAACACAATTCTTACACCCGCTTTTGAATTGCTTCAAAAAACTAAAGAAATGATTTCGATATATTAAATCATCGCGGTATACAAAAGATACTGCCATTATTAATTAATAAATTACGTGGAGTGTATAAAATATAACCCAAATTCCGTAACGTAGACCATGGAATAACTAGATGCGCATTCCGAAGGCAATGCACCAATCTTCAATAGCACAAGACAAAAACTAAATAAATTCCTTTGTCACCAACAGTCATTGCTATATAATTTTATAATACGGTCTTTTCACAATTTTATACAATTGTAGTGGTTAGTGACAGAGGAATTGTACTACTGAAGCCTTCGAAACGCTCATCTAGCTATTAAATGTAGTTTTTTCGGGTATTTGGGTGATATTCGATAGTTATTTAACACCGTACTGACAACTTTAAAATTACGTTGATATTAAAAGATTTCTTGGTTGGAAAGTGTATTTAAAAACAAGGGATAATTGACCACCCTGTAGATAAAATTCATAGTACCTTTTTTACTTTTTGGAGAACTCCGGTATATTCAATGGTCTATTTATTTAGATATATAAGAATGTTCGAATAGTTACAAATTTCTCAATTTTATAAAAACTGAGGCGATTTTTTAATGTTGTTGTAATGAAATTTAAGTCCTGATTACCACTCAGCATCGCCACTAGCTTTTTGAAACACGTAGTCTTCCCCGTTCAGATTCATGATGCCATCTTTCAAGTGAAATTTCCATTTGTTTCTAGCACGCGTTATCTAAAATGATGCAAATAAAATAATTATGTGCACACACGTTAATAAGCCCATCTATTTCTGCATTATTAAATAGGCAAAGACATTTAGACAAGACGTGGCGGTTTCTATTTCGATAGTAAAATATTCATTTCGTCACACAATGGGTGTTTTTTGGAGTCTCATTCAACGATTCGTCCCATTCATAATAAAAATTTGCAAGTTAATTAGGCTAGCAAAAATTATGTAAAATTGGTTAGCATAAGAGTAATTAGGTTAGTTTGTTAGTTTTAGGGTTCGGTTGGCAAAAGCGTAAATGTAAAAGCGTAAATACTTTACCTTCTAGAACTAATTGCACAATACCTCCATGTCTAAGAATATGATCTACTAGTCTATCTATCCTACGTTGTAATACCTTCCAACTACTTTTCTTCTCCCCTACTAACTCTAGCACGACTTCATTTGTTACTTTATCTGCCCAACCAATCCTCACCATCATCGTATAGCACCACATTTCAAATGTTTCTATTCTATGTTTCTCTTCCTTTCCTATAGCCCACGCCTCATTGCCGTACAATGCTACACTCTTACATTTTAATCTTTTCTAATACCTAAGTCATAAAGTTTGCATCTTTTCTAAGAATACCTTCCTACCCTGCGCTATCTTACATTATATATCTACCTTACTTCAGTTATCCTTGGCAATTTACTTCCTAAATATTCTAATCTTCATTTTTCATCTGCTTTCTTTCTTGTCACACCTCATCCTTTAGTTTTGCTTATATTTATTTTCATGTTATAATCCTTATTCATTACTTCCTGCATATCATTTAATACTTGTTCTAAATTCTACTCCCCATCTACCAAGATAGCTTTATCGTAGACGAACCTCATATAACTATTTCTTCTACCTGAATTTTCACACCCATAATACACTCTTCTTTCTTTATATAGATTATAAGATAATTATAATAATCAATTATTGCTTTGTATGACAAAATAAATAGCGTACAAGCAGTCAAAATATAAACATAGGATTTATTTTATTACTGTTCGCAAGAATTAAAGAGAAATTTGATGATAATAATGACATCCTAAATTAAGGCGAAGGAAATGAGAAGAGCGCAAAAGAAGAAAAGAAGATTTAAAAAAATGAAATTGTTAGGATCGTACATTTTGTTAGAAAACGTAATTTAAAAATATCAATGTTGTTGTCGGTGGAATTGAAATAATTAATTTAAAAAATACCACGTTAGCAATCGAGTAATCCAATATCCGAGCAATAGATTATAAATTTTATTATTCAATTAATAGAACTGAAATATGATAAAAGTACAATCCTAACTACAAATATAATTTGCCGCGAGCAATATTATATTTATTATAGAAAATCAAGTAATCAAGGTCCCAATACTAAGTCGAATGAAATAAAATCAAATAAGATGAATAAACTTTCCTTTGGCTTGATCTTCTTGCACGTTACCTTGTCGTACTGACAAACTACGACATTATCCGTGTCGAATAGTTCAGAAGGATCCTCGTCCGTTACGTCATCCTCGGAATTGAGTGGCTCCTCTTCAGGACCACCATCCTCCACCTCTTGATCCTCTTCATCCTACACAATATAAGGCACATAGTTTCCAAAGTGATACTATTTTTACTGTTTACGCGAAGCTAACGACATCTGTTATTTCATATGTTATATTGTAAATATAAAATATGTTACAAATTGCTCTTATTAAACCTACTTCTTGCGTGTGACTTCAAAGCTATTAAGGGCCTAAAATTTAACTCTCAATCTATTTTTTTATTGCAATACGTCATTGCTACCCTAATTTCAGATACTATAAAACCAGTATGGAAGGGATACTTGGCAAATACCTTGTTGTCGTAATCTTCATCGCTGGGCTCGTCCTCGTCGCTGGGTTCATCATCTTCGTCGGAGGTGTCCATCAAATTGCCGTCACACTGAGGTACGATTAGCAGACCATCAATGGTCAGGTCGCAAAGGATGCCTTCGAGAACCGCCTCCGCTTCAGCCAGTGTCTTTTTCGCGGTTCTGTTGGGCAGACGCCGACGATGTCGGTTCTGTCGTCGACTATGTTGGTCACCATTTTCTTTGGAGGAGCTGGCAATGACAATAGCGATAATGTCCTTGCTTGTAGTGCAATCGTCACCTAAATCGTCGCTGCGTACAAATGATAAAACAATTAAGGAACAGAAATAAAAATACAATGTTTTATATCACTATTAAAAACGGGGACTTATTCGACTATAGTTTCGCTTAGTAAACATGATCAAGAAATTAACAACGAATTACAGAAAACACATTTATATATAAACAAGCTACCTACAGATAATATAGAATAATGGGGAGGAGATTAGGTCTAATTGGTCATTGTGTAAATTATAATTAGGGTTTTTGCGGTGTTTGTGAATTTCCGATGATGCAAACAAATTTAATTTACGACTTTTTGAACAAATATGTAAAATTGTTAAATTATCTATACTAGGAAAATTATGGTGAAATTCTAAAATATGGTTAGCAACGTTCGATATATATTTTTAAATTTATAACTATTAACATCCACTACGGTTAAATTTATGTCTTATCTTTATGGTTGAATAATATATTGAATAGGCTGTAAGATGTCCTTTCTGAAAGACTTAAATTGTGGTTAAATAAAGTGTTAGCAATTTGTTGTGTGTTTGGTGGAGAAAAAGTAAAGGAAACATATTTAGTAGTGTTAGTCGAAGAGCATGAACGATAGATAGAGTTGAAATTCATTTGCTTACGTTTTTTATGGACAAGATTAGAAATGGATGTTTTTTGAATATCAAGAATCTCCTAGCAATCTCAAGAATATTCTAAATCGCAGACGTTAAAATGTTTTATATTTATAAAACAATTTATGTCACACGTTATTGTTGCGACACGTGAATTACATACCTATCGTCATGCGTGGCGTCACCTTGTGAAAGTGTCTTGGTTAACACGTTGTTCTGCACGGATGTTGCGTTCGTGGTAGTCGCGGTGGTTGATGGGGCCGTATGCACCATACCGTTGCCAGTAGGAGGGCCGGCTGGTGCAGCAGCTGCTGCAACCGGTGCAGGGGTGGAAATCGGAGCAGTGACCGCTGCTGCAATAACGGCAGCGGCAGAAGGTGGCGGATGGTGTTGGTTAAACGCCGCATTCACGTGCTGCTGTAGCAGCGTGCTGGCGATCGCGTGAGGAAGGCCCATAGTGGCCGTGATCACCGGTCCCGTCAGCACTTTGTGCAACTGATTGCCTTGCAGCGCGCTCACCGGCACCTGGATGGTGAGTACGCGCGGCCCATCGGCGCCCGGTTGCTGCGGCAATGTGATCTGAATCGGCACTTGTTTAGCAGACTCTGTCACAATCTGCGATATTTGGCTCGGTTGTCCCGGCGTCTGATGGACGGGAGGTTGGTGCGTAGGTTGCGCGTGTGAAGTACAGAGAATACTTTCTTGTTTCAGCAGCGATTGTTGCTGCTGAGGTGGTGCGTGTTGCAGTTGCGCAGGTTGGGGTACCGTTGTTTGCTGTTGTTGCGTGGATGCGTTGTTGGTTAAGACTGGCACAGAAGTGGATGAAACCAACATTGCGGCATGAATAGGTTGAAGCTGATGATGCGTGTTAGCCGTGTGTGAGGATGTAGCAGCATGTGCAGTAGCTTGAGCTTGCTGTTGTTGGGGATGGTTTTTATGACTAAAGACTTGACCGTTGGACGTAGCCTCTTTTTTCACCATCGCGACTATGTAATATGGTTAAATAATAAAGCATATTTTACTAATTATTATTATATCTACTTTAGTATATTATTGTTGCAATTTCCAATGATATATGTATGTACGTTATAAATTTTCTGTTCATTTTATTAATATCTTCACAAACGATTAAGTGTCATTACGTGAGCGATAAATTATTGTCAGAAGCTATTCTTTTTTTTAATTTATTCCATATACTGTTAAACCTTATTTCAACGATTAAATCCATCTACAATATTTTACAAACATATCTATCATATCAGTATCCCTACACAAAGGATTCTTCTCTACAAGACAATAAATAAGAACTATTCGACAGGGAACTTGAACTACCAGCTTTAGTCTAGGAACAACTATAATATAGTCGTACTTTGCTTATCAATCTCGGATTGTGTATCAACGGCCTTAGTCGTTAGCAATTTCGTCTCCCACGATTGCTTAAGCTCCTGCAGGATCTGCTCGTCCACCCCGTCTTCGAGGAAGAGTTCCCGTACGCCGGCTACTACATCATCCATAATCTCATGATATACTTTCAACTGCAACAAGCCAAATCAATTTTTTGTCAATCAAAATTACATATGCCAATTTATCGATTTTAACGGTGAGATCATATTTATGCAATTACTCTTATCAGCATTATTTCCTTTACTACATGCATTTATGATTCATTTGTATTCGTATATTTGCCATAAGTAGAAACATAGACGTAGGATTTAAAATTCTCTTATATTTTCAATGAATAATATAGTGCGCCCTTCAAAGCAAATGAGCAATTTCCGAAACGATGCTAGTACAAAATTATAAGTAAAATGTTCTCGAAATAAATGATTTTTTCTACGATTTGCAAATCGTTTATCTGAGACAAATTTAAGCATACATCATTTCTGCGCCCATGAAACGTTGTTTTCATTTATTAATTAGAAGCGACAAGTAATGTCGCCCAAATGGGCTAACGTAAACTCGGGGGGGCATTAGCACTTAATTAAATCCGCTTTAAAATACCATACATTAATCTATGAAAATTATACGACAAACCCAAATTGCCACAATTCACGAGACAGTAAACAGTTTGAAGGCCACAGTACATGGTATCCTTAAGATGATCGGAATAGATAATCGCTTTATGGGTGATCCCGCTTCCTGTGCGTATGAAATGCTGGATCGTATTTCGGCATCCTAGAATGGATTCAAGGTGGCTAATCAAACAATGATTGTACGTACCACGGTCGATTTACATAGAGAAGACGCCATTTCGCTCAGGTTCTTTTCGATTTTTCAAAGAAATATTTATAGGAAAATGGAAGCAAGCGCATAATATTAATCTTCAGTCCTACAACGCTTCCTTCTACACTTTCTCTTCAATTTGGCCATTGTAAAAAAATTTCATAACCCCAACAAGCACTCCACTTTATTTAATGTTATCCCGTTCACATTTGACATCGTGTATTTTCATGTAATTAGAATAGCATGGGGCTACGCTTTGGCGATTAAATAAAGAATTTAGAAGTTTCCGAAGCCACTATGTACTTTTATACGCACTTAGAAAACGGAATTATCACAACCTATTATGCCGTGCGAAAATGAATCTGAATTCCGAATACAGATGGTGCTACTGTACTTTTAAATTTAAATCTTTAAATCGTTAAACACGTTACACAGAAATGCACGTTCTGTTATCAAATAAATATACATAGTAATAATAAGAAGTATTGATTTGGTTTATATATGTTGTTGTAACAATAAAATAAATTATTGCAGAAAAGTTAGTCTTTAATATTTTAAATTAAGGAATACTGTTCGGAATAGAAATAGATGTCTGAAGAAAATAATTAGGACAATTTAGTAATTCTTTGTATAAAATAAATTAAAGTAACATGCATTTATTTACATTTTAGTTCTTGTTTTGACTTTAGAAACGTAAGTTTGACTTTAATTAACTTTTTGACATTGTTACCAAAGCGACCGATGTCATTGATCAATAGGATCGTTAAATTTTCATTATCTTTCGACATATAAATCTTAAATGGAATTAAAATTATTATTATTCTACATAATATTCAGTGATTTGTAATAAATTGTTAGCAATTTTAAAAGTAATAATATAGAATATCACCAAAATACCGTAACAAGCATTAAGTAGCTAGATGTCCATAAGCATTTAATTCGGAATAATTTAAAACATTTTTAATTAATTTAAGTGAACTAATTCGAATAGCATGACCTGATTCAAAAATATGCTCGGCGACAGCACTTCTATCCTTTCTATTTAATCTGAAATGAGCTAAATGTCCTAAAGTATATTTAGTACAAACACGTAGATCCATCGAAACTAGATTTAATGATCATTTACCTCATTATAACGACTATTCGACTGTTCAGTTAATAGCTGTTAGTGTCATTGGTTCTTTGAATTTAGTCAAATGTTTCCTAAAGAGAAATTTATAGAAAAAATTTGCGTGTGTTTCAGGAGTCCGTTTCATTAGTCATTTATTCATTTATTCTGTCAAAGAATACTGCATTAATGCGAATTTAAGGAATTCTTAGATATAGAATTCAAATTTCTATAAACGCAAACAAATAGGTATTAATAACATTAATCAATTTTAAAAATTATCACTACGGTGTTAAATTATAATATAGAATATCACCCAAATACCGTAACAAGCATTAAGTAGCTAGATGTACATTTCAAGCGCTATGCGCCCATCTTCAGTAGCACAAGCTAAAACTAAATAAAATACCTCTGTCACGAATCGTGATTGATATACTAATGATAGTATTGATAGTATATACTATTGATAGTATATCAATCACGATTCATGACAGAGGTATTTTATTTAATTTTATCTTGTGCTACTGAAGATGGGCGCATAGCGCTTGCAATGTACATCTAGCTACTTAATGCTTGTTACGGTATTTGGGTGATATTCTATAACTTATAACATTAATCAAATTATTCCAATCAATATGATTGATGATTACGTGCTTACATAATTGCACATTTAACAAAACGTGATTAGTTTCGAATTTAGGATTGTGCGCACTATAAAATGCTATAGTTCCGTATGTTTGGATGGGAATTTTTTGAGGATGGCGTGGTAAAGATTGTGGAATGCATAGATGCTGACAACTATAATGACGATTAAGGCGACTGTGAAAACGACACTGAGGAAGCTGCCGTCGATGATGCTGTTGCCCCGATGATGCGTTCGGTCGTCGGTTAGGGGCATTCCTGCCGCCTGTCGATCAGCCATCATACGTTTCATCTTGTTCAGTCGCTGCCGCAACTCGTCCACACTCTCTTCCGGATTGTCCAGAACATCTAATAGAAACACATCAAAAAAAAACTTTAGCTTTCGAAATTTCTATTCCATATCTATTTACACGACAAAAATCAATCTACTTATTGCATATTATTACCAAAGAGGAAATAAAAAATACACCAGGGGACACACAATTATACCACTTTAACATTGTTTTAATTTACTAGTTTAGTATATAACTTATGCTTATTGCGCGTATAAAAGATAATATTAAGATATTAACACATATCCTTAATAATAATCAAATATTTATTTCGAAAATATGAATAAATCAACATTTTCCTCATGTTGTTTTCAGTACACCGCATTGGTTCGCCCCTTGTGTTTTTATCCAGATTTCTACATATATCTGTATGTATAAGTTTCATTCATTCAGGAATAGAAAATACGTCATCCTCCATTTAAAAATAGATTTTTACTTACGAACTATAAAGCAAATCGAATGTAAGAGAAGTAAGGTGATTATGTACCTGAGTTCATGTTTTCCAGCGAACGTAAACAATGTTGGTTGTCAAATTATAGAATTGGAAGAAGATTGGATGTGCACGATGTAAGAGCCATTTACTATTACGGACCTACAGCTATCGATCGGATCCTAATGTCGGCGTCCACTTATAGCATTACAGATACAGGAACAGCGTAGTAGAGACAGAGAGCATTTAGGGATGTGGGGATGCGTTGAGAGAGCGCGTGCTGCACGTTGGCTGGACCTACCGCCTCCACAGTTCGTGCCATCTCCGTCCATCACGCACTTGCCATACGCCACCAGCATGCGATGCCCTATGTCGGTTGTGACTAAAGGGAGGCGAATTCGAAAGACTAGATGGTTCGTCAGGACCACAGGGATGGGACGGGTGGGGTAGTTCTGTCTCCTTTTATGCATGATCCCTGTTCGCATTTGGTGCGGGACGGTATAGGGTTACGAAATACGGGAAGTACGGGGCGTAGGTGGCTAGAGATTACAGACAGGCTAGATGCTGGTGGGTTCATATTCATTGTTCAAACGCACATAGCGTTATAGTTTGTTCGTCGGTAACGATTTGTTGTCTAACTATAAACCGCCGCAAAGATCTACGCACGATTTATACGACCGTACAAGACTTCCGTGGCCACTGTGTGTTAAATGATACTACAAACTAAAAGCAGTTGCGTCATTCACTTCTGTTTGACGATAGTGATCGAGTAAATGGGTCAGCATACGACTAACAAATACGTTTCGGGATCGAGAAAAGGGAACGAAACAAATTAAAAGAGTTCGACTTTGGCGGTGTATGGTAAATGGAAAGAGATATATTGAAGACGATCAAGGAAGAGAAATTAGAGCGTAACTAGAACCTCATTTATAATAGCCGTGCCCATTTGATAGCAAGAAGGGATCTTATTGATTGAAGAGATATTTAGGAAGCGAGCGAGAAGCAATAACGGGAAAACGGCGACCGAGCAGATATACTACTCAGCACCACTTAAAAGAATACCTATGCTCTATGTTTGCGGACTACGCTATTCATGTACGCAACAGGTCTAATTAATTTGCGTTCTCATATCAATGTGCGATGTAAGTGTTTCTCACTGAGATGTGATAATGATGATGATGACATGATCTGAGTGTGTTTCTATGAGCGTGTATGTGGTGACCCGCCTCTTCCTGAAACTCTAAGACAAGTTTATTAATAATCACATTTAGTCATAACGGTTGCGTTCGTTGTTCAATTCTCGCTTTGTCAAATCTTTCATGTATCTGTAAATTTCTTTTACTAGCGACTAGTCGCAGTCGCGTACAATCTTAGTTTAACCATCTACCGACTGCTCAGTCTTAATATCAGATAACAGACAAATGTCCGGTTAATGTTGAATGTATGTTGTACATTATCAATCGTACGTAAGGCGTCAGTGTGCTAATTAACGTTAAAGTAACGCTTCAAATAAGCGATAAAACGGACAGGTTGTTGCACGTTGCAATTTGCGTACAATTAACGACGCAGGACACTCATCAGACGCTGAGACACATCGCATCTGCATCACATCTGCAATCATATAATATCTGTCTGAACCATTGACCTGACTGGACCTGATCATCTGACCCGCGCTGCCTAAGGTCCAGGCAATCGCATCAGTGTGTTGGTTGTACGAGTAGCAACAGTAGTGACCGTAGTCTCCATGTAGGATGTCAGTTTGGGTATCCTCTGCGGCCACATCCGCATCCGGAAGTGGGATGTCGATGTCGCCATATGTCTGCTGCTACTGCTGCCGCTACTACTACTCTAACTGTCCCTCATGTACTCTTGTAGAATCCTCCAATTGTTCCTTAACATGTCTTACCACCACCATCACAACCAACACCAATACCACCACCTTTGATTGCTGAATGGGATTGTGAATAAGAAGCCGTCCCTATGTTGAAGATTCCCGCACGTTTTAAACAATGCGACCTCAGTGTTTCCCTTGCGTTTGATTATTGTGACTGCATTGTCAACATGGGTACCCGTGCTGCTGCATGTAAGCGACTTTTTTCGATATAAGAAATCAAATAATTCGAGCGATATATATAGAAATAAATGTAACGTATTTATTGCCAGCTATATTGTTTCGATCGCGTAAATTGAAATTGATTTGCCACTCTAATTAATGGACTTATTCGAGCGGCATAGATATGATTGTTAGATATTTTATGTAACATACATCATCTTTTGTCTTTGTGACTATCACTGTGATTATCGTTGCTGGTACGTGGTAGTTTCTTCGCAATTCTGTAATTAAAATGACGCTGGATCATTATAGTACCTTTGTTGCATTATAAACAACTATCATTTAGTAAGACTATAACTGCTGCTCATCACATCCCTCTCTTTGTACTTATCTTGTTCTTTTAATTAGAGACTTATTAGCAACGTACACGATTTGATCATGACTGTTTATTATTCCTGTAGTCAGTGTGTAATAAACAGAAGTGTAAATATGTGGGCATGTAAAATCGTGTAGCTTAGACCAATTTTATCGGTTAATAGATAATTAGCGCTAAACTTGCCAATTAGTTACAGTCAAAATACGCAGCCTCTATGACTATCAACTGCGGCTCATGCAAGGGGCTATTCCTCCTCCCTCTGGAGTGGATATAGCGAACACCATTAAGTACTTCTCCCAAACACTATTGAGTAAGTACTGATCTATTTATCGGTAAAATACAGAACATTGAGTTCGTATCAATCTGTTTCAGCGGTTCTTAAAGATGTACCTAGCTCCCCACTAGAACTTCTTAAAAATCCAGAAATGGATGCGACACGCGTTGGTTTATTTCCTAGTTTAGATTATAAAGGCCTTTATAATTCAATTATTCCTCTAATCGAAGTCGCACCATTAATCCAAATTGGTTTACACGGTAATAATGGATGACAGCAATTTCGTTCTTGAAATACGAATTATTTGTCGATTTGCAGCATTTGGCCAAGCTATGCTTCAATGTCTCGGTTGCCTTCTTCCTTTCCTGGACCACGATTTAATTGATAACTTACCGTACCTGACAGCATCTTCCATTGCAGTACTGCCCAGTTCTCTGCACCAAGATATCGTTAATTGCCTTTGCTTTTATATTCTTCCGTTTACAATACGTAAGCTAATTAGTTTTATAACTTCTTTCAAGATTCATTATGTTGCTATTGCAGCGAGGCATAATGCTCGGGATCAAGATGTCAGTCAATCTGCGTCTACTGTAATAATGATGATCTTCCAATACTCAACAAATCCGGCACACCATTGTCAATTAATTGAATGCCTAATGGCACTTAAGCAATCTATTTTAAAAGATATCTTAAGCGTCATTGGGTATGGCACCAGCACGGCACGTTCTTCCGCTGCGCGCCTTTTGTTCTACTATTGGCCAACGTTCAATGCCCACATATTTGATCGGAAGAACCTAATTTGCAAATTCGCTGGTAAGTATGGACTGCGTAGTCCGCATTCGGCGGAACTGTTATGGGGTTTTCTTCAAGGAGAAGCCACCCCGTTTACTTGTCAGCGTGATATGTGCCCTAATGCCGGAACTGCCGAGGCTGCAAAAGTCTGCTACGACCATTGCATATCAATTACATTCGCTACTGATACACCTCCTCCTCTTTACCTCTGCATCGAATGCGCCAATGAAATCCACAGGGAGCACCCCAATCAAACGTTCTGCGATATTCTGCATCCTATGCAACAGGTGTCAATGGTTTGTGAAAATAAGGTACTTGTGATAAATCGGTTTTCAGTGCCACAAACGAATCAGAGCATCGGTGGCACCGAACACGTCGTTAGTTAGAGTCTCGGAAACATCACAATGTAACGTGTTTCAGAATTGTAGAGCTACCGACAGATCAGCGATTTCTATCTGTTTCTCGACCGAGTGCGCTAGTTATAACGGAAATCATCCCATTCGCTATTGCGAACAATGCCATAACAATCGGCACAATCACAAACGCGGCGGAGATCACATCGTTCATAAATGCGTGCCTCCCACCTGGAGTATGGACATGGAGATGCAATCATATATGGTGGAGGCTATAGCAAGGTATGCTGTGTATCAGCAAGCTCGATCCAATGTGGTAAAATTGTGTGGTCAGTTTGTTGAAGGAAGCCAAAATACCAACAAACGAACCTAAAGATAGTACGATGTCCACTATTCAACCAACAACCAACAGTACGGACACTAGAAGTCCAGTTCAGTCCGTTAGTGATAATATCTCCAACGAAGATCGTCAACTGCTGGGACGTTACGGGGTGTGGTTCCTTGTCGGGAGATGTACTCCCGATGAAAGTACGCAGGTGGAGGTACTGGGTCGCTTAATATCAATGCTTTTTCACTGGTTTCATATGACAGCCTATTCCTATAATGGTACGTTCAATTATCGTGAAAGAAGTGCGAAAATACTCGAAATGCGTAATTTGTTGCAGGCCAAGAAGAAAGTCTACTCGAGAAACTAAAAACTGAGAGCGTATTCACTTGGTTGCGTAACATTAGTGAAACTCATTACGATTTATTTATTTCTTGCTTGTTGCCACACCCTCCAGAATATGCACGTGTTGGTGGTCATTGGGATTGTTTGGGATCGCGAACGGGACACTTGAAGGACGGACTCAATCGGTTATTTTGCCTAGTACCGTACGAAGTGATTACGCAAGAGATCTGGGATTTTGTTATGCCGCACTGGATGGATGCTGTTGTTAATGATGTACCTGAAAAAGAACTGCCCGAATTGCGAATCATTTTGAGTAAAATACTAGATACCGATATGAGTTCACTCAGTTTCGATGCTAAGAAAATGTACAACTTCGTTGCCGAAAGATTTGAGAAGTCTGCATCGGCAAAAGAAGTGCGGGAGGCATTGAAATGGTTGCAGATTTTGACAATATTGGAGATCATTATTCCGCTTCATTTGCTATTCAGCATATTTCAAGATGGTGTGAAGCAAATGAAGGGCGCACGTAAGTTCTTTGAGATTAAAAATTTTTAAAACGACTAATTGATTTCTTGTTTAGAAATTGAGGAGAACGATTCAACAAATACATCTTTATCGGAAGAAGACTCTCGTAATTCGCCATTAACTCGGGATACGCGAGAAAATACCGAAACAGACAACGAACGTAATTTATTCTGTTGTATTTTAATGCTGGATATATTATTGAAACAAATGGAGTTGCAAAACATTGATAAACACACGGGAATTAACTCTTCTCTTAGCAAAGATGTATGCTGGTTGCTTAAATGTATGATTACAGCAGCGTGGATTGGCAAACATGATTGCAATTTGAAAACGGAATGTACTTATTGCGAATCGAGCATCATGTGGCACCAATTATCCCTGCAATTGATCAAATATTTATCACCGATTCATCCCGCACATCCGCCAGACGTAAGCAAAGAGTGCTCAAAGAAGTGAAAGCGCGAATTTTATTATATTGAATGCAATTAAACGTTTCAGCCGCCGATCGAAACGTTTAACGAGGAGCAAGTTAACAGAAAGACTTCCCCAGAGAACGATAAGAAAGACTCGAAATCTGAGCAGGTGCTCAACCTTCCGGTGCCGGAAATACACTCGGTGGGTGGTGTGCTGGTGCACATGCCTCACGTGTGTTCGGTAAGTTACACACAAATAGAGCAGTGCATAAATTCACGGGGCGTTTAGCTTATAAGTGACTTCCAGATAATGACAGCGACGGTGGAGGCTGTGTCCGAGCAACTGGACCTAGCTGCCATTATGCCGTCGGATAAAGTGGTCTCGGCGGTTGCTAGGGCTATCACCCTCACAGATTCGGACATCGGTGAGTACATTAAACTGTAGACGAGCAAAGATTTTGAAATTTTATTTGTGATAGTAGCGGTTGCCGATATTATATTTATATACTCACCGACATGATTTCTATTACGAAAGGCATTCAAGACATTAAGACAGTATTTTCTTGTCGATTGCTCATGCCCGGTGAATTTCACGTAGTATGTAATTGCAGGTAAATCGGCGGGTATAACAGAGAACGATGAACCAGCGGAACCCGAACCAGGTGATGATTTGTCTAATTTCTGGCAAACATCTCTCGGGAAATTCAAATTCCGAATCGAAGATTTGCCGAAAACATTGCAATATATATACCAGTTACTCCAAGAACTGCCTAAAGTTGAAAAACCGGATATTTTATATTATATAGTACAATGTTTAAATATATTAGTATTGCACGGAGACGCTTGCACGAAGGCATCTAAGGAACATCGCGGCTTTTTTATATGGTGCCAAGAGAATTACCTCATCAAAAAGTACGTTTATCTCAAAAGCTTCACGTAGAGAGAGAGATGATTATTTTGAGCGTCTCTGTATGTAGTTTGTGGGATTTGTGCAATGCCGAGCATTCCCATATATGTCAAGAAGTAGTGCCTTTACTCCTCCATTGTATTACACTCCCCGCTGGGTCCGATGTGTTCTGGCGTATAATACAAGACGAGTTCCATTCGAATGATTGGCGCAATCGTTTCGTTTCGGTCGAAAGGGTGACTGTGATCGCCAGATTCATGGACCCTAGTCCACTCAGGAATGTGCCACCGTTGCAGGCGGCTCTTGCTAATGCGTTTTGTTATTTAATCTCCAGCATGGATGATCCAAATGTGTACGTTGCTCAAAGAGCGACGTTGTATTTAGGAACAATTCACGATGCAGCAATACAAGTAATGTATATAATGTACGGTGGTGCAAAGAATGTGCCTTTTCTTATAGAACATCCCCTTCCCTATCTAATTGCTTTTCTATTTCGCGGTAAATAATGAAATGATATTTTCATATTCTAGTTCCTATAGATAGTTCTAGAGCATAATTTATTTTTGCCCCATCGTGTATATGCGTTAGTGCGAGAAGAAAACTAACGCTTGTTGTTTTAGTCTTTACTTATGTGCCTAGAAACCCAATTTGATTCAGTGATAGTCGACCGACCAATGGTACTCCAATCCATTTATCAATTGCACAACTCATTGAGCGAACGGAAGATCCTTTCGTGGGAATTCTTCCTTAATCGTTTCGATACTCTTTTCCTCGAGGCACAAATTAATTTAGAGAAAACGGGTGATATTTCTTATTTCAGGGGTACGTCCAAACACCGTATTTATAACATTTCTCAAAATAACACATGTCGCTTCGCATTGTATAGATTTACGAAACACCGATCTGAACAGTGACGTGTTTATTCGAAAGCTGCATCGCGCCCACGACGCTCTTTCGCAATCGAACAATAGCGGTGGCAGCTCAGTGAAAACATTGAGCGCTAGCTTCGGAACGAAATGGCCTTATACTCGCACAATGTCTGCACCTGCATCCATTGTCCAAAGACCAGATATTAAGGGTAATCAATGTTGGGAATCCTAAGACAGAGTACAATCCGAGAGAACGTTCCTCTTGGACCGGGCCTGACCTGACCAGCTCGAACTTGATCTCACGCATTGTACACTGCAAGTTGTGGCCATTCTCTGTGTTAATGATTCCCTTCATTTTTATCTTGTTCAGAATCGAAGGAGAAAGTATACAATCGTCAATATTCAGCTCCCATACTGAAACGGAAGAGTTCTCGATTTGGGCTCGGTCAGTTTCTAAACCCTAGTAACAGCATCCCAGGTAGAGACTAGGTGTAGGTGTCTTGCTGTATTGACCGCATGTTGAATGTCAGTAAGTTAATAAACTCATCAGTTTATCGAATATCGTTCGTTCATCTCATCCGATCACTTCATTCTCACGTTATATCCCTATATAGTTTAATTTACGATTATAATTGATAACCTGCACGGCATGTTGTGGCAAATGCGACGTATTCGAAACGAATCAGATTTCTCCTTTTCTTTATAGATGGGCAAATACATGCTCTCAATGTTGTCGATGACCAAAATTTGCTCGGCTTCCTTCACCGTGTGATCGATTTAGAGGAAGCGGACAAAGAAACGATGCACCTCTTAGTTTTTTTGTTGTTGCAGTTCTTGTCGCGATCAGATCAAGCGTTTCCCACTGATGAAAAGAGTATCACTAAAGTGCAGAGTATCGTGCTTCGACATTTGTATCTCTTGTTAGGGTATAGTCAGAACGATCGCGGCTTGTATTTGCCGCCTGCCAAGTTGAGATCATCGCCGGCTTTTAGTGTGTACCTATCCAACTTGCCGCAATTGCTGGATCAAAACCATCTTATGGGACGTATGTTACTCTCGACGGCCTTAATATTATTGCAATACGCCCCGTCACCAAATTACATTCCGAATAGTTTGGAACTGCAACAACCCACTTACAGTTTATGGGCACTGGAATGTCATAGTAGACGAAATTGGCTAATGTCTTTAGTTGTATTGTTATATAAGGTGCGATAATAAGTGCAATTCTGCAGAATAATTAATGCGCAGATGTTTTTAGTACCAATACAGTCAGCAGCCGCATTGCATGCAATTAACATCGCTGATTAAAATTGTATTGAATACATTGGATTCCCAACATCACCACTGCCGTAAATTGCCCGCAACCATTTTAATGGGAGGACCACCGTCTAGATCCAGAGGTATATCTATATATTTATCTGAATTAAACGAAGGAGACGATAGTTGTATAAAACATGTATAACACAATTGTGTTACGGTTTTTGAGTGATGTTTTATACAATTATTTAACGCCGTAGTGACAATTTTACAAAGAGGCGATAGTATTTTCTTCGCGACCGCGCAAGAAATACTACGCAATTGGTCAATTGATTATAGTTGATGGCCTCCTTCTGTGTGAAATCGCCGAATTATATTTAGTTTACGTAAACCTATTCGCACTATTTAATTTTAAGATGTGAGTCAACCTTCGTTGGAGGTTGAAAATGAATTTATGGAGAGAGCATCTACACCTCCGCCCTTATCGCCCATATATCCCTCAGATAGCCAATCGATACAATTGGCAATGGGATCTAAAAGTACAAAGTATATGGTGTTCGGTAAGCAATCGACACCGATAAGCATGGAAACGCATTGGGAAGAACCTGTACCAGCGCCACTCGCTAAGAAATGGGATCGTGCACGCACCATAACGGAACAAAGCATCGACGTGGATGAAACAGAATCGGAGCTGGCCGCAATTCCCGCTAGCGATTTGTCCGATTCCACATTGCAGGGAAGCGCTCATGATTCGTTCGAAGAAAATATAGACGATACCTTAGCAATAGGGAAGATTCCCCCAGACGTCATCGAAATGAACGGATCCGAGGGTATTGACATCTTAAAGTTAGGAGCGAATAAAGTACCGACGTGGTTTATAGGCTGTGATCGAGATGATTCGATCAAGTCGTGGGAAAACCAGAACAACGTGTTTCAAGACACGAAATTGGACGGGAAGTATAATAATATGCAATGCGTGAATAAGATATCTGCTCTAGCGAGCAAGATAGTCCTCATGAAACAAGCCTCGCAACCTACGTCTACAAAGAAGAGTTCCATGGGGAAAGTAAAGAAGATCATAGAGCCGAGTATTACGCCTGTCTGCACACCCGTATCCGATGCTGATGAGGGCTATCAAGTACAGAAAGGGCAGTTGATGCCCACACCGTCCTTAGAACGACTGTTACCTATTGGTTCCACCCGACCTTCAGGTTATTTACAGGAATTATTATTGCTTGAAATTATATGTGGTACTTTACAATATTTTTAGAAGCACCTCGAATCGAAACCCAACTAGAGATTCCCAGTCAAGAACGTTTACTTCCGATCGGCCAGCACACGAAAGATATTAACCAATTGGTAGATAAAGTCCGTCAGGCTCTAGGTATTTCTAGCGTGCCGCAAAAATACGAAGCGAAACAAGACGGTGTAAAGTCTGAAATGTCGCTTCAGCATACTAGTCCGCGGCGACTTATTAAACAAGTAGCGCTAGAAAGTCCACCCAATGACTTGGACGAACACAACACATACTCAAAAACGATGCAATTAGAACTGAAAAGTATTGTCCCTCCTATTTATTTAGCATATCGTGTATTAACCGAAGGTGCACTTTCAGAAGAGACTACGATATTCAATTACAATAGAAAAAAGCCCAGGAAGTCTGGACCATTTACGATCGGTACCTACACGGAAGAAAACGATAACAGAAAACCGGGCTCCTGGATCAGTCCAAGTATATCGCCCAAGTTGGACACGGTAGACATCAAGCAGAGTTCGTTCCGTATGGGCGATGATTGTGTGAATGATCGTTGCACGGAATGCGGTACGATGATAGAAGAGTTCAGCGACGAAGAAATTGGTTTATGTATTGTAACGCTGGGCACTTTTATACATCGAGAGCCAGCTTTAGCTGCACCAATGCTACCTGATATACTTAGTATCGTGTCCAAGTAAGTATTATGACAAGAAATGTAAAATAACAATGTCTAAGGGAATATGATTTTATAACAGGGTAACAACGAACGCTATATATCCATGGCAGAGTGGAAGTAGTGTTCATCTTCCAGGTGGAGCCGTTAGTGTAGCCCATCAATTTCTAAGATGTGTTTTGCATCAACTGGCTCCGAACGGTGTTTTTATGCAAATGTTCCAAACCCACGCAAATGGTAAAACACGAACAATAACTTAATATTCAACTTCCTTTCTTAATGATACCCACGTCAATATTAGACTACAAAATTCGCTGGTCTTCTGTTTCCTTGATAGCAAAAATCGCACGTCATATATTTTATCATTCCCATTTGGATCTTCCTCTTTTCCCTATCTTCAAACAAAATTATAACAAATAATAAAAACCATTCTTTGATATAGAAACTACGCGAATACAATTTTTCAAAAGCGTCATTCAAGCCCTAATCGACTTTAATGAATTGAATCCAGTCGCACCGCTTCAGCTTCTGCTAGATTCGCTGAATGCGAAGAAGACGTTACCGGTTGAAATGATACCGAAAATACTGGAAAACATGGCTTGTTATTTAGATTGCTTACCACTGGAAGCGGCGCTGGGACCAACACAACCAATTTGGACGAATGTCTTGCCGCAACTTGAAATACTCTTCCGGAAAATCGTATTCTTCCTACAGTCATTGGACGATATAAGCGCTATGCTTCGAATTATGATTACGATTTTCAAAATACCGGTGATTTCGCAATTTAAAGTAAGCCTCAGTCAGTACATTTTCAACACATTGTCACAGGGATCTAGGTATATTTTATTCTACTCTAGGGAAAGTAGCTCGCATCACCATTTCTGTAATTCGTGTCAATTTCATCATTGGTAATCAGTAGTGTAGCATTTTTAAATCAAGCAAGTTGCTAGTTGTGCATGTTTGAGAACGTTTCTTTTATTGAATGAACAAATTTGGAAGTTTTGGCGTGCCTACATCTTTTTAAGCTATCATAAAATACTTCTGAAATGTTTCAGGGTATACTGGAACCATTTTCAAAAGTACTAAGCCACGCCATACAAACAAACATTTTAAAATACAGTTACTTGGTGGACTTGTGCTATCTTTGCAATAGAGCATTCACGAAAGATAGGGATAAACTGTTCTTAAGCAGGACAGTGGTGTTTGAATTTATGCAGGCGTTGAAATTTAAAACATCTATGCCTGATATAAATCTACTGATGATCATCAATTTAATTTTGCAAGTAATAATGATCTCTTTATATTCCGGCGAACTAGACACTTTGTACAAATCGTCAGTATAGAAATGACTTTTTTTTAGGACGTCGGCGGTTCAATGTTACCGAATATTGTGCTAAAAGACATGCAGCCTCTTTACATAGATTATTGCCCACTCTCCAGCACAAATGTCTCTGAATGTATGAGACTGCACCTCACCGACATTTTGGACTTCCTCACCGATTTCCACACTTTGGTAAAGATTAAAAGTTATTGCAAAGGAGCATCTGTCAATCTAAACGAAGATACTTTAGGCGGCATTATCAAATGCGGCATAGCCCAATACTTGGCTTTAGAGCTGACCCGTGGCAATGGTCGGGACAACAGAGCAATTACCAGATACATGCCGTGGCTATACAATTCCTCGACGATACAACAGTCGTAAGCAACAAAATAAATAATAGAGTTGCCTATCGTTAGTTTTCCTTATTTTCTAGATCGAGAGAATTTGTGGAATGTATCGGACATATTCGATTGCTGTCTTGGCTGCTACTGGGATCGCTCACGCATACATCGTTGCACGGCCACGGACATAATCATCACCTGAGCCAGCCGATTCCGCAGGAAGCGTCCTGCCAGATCGCCGATCACATACAGGTGATCATGGCTGGATTTGCCGAGCAACCAAAATCATCAGTCTTACACATGAGCTCACTTTTTCACACGTTCATTCTCTGCGAGGTACAACTTTAAACGCTTTTTTTTTTCATTATTCGTACTGTCGTAAATTTATTCGGACGCGCGATTATTTTAGCTTTGGACTATATATTTGGAGCAGTGCCTGAACTCGCATTTACCAACCTCGGAAGCGTATAATACAACGATGAATATCTTGTTAGATTTTTGGAGCAAAGTTACGCCATGTATATTAAATTTGGTTCAGCAATCTAAGATGGCACGTATAATTTGTTTTTGTTTAACTAAGCAATTCTATGTTATTGTTTTATATATGTTCGTAGGTGAGCGAAATAGTGAGTTTGCATTTTCTTAGTATGATAGAAGCGCTCATAGAATGCCATTCTACATTTATTGGTAAATTGTTGCCATTGTGGACGCCGGTGTTTTGTTCGAATCAAATACAGGTAATTTTAAGCATACCAATCTGAATACGCACACGAATTTGTATACACATCTTACCGCCTTTTGCGCAAACATTTACAGCAATTTTTAAATTTTAACACGCTTACTTTTGCCTCAACGATATTTACCGATTGGTTTTGGTAGTTGTCGAGTCATTTACAAGTACGGCTGCAGAATTGTCGCAACTGTGCGCCCATTACGTTCTCCTCAGAAGGTCTACCGCATAAGAATCGACCGCATATCCATAATGCGGTCCTGCTCAAATGGCTGCAGCGACTTCAGTTCAAGATGGGTCAGATAGAGCTGCAGTCGTCCACGGCGGCACAATTCTACTCCTTATAGAACATCGTATATTTCTAGCGTATATCGAGTTCACAGCAAGCAGACGAGGCACTTCTTCAAAATTCACGTGTTGGTTAATACACTAGATGTTTTCGTTTGCTGTGTGTGAAACTTGGTATTAAATATATAGTCATTATTATATTGTGCAGCCAGTTCCTTCAGGTTAGATTACTATAGTGTTAATAGTTACAAACCGTTAATAATTATACAAAATATACGTTAAAGCACCTATTTACAGTTTATTAAATAAATATCTAAGAAATATTATATACAGCGTGCTTCATTTCATTTCCAAAACTCATCCCGATCTGTTAGTACCGTAAATTGCTACTTTCAAATTCAAATAATTTATAACAATCACGTCATAAGATGAATTGCTGCGCAAAAAACGGTGCATGTCAAGAGTGGATTTAATGTTCCCGAGGGAATTTTAATACATAATGTCGGGAGAATTCAAAAAAAGTTCATCAATGAATACTAACTCTATTATAGTTAGTATTCATTGGTTCAATTGGATGATATAAACTTTAAATCGTCGATTTGATTGGAGTTTTCATTTAAAACAAAATATAAACAATGCTTCTAATTTCATTCATACATACATACATACATCGATATGAATGTATGAATTTATTAATCGTTTATTGACTTTAAATTTGATTTAAAATATAATCACTTCTAAATAGTATTTGTTGTAAACCAAGAGCAATAATTTTGAGTAATGCAAATGTCTAAATTAGTTATGTATTTACACTCGTATAAATACTACTTTCTTTATATAGTATAAAATAGGGTTTTCTCATTATTTTCATACAATATCCTAAAAATATACAATAAATAATAAAACTCAGTTTGCGATCTTATAGTGATTAGATAATGTTAATAGGCATCATGCGATTTGTTAGAAAAAATCCCCAGAGTGCAATATAAACAATGAAGGTAGATTTACAATGGATTGACGGTCTTCCAGATAGTTGAATATTGAGCAAAAGAACACAAAATATTACATGGTGAGCTAGTGTTGATTAATACACAATCAACTTATAAAAAATTAAAACTTATGAAATACGTCTATACATTTCATTTCCGTTGTAAATCTATCTTGTAAAGAAAGTCGAGATCATATGTTAAAAATTATGACATAATTCTATAATTTTGCTAATGTTGAGACAGAAATTATTATAATACAGACATAGAGGTTGACCCAAATGTTAATAGACTGATCTTATAATAAAAGTTACAGCAATCGGTTAGCTTATTTCAGGTGTCGAAATGCTTAACTAAAAAATAAAGACCTTTGTCAATTCATTTATTTGCTAGGGTCAAATTAAATTTAATAAAATTATTGCAGCTTACTAACCAGATCGTTCACATATCAATTATTATAAGAACGAGATCCGCATGCATTTTCTCAAAGCTTCAATTCGTCACTGTAAATTCAGCCATATTATACGCCTTATAACAATAATTTTTAGTAATAAGTGGATATAAAACATTTTTCAAAAAATTAAGCCCGATATTTCGTTAATATATCAAACTTACAATTTAAGCGATCGTTATAATTATTTCTACGACTATTTAAATATGGTAAAAAAAAAGATTAACAATTTGGAAAGATACAAATATAATAGGGCTGAATGAACAATATTCCTACGACACTTATATATACTTGTAGCAATTGTCGGTCATATCATTTTGACCGGTCTGCTTTTATATAAATATTTAAGCAATATATACTTTTGGACGCTACGAAATACAATAACAAACATTACCTATACATAAGTTTTATCAATACATGCACCAATATACAACACAACTTGTATTATACGATCACGCATTTTTAGCGTCAACGCTAATGTTGTACTGCTTTGTAAAATGGTACTAAGAAAATCAATTGCATGTTGCTATCTACAGCTTGCTTCCTAAGAGGATTGATGTCTTTTTCCAATTTTAATATAGAAACTCGTTGGTATGTGCGTTAAATTTGAATTAATTAATTAACGTAACAAAGGCAAAAGGACGATTTGTGCTTGACTTAGTTGAATGTTCTTTACTTGTAGAAAACTTCCGTGTATTGCTATTATTACTTATATAAACTGTTATGGTGAAAAATAAAAATAGAACAATTCGCCGTCTGCTGTTCCAGTTCATCCCCTTCGTAAAATGCATCGTAAACGATATCGGATAATTGCATCAAAAGCTTAACGTATTATCGTTTCTCAGTGAATACTCGTGCATCTAATAAAGGTTACCAATTCCCAAAATTTTATAAATGAAAACAATCGCAAAAATATTTTGTTCTCCACAAGCGTGTAAACTAATTTTAATGTTAAGACTTGCCAATGAATTTTAACTAAATAAAAATAACTTAATTTCGCGAGTAATTATAAAAACGTAGCAAAAATTATTTCTTTTTCTTTTTTGTAAATCCCCATTATACGTTTTAAAAAATGCGAAAAAGAACTATTTGCTCCAATTTAAAACGAAGACCCATTAGACTTGCAAACCTTCCCATGCCACACCTAATAAAAGCAAGCCGAAAGTTGCAGCGCACATTCATTTCATTCACTCGCGATAACTAAACACAGTCAAAGAGAAACTTCACTCGAAGTTGGTGTTGAACATATGCAGGTCCTCGAAGGATGGGGCGCCGGTCTGGTCAAGCATTTGCAGCATGTCGCTCAGTTCGTGCGGCTGCTGCTGCTGCTGTTGGGCAGATCCGCCCGGCGCGCCGCCATTGTTGTGTCCGCCATCATGGCCATGGCGGGGGTGATCGGACGTGTGGCCGTGCGTGTGGTTGTTGCTGGCGCCGGACGGGGCCGGCACGCCAGTCGCCACCGAGGCGGCAGCGGCGGCTGCTGCCGCTGCGCTTGTCTGCCACGATGTCGACCACTGATACGGTGCGGCGCCACTTGATTCTACAGCGGCCGCTGCTGCCGCGGCAGCTGCTGCGGCTGTAACCACGACATGTGTTCAGTACAGTTGGCAGGAGATAAGCAAAATGTGATTGGATATGAGCGGAATATATGTTGGGAGGTTTCTAGGTAAATTACACATTTTTAAGGCCCCAGTAAGGAGTATGACCGTTTTTTCAAATATTATCTGCATGATGTTCCCAACTTAGTTTATTAACAATTTTAAGACCTAGATATTTTGTACAGCCTACTTCTTCTAGTTTTGTGTCATTAATGTACAAGTTTAAATCTTCACATTTTTTATTATTTTGTTTGAAAATCATATGGGATTTAGGGGCATTAATAGTTAACTGGTTGCCATATAGCCATCTCTCAAGTATTTTTAGGTCATTGATAATTTTTGCTGTGAGTTCGTATTCATTTACTCCTTCATACATTAAGACGGTGTCATATATATACACATCTTAACTCTATTCATAAAAAAAATCACATTCGCAGGGTGTTACATTTTAATTCTTTTATTTTAGATGAAATGATCGCGTTTTTCCTATGTTACTTTATTCCGTTTGAATTTCGCTAACAATATTTTGATGTCTTTTGGTGACATGTAGCTTTAAGGTGAATTAATTTTTCAGCAATTTATCTTTAGTAGTTTCTGCAAGAACTTTCGTGGCGTCTTAGGTGAACTATCCTGTATATATAAAGAGGAAACGTTCGTTCTTATGCGTATTAATGGCACGAATTATTACGACACCAAAGGTATGGGTGGCGGGCGTGTGACCGATTTTTGCTCAAATAGCTAAAGATTCCATTGGAGCGAAGCTGAAATATAATAACAAATACGCTATTTTATATACCAGCTGCCGAAGCGGCGGATATCCTCGACCCGGCACCGAGTTGGGTGTATGTTGGGCCCGGCGACGATCTGGGCCCAGGACTGTACTGATGTCCAGCGGCCGCACCGTACGCCCCGTCCTGTTGCTGCTGTTGTTGTTGCTGTTGGCGGAACGTCCATGGAGCGGCCGCGGGCGTCGGACTCGTCGTGTTAGTTTTACCAGCGTTAGCGAGTCGTGCTAGCGCACCCTGTTGCCCTTGCTGCGACGGCGATCCGCCCACGCCAACGTACGCGTTCACGCTGATCGGACTGGCCGCTGTCGGCTCGTAACTGGAATACACCACGTTCTGCTGTTGACTGTTTGGTCGAGAGCTTTGTATGTGCTGCTGCATCGAATGCTGCGAATACAACTGTTGCTGTTGTTGTTGATCGCGACGTTGTAAACTGTAGTCCTGCAGACCGGTCTGATATCCCACCTGGTCATCTACGCAAGATAAAAATGAAAGAAGTTGGTAGTTCGCAAATTTATTTATCTTGGTAACTGACCACCGAGTGGTTGGTTCGTGGTGGCGGTTTGCTGTTGCGTGGGTGGTGCACTAGTGCCGGGAACGCCCACGCTGGACGGGCCTGGACCGGAGACGGCCGAAGAGGCACCGCCCGAGTGCAGAGACTTGGCCGTGGTGTTCGTGCATACAATATACTCGACATCGTCGGTGTATGGATTGAGGAATGCGAACGCAGACGTGCGCAGCCAGACCCATTCGCGGTTCTTTGCCCGGAATCGGTACATCACCGACAACACTTGTCCTTTCAATTTTAACACTACAGATTTTCAAATTATTAAAAGTCAGATCGAGACAACGTCTATTTAGAATTAAGAACCTTGTTCATAGATATCCTTCATGTGCGTTTGGTCCTCCGGATGGAAGAACTCGAAGCAGCTTTTGCCGAGGAGTTCGGGCGGTGCGTATCCGAGCAGACCGATGACGCGCTGGTCTACGAATGTGAACTTGCCGTCCATGGCGTGGCGGGAGATGAATTCGGCGGCACTGCTGCTGCCGGACAGTTCGCTCGGATTCGGCGTGCTGGTTACCTGCAGACGGCCAATCGCCACCAAGCAGCAGTGCGACGAGTGCAGCTCCTCTTCCGATTGCCGATCCAGCTGTACGCCTGGGAACATATCGGATATAACATAACGAGATCGCTTTCTCTGCGAGTCGATTTCGTCGTAAACAACTTACAATTTCTTAAATGAAGCTATCACTGTTGTACTACACCAGTAATTAAGGCAATGTAGTGTAATCTAATAATATTTTTAAAGTGGAGATTAGGGCATTTTAAATCGTTTAAAAGATTCTTCCGCTTTGAATTAATTTCCAACAAAATTCTCAGTAATTAGGGTACATACACAAACGATTTTCTCATATTTCATAAAAAAAAGTTCTTTAAACCGATTTATAACGTAATAATTTATATATTCTTTACTATATTCCCTTAACATCAAATTTTTGTGAACAAGGGATTTTTGTGAAATGAACAAGAGTATATGTGAGGACTACCTGTCGGTGGCCAGTTCTTTATATAACCAGTACAATGCACGACGGCGTAGTTCTGTCCATCGCGGCCAGGTCCAAGACTATTCCGCTGCTTCAGCCGGTTCAAATGGCCCACAGCCATGTTGTCCGCCGCTATATTTCCCACTTTCATTCGACAAATAAAACCACGTCTCGATCCCATACACAATCGCATCGATGCTAGAAAGAATCAAAACAAAATCGTTGCATTTCCCGGAAAGAAATCTAAACTGAAAGTCCTCCCCGCTCGAAGATTCAAATTACGCGACTTACATTGGTGTCCTTCTTTTTTCACTGTACCGGTTTTGAGGTCGAGAATGCGGCCGGTGTTCTGCGGTTCCTGCGTGGACAGCTGCTCGCGCACTTTCTCCACGTCTTCGGGGTGGATGTTGTCGTAGATGCACGACGCGTACCAATCGTTCTGCGCGTAGTTGAGGACGGGAGCGACGGAATCGGACACGTAGATGACGCGGCCGCTGTCGCACGATATAACAAATAAGAACCCGTCGGCCGCTTCCAGGATCAAGTGCTTTAGCTCCTGGTCGGTGAGGAATGACGGCTTGTAAGTGCCGTCGGTGCTTGTGTTTCCCGTACCTAGCGAGTATAATTTTTTTTACAAGAAGAATTCGACTAACAATATATTTCAGATATTGTGTATAAGAAACATATTTCCTATAACAATCCAATTATCGATTAATTAATTCGAACATGTTTACGCCATAAATATATATATATGAATTATTGTCAATTCTATAATTTATTATTGAATATTAATTTATAACGTGCTTGATATTGCATTAAATATATTTATATTTTACTGTTAAAATCAAATTGAAATGTATTTGTAAATTCTTAAAAAAAAAATTAAGTCAACTGAAATAATCTCGAGCCCAGCAAAAACACTGATATAAAGTGCAATAACTTAAAAATTAATATTAGTTTTATTACAATAGTTGCTTTTTTAAATAAATACAATAATCTTTCTCTTAATTACCGCAATAGTCACGTTCTCAAGTGTAAAATATAGATATTGCTCTATCAAAAAATTCGAAGAAAAAAAATGGCAAATGGAAGCTACGTATTTCGTACAGCTACAACAAAAACATTCATAATTCATTTTAAAAATTATCACTACGGTGTTAAATTATAATATAGAATATCACCCAAATACCGTAACAAGCATTAAGTAGCTAGATGTACATTTCAAGCGCTATGCGCCCATCTTCAGTAGCACAAGTAAAATTAAATTAAATATTTCTGTCATATTGTCTTATTTATTTGATAGTATATCAATCACGATTCGTGACAGAGGTATTTTATTTAGTTTTATCTTGTGATACTGAAGATGGGCGCATAGCGCTTGAAATGTACATCTAGCTACTTAATGCTTGTTACGGTATTTGGGTGATATTCTATATTATTCATAATTCATTTAAGAAAAACTCGAATAATATACCACATTTGTTTGCGAGTGTATTATTTTACTCAGTTTTTAACATACATTTCCAGGCTGCGAAATTGTTGCAATATACGATTCGTGACAGAGGTATTTTATTTAGTTTTATCTTGTGATACTGAAGATGGGCGCATAGCGCTTGAAATGTACATCTAGCTACTTAATGCTTGTTACGGTATTTGGGTGATATTCTATATTATTCATAATTCATTTAAGAAAAACTCGAATAATATACCACATTTGTTTGCGAGTGTATTATTTTACTCAGTTTTTAACATACATTTCCAGGCTGCGAAATTGTTGCAATATATCAATTTACATCAAATATCGTGTAGTAACTTTTTCCACATACGGTATTAATATTTTGAGTTACTAGATCTGGCAGTTAACTGTTGCGATAAATGTCAATCTAAACGGGAGCATGAGCACGTAGTAAGATAAGCACACCTTGTGTATTAATATACATATACATAATATGTACATTTACTTTTACACTGATATGTTTTTTTTTGTACATTTTCAAAACAATACACAGAAAACAGACTTTTGGTAAATTTTTACCACGTTCCTATTATACAAATTAACAATGCTCTCGACACATTTAATAGCTGAAATTCGGGTATATTTAGATCGCTCGTAAATAAGCTACAAAATAATGATTCCTAACAAATGTCGTTTTTGAATTATTCATATTCGTTTCGAAAAATATTTGTGGAAAATCCCAATTTTGCATTAGAAATACACATAAAAAAAAAAAAACGTTCGGGTGTTATTATATTCAACAGTGTATGTCGTATTTAGCAAGTTATAGGCTTCTTATGATGGAAAAAAATCGAACACTGAGAATCGCGGAGGTAAAAAAAAAAAACACCAGCTATTAGGCAATTTTAGAGGGAACCAACTATTCAAAAGATAATTTCGATATTTAATATAACTATGGTATCCCGCTTGCGTGGTAGTTGTAATTTGGAAATAATGACGGTAAAATTATAAGCTTATTAAGTTCTGTATCTTCCGAGCCGACTCTACAGATCAGTATTCCATACACTTTATACTGCTAGTCTGTATATACATACACATATATAACTATACTGGTTGCCCATTATTAACATAAACATTAGGAAGTATAAAAATTTCAATACTGCCTATTATCTCCTTTTTATTTTAATAGCTTTCCAAACGGCAACAGGGCCCGAGATCTTAATTACAGGTACATTCGATTTTCTATAGCATGGACAGAAATAAATGATCGTTTTTTGTTGCCTTGGTTGGAATTCCAACCCCCAGTCTATGGAATGCTGAGCGCAATATTATCGTAAATTAAATAAAAATTGTATCAAAATAAAATGAGAGCACTTTAAATTGGGCCTGAATTATCATTTTTCACGATATGACAATGTCCGCACCACATTCTATACTGATATACAAAATTCTCGCGCTTAAGCGCTAAAAATAGGGCATGCTTTTTGTATATTAGTATATACAAGTGGAATTCATGAATATTTTATGGATTTCATTTAAGTTGCAAAACGCAAGAAAAAAAATCTATTATGTGCCGTACACCATCGACAAAGATACAAAATAACATTCTCCAGAAAGATGCTTGCTGAATAAAAATACATATTGGTCGACAATCAATCAAATTATTCACACATACCGTATTGAAACAATACACACCGGATGCGCGTTGATTGAATTAATGTTATTGCCTGTCTACTAAAATGTAAAATACGGATTTCTACAATTCCATAATGGAAAAATAAGAATGCGAATGAACGCTCACAACATTCCTGTGATACCATTCATCAGTCCCAACTCGCAAATAATTATTTTGCAAACACGTTGCTAATTGTCATCTAGTACTTAGGATCTGTCCGTTTTTAAGTACACGCGATTTAACAGTACCTCTGAGAGCCTTCATGTGGGCGACGGCCATGCGCAGTATGGTGAGCTTGTCGGGTTTGCGAGCGAGGGCGCTGCAAGTGGGCACCATGTCCGACAGCTCCGTGATGTACGCCGTCATCTTGTTGCGGCGCCGGCGTTCAATTTCGCAATGGTTCTCCCTACTGTAATACGATGCAAAGCCATCGGTCATTACAAATTTACAAAACAACCGATTTCGGAAAACTACCATATAAAGCGCCCAAACTTACCTCATCGAAATTAAATGAAAATCCAAACATGGACAAAACTAGCTTACGCTAGTTTTGATTTAACGGTGTGTAGGGTCCCACGTGCATGTTATATATACTTACTTACAACACAAGATTATAGGGTCGTGATTAGCGTGGACAAAAATATATTTGAACACATCTGATTCCTTTTAAAGTTATATTAAATGCAGTACAAATGAGTATAATAAAATATAAAATCTATTTTCATTTTCTGGAATGATACGGGCAAACCCAATCGTTTCTTTTAAGCGGTTTTCTAAATACGTAAGGAAATACACGTAAGGTCTTAAAATGTCGGCCGCAAATTTGCATATTGAGTTTTATGAAACAAGGAAAATGCAGCGTTTGGGTTGTTAAATGAATCTATCTTAGGATAAAATCCTAGCGGATGTGAAGATATACTATATACTGTATTCTTCTTCTTCTTATAAGTTGATAACATAAAATTCGTATGTACGAGTGAATAGAGATGCTTTGAAAGATCCTTCACGAGTTTTATGAAGCAAGGAAAATTCAGCGTTTGGGTTGTTAAATGAATCTATCTTAGGATAAAATTCTCGAGGATGTGAAGACATACTATATACTGTATAGGATGGTTTCTTCTTCTTATAAGTTGATAAGATAAAATTCGTATGTACGAATGAATGGAGGTGCATTGAAAGCTCCTTCGCGAGTTTTATGAAGCAAGGAAAATTCAGCGTTTGGGTTGTTAAATGAATCTATCTTACGATAAAATCCTAGCGGATGTGAAGACATACTATATACTGTATTCTTCTTCTTCTTATAAGTTGATAACATAAAATTCGTATGTACGAGTGAATGGAGATGCATTGAAACCTCCTTCGCGAGTTTTATGAAGCAAGGAAAATTCAGCGTTTGGGTTGTTAAATGAATCTATCTTAGGATAAAATCCTAGAGGTTGTGAAGACATACTATATACTGTATTGGATGGTTTCTTATTCTTCTTATAAGTGGATAAGATAAAATTCGTATGTACGAGTGAATGGAGATGCATTGAAAGCTCCTTCGCGAGTTTTATGAAGCAAGGAAAATTTAGCGTTTGGGTTGTTAAATGAATCTATCTTAGGATAAAATCCTAGCGGATGTGAAGACATACTATATACTGTATTCTTCTTCTTCTTATAAGTTGATAACATAAAATTCGTATGTACGAGTGAATGGAGATGCATTGAAAGCTCCTTCGCGAGTTTTATGAAGCAAGGAAAATTCAGCGTTTGGGTTGTTAAATGAATCTATCTTAGGATAAAATCCTAGAGGTTGTGAAGACATACTATATACTGTATTGGATGGTTTCTTATTCTTCTTATAAGTGGATAAGATAAAATTCGTATGTACGAGTGAATGGAGATGCATTGAAAGCTCCTTCGCGAGTTTTATGAAGCAAGGAAAATTCAGCGTTTGGGTTGTTAAATGAATCTATCTTAGGATAAAATCCTAGCGGATGTGAAGACATACTATATACTGTATTCTTCTTCTTCTTATAAGTTGATAACATAAAATTCGTATGTACGAGTGAATGGAGATGCATTGAAAGCTCCTTCGCGAGTTTTATGAAGCAAGGAAAATTCAGCGTTTGGGTTGTTAAATGAATCTATCTTAGGATAAAATCCTAGAGGTTGTGAAGACATACTATATACTGTATTGGATGGTTTCTTATTCTTCTTATAAGTGGATAAGATAAAATTCGTATGTACGAGTGAATGGAGATGCATTGAAAGCTCCTTCGCGAGTTTTATGAAGCAAGGAAAATTTAGCGTTTGGGTTGTTAAATGAATCTATCTTAGGATAAAATCCTAGCGGATGTGAAGACATACTATATACTGTATTCTTCTTCTTCTTATAAGTTGATAACATAAAATTCGTATGTACGAGTGAATGGAGATGCATTGAAAGCTCCTTCGCGAGTTTTATGAAGCAAGGAAAATTCAGCGTTTGGGTTGTTAAATGAATCTATCTTAGGATAAAATCCTAGAGGTTGTGAAGACATACTATATACTGTATTGGATGGTTTCTTATTCTTCTTATAAGTGGATAAGATAAAATTCGTATGTACGAGTGAATGGAGATGCATTGAAAGCTCCTTCGCGAGTTTTATGAAGCAAGGAAAATTCAGCGTTTGGGTTGTTAAATGAATCTATCTTAGGATAAAATCCTAGCGGATGTGAAGACATACTATATACTGTATTCTTCTTCTTCTTATAAGTTGATAACATAAAATTCGTATGTACGAGTGAATGGAGATGCATTGAAAGCTCCTTCGCGAGTTTTATGAAGCAAGGAAAATTCAGCGTTTGGGTTGTTAAATGAATCTATCTTAGGATAAAATCCTAGAGGTTGTGAAGACATACTATATACTGTATTGGATGGTTTCTTATTCTTCTTATAAGTGGATAAGATAAAATTCGTATGTACGAGTGAATGGAGATGCATTGAAAGCTCCTTCGCGAGTTTTATGAAGCAAGGAAAATTCAGCGTTTGGGTTGTTAAATGAATCTATCTTAGGATAAAATCCTAGCGGATGTGAAGACATACTATATACTGTATTCTTCTTCTTCTTATAAGTTGATAACATAAAATTCGTATGTACGAGTGAATGGAGATGCATTGAAAGCTCCTTCGCGAGTTTTATGAAGCAAGGAAAATTCAGCGTTTGGGTTGTTAAATGAATCTATCTTAGGATAAAATCCTAGAGGTTGTGAAGACATACTATATACTGTATTGGATGGTTTCTTATTCTTCTTATAAGTGGATAAGATAAAATTCGTATGTACGAGTGAATGGAGATGCATTGAAAGCTCCTTCGCGAGTTTTATGAAGCAAGGAAAATTCAGCGTTTGGGTTGTTAAATGAATCTATCTTAGGATAAATCCTAGCGGATGTGAAGACATACTATATACTGTATTCTTCTTCTTCTTCTTATAAGTTGATAACATAAAATTCGTATGTACGAGTGAATGGAGATGCATTGAAAGCTCCTTCGCGAGTTTTATGAAGCAAGGAAAATTCAGCGTTGGGGTTGTTAAATGAATCTATCTTAGGATAAAATCCCAGAGGATGTGAAGACATACTATATACTGTATTGGATGGTTTCTTCTTCTTATAAGTTGGTAAGATAAAATTTGTATTGGATGGTTTCTTCTTCTTCTTATAAATTGATAAGACAAAATTCGTATGTACGAGTGAATGGAGATGGCTTGAAAGCTCCTTCGCGAGATTTATGAAGCAAGGAAATTCACCGTTTGGGTTGTTAAATGAATCTATTTTAGGATAAAATCCTAGAGGATGTGAAGACATACTATATACTGTATTAGATGGTTTTTTCTTCTTCTTATAAGTTGATAAGATAAAATTCGTATATACGAGTAAATGGAGATGCACAAAAGTGTCGCACCTGGTATAGGTACGGTACACCTAATGTATTCGAGGTGAGTTATCTGGCGTGGGAACTACGTTGCGAGCATTGCGCGGCTTCGCGGTCGCGATGTTCATAGCCATCGTAGCCAGAGCCGTTCGCGGTCACCTCCCCCGCGCACACTACCAGGCACAATGGATACCACATGGTATATACCAGGTGTTCCCAGATAGCGAATACAAACCCAAGTACCATATTATAAATAAACGCCTAAGAAGCATTCTTATAGACATTATCGATTTTAAAGGGGTGGGTCGAAAAAGTAGACAGTTTCATTCTAAATTACTTTAACTGTAGCCGTATAAGTAATCGAGTAGAAATTTTATTTCGATACGTTCGCGGTTGGTCTTTATTTCTTTGTTTCACGCCCCGTGATATTTTCTTCATGACGTTCATTTTTAAATTGTTCAAAATATGCATAAAGTTAAGAAAGTTATTATTTCGAAATATCCTGTGTATTGTAGATATGGCATCGGGTGCAGTACGGTCGTACCCTGGCTGGTTGGTACCTTATTGCATTTTGTCTTCACATTCTACTTAAAGTACGCTTGTTATGTCCAAGAATTCAAATTCAGTTTATATATAAACATATGTTTTTTGTACCGTTCGTACAGTAGATAAAGAATTCAGAACACATTGTGATTCCAAAAGTAAGCTACCTACAAGCAGCTAGATAAAATCTGGGGAAGAACAAAAATGTCAATCTATACAGGATGCAGTAGTGACCCTTTCGACGTACTATTTGAATTTTAATAAGGCGACTGAGTAAAAATATCACAACTATTAAAACACGTGGCATTTGGATGTTACAGAAGTTTCTGTCGAGAGCAAAGAATTTTAAGACACTCTTGATCCGCTCATTTCTAATTGAGTTAACATCAATTGGCCAGTGGAATAATAAATTATTTTCGACTTGTTTTCCCGAAGAAATACGAAAAATTAGTCGTTTTTTTTTGAAAATTCTATCGATATGAGAAGACGCCACGAAGCCACAGCATATTCTTGCTGCATTCTCTAGGCTACGGACTACCATTCCTTTAGGCGGTTGTACATAGATGACTTTGTTGCATTGCGAATATAATAACGATAGTATTAGCGTAATGTATAGCAATAGTTTTGGTATCGTAAGAAGGTTCCGAAGAACGTACTGACTTAGGAGAGTAGTCAATACCATATAACATCCAGTCTGCATTGAGCCCGAGCCCGGTCACGATTTGTTACAGAACACGATAGATCTTAAGCAGAGCCTCTCAAAATCTACTAAAAAAAAAAAATAGAGCGCCGATCTAAACATTCATCTACAAGTGATTTAGAAACGATATAATGTTTTTTTTTTTATAATCTCCTCACAATTAGTCTTAAGTTATGCGAGATTTTTTTATTTGTTTGAAAGATGTTAGATGAAGGGTTGCTACGTTTGAGATAAGCTGGCGTAGACCTAAGATAGATCATACGGAAGAAACAAAGATGATAGACAGAGCGATGAAGCCAGTGTTACATTCTAGATTAACTGTTTATGAGTATCTATATTTAAGAAGTTCTTTAAACTATTCGCCACCAAAAACCAACGTCAGAAATAACTGACGAAATCAAAAGTAGGGAGGATTTTGTTAAGATAAATACCTGGCAAATCGTTCCTTATCTTGCATACTGTCATCGTCCATCCTCGAATATTTGCTACCGCTTGGGTCGTCTTCATCGGATCTGCAAGTAAAATATTACACAACTTAAAAAATAACTCAATAAACGCAGAATGTATTAAACTTCATAAAAAAAAAGCAACAGTTTCTCTAATTCATTTTTAATGCTCGTCTGGTAAGTATGGTAAAAATGGGATCGAAGAATTTCATCAAAATAAATTACTCTCAAGAGCTGCATTGAGAAATTTGGATGATGCCGTAAGCGCATCGGTGTAGTCCAAGACATAGGTTTCATTATGCACAATGAATTTTGTAGCGGGATTATTTTTATTTCTACATTTCAATATCGAGTTTCGGGATTTGGTGATGGTATTATTTACAGAAGCAATTAATTTGGATTCAATTCAATCATTTTAATAGGCAATAATTTCAATTATGGTAAATCATTGTGTAATTTTAGATTATAATACGTGTATATTATAGTATGGCAAATATACATGTACCTTTTCATTTGTAACAATAGCGCAGGATATTATATGCATAACATTATTTGCTGAACGAGCACTTTATGTCAGGGCCTCTTCAATGTAAAAATAAACAATATACTGCGAGGTGTTTTTTATTTATTAGGTTAATTATACAGTTAACTAATTGCGTAATTGCTGGCAGTAATGCAATCGACGACACTAATATTATAATGAACAATAATTCCTACAAATGTTATGATAATAAACGTAAATTATTGCCAATTTGGAATACTGTTGGGAGAATATTCCATCGGAAGATTGAAAACGATCGGTGAAATCAAATGCAATGCGTTTTATACGTATACAATTTTTTGGTAGTTTTTTAATTCGTGGTAGATATATATCGCATTTCAAAATGATGGTAAAAGGGAACGGGTGTTAATTTGTAGCGACAAGATGCATTACGGTGGTATCAAAGCTAACGGGGCACGGGCATCAAAAGAATTAAGCCAAATGAATAAAAATAGCGAGGTTCGTGAATATAAATGTGGTTAATATAGCACCGTTGGATGAGCTTATCCCCTAATAACAAGTAATCCTGTTCGAGGGGATGATATAGACTTGTACGGTCAAATATTTGCACAGAATACGTGCAATAAAATCAGAGCCGGATTAGACAATCGTTCCACTTTCAACGATTCTTAAATTTGAATGCTATAAGATTTGGTACATTTTCATTTTCGATTTTTTTAACAATGTCTACAAAACTGTTCATCACACAGCAAACTACTTGCAAATTTGGCATCCATTTCCCGTTAGAATATGTCCCATCCAATCATATCATTAAGCGAAATTAATATGGAAATTTTGACGACTATATAAAAATGTTTCAAACTGATCGCTCAAACTACAAAAATCTGTAGCTTTTGAAATATTTGTTTGCCATTAAAGTCACTCGCAAATTCGAATTCTTTGCATGAAATCATACCAGACATTCGAAAATAGTCACAAAAATCAAAGGGGGAACCTTTCCACTTGTCCAATTTTTAGTTCTTCGCGATATCTACCAAACAGTTAATCCTACATGCAGATTTGTAATTCTAGGACCGTTTTCCATTAGAAAATATTTCATTCGTCCATTTCTTCAAGTGAAATTGAAATTTTTAACATGAGACGTCCATATAAAATTGATCACTTCAAAAATCTGTTCAATTTCAATTCTAATTTCATAGATCAAAATGCTACAGGAAAATATCATACACAGACATTCGAAAATTTTCCCCCAAACATCTATTTTTTTCTCATTTTCATGCCCTTCTCGTGCTTCAATTTTCAGTTTTCAACGATATCTGCCAAACAATTTATGCCACCGTAAAACTTGCAGAGTTGTAATTCTGAGAATTATTTCCCATTAGAAAATGTATAATTCGACCATTCGATCGTATTAAATAAAAATTGAAATTTGTAACATGAGACGTCTATATAAAAAAATGTTTCTAACCGATCATTTCAAAAATCGGTAACTTTTGAAACTGGCATATTCTAAATCTTGGGATCGAATACTATAAACGAAATATCTAAAAAACAGACAAAAAAACCGCGTTTTCTGAAAATCTCGGATTTTATGCGCAAGATGTTTTAAAGAAAGTTAAAACTAGTACCGGTCCTGCGGCCGGTATGAGAACGGGCATACAGGGGCGTCTGTCAGGATTCATAGTTAGTTTGTAAACAAATATATAGGTATGCCTGTAGAGCCCACAGGGACACCGCGCCGTATTTACAGCGAATCGGTACTCTTAACGGTAAATCTACGTTACGTGCCGCGATCGAGCGATATCGGCCTCATTAGGAAGCCGTAAATCCAACGACAAAACCATATCTAGGCATAGAATTCGTTAATAGACGCTACTATAGCGCGAAGTGCCCCGGCATTGTGCATCGCGACGCCTTGCGTCCCTAGCGAAATGCATTCGGAACGTTGTCAAAACACAATCTAAACGAACTTGAGTAAAAAAAACTTCCGATGAGTGACAGACGTATTTTTATTTGTTCTATTATTGTGCTACTGTAGATGGGGGCATAGCCTCCGAAATGCGCATCTAGCTAATAAATGCGTTGCGTTACGGTTTTTGGGTGATGTTTATGCAATTATGTACGACTTTGAAAGATATAAACAATTTTATGGAAGTATTAACGACGTGTCAGATTTACCTACGAAAATGGTAATTAGTCACCGTATCCTTACTAGGCCATCCCATAATTCCGCATATCTTAATAGCTACTAAAGTAAGTACATTAATATTATCTAGCTTTATTATCACTAGGAACGAAATTTTAAGCGGGTTTAATGGGAAATTCGGGAGTTGTAAACATCATGAGTACTCTAGCTGCAAGACTCTTCAGAAATGTCGTGTAAATTGGGAATTATATTTGTTTAGGTGCGCTGAATTTAGGAATTAGGAAATGGTTTTTAAAGGCATATATGTAGAACAATGGAAAAAGTCAGATGAATGGGGTATTTGAAATGTAGTGCTGTAGGAAGGTGAGGGCGATTGGTTGGGTAGATAAAATGATAAATGAATCTTATTTTTAGACAGGGACGTCAGGTCAGGTCAAGGAGGTGGGATGCATTTCGTTTTTGGGGGTGAAGACATTAAATATGGCAGGACGCTAGCTAGTTTCCTAACAATCCCTATCTCGCAAATATAATCCCCAGATCGCCAGGTACCAAAGGCAATATACGTTCTTTAGACAGCAAGGTACACCACTTCACGGTGAATTAAATAAATGACTTGGAGCGGACGTAAAGTGTTTTGCCAGTGGGCTACTCGTGCAATACGTATGTGCGTATTACTTGGCGGGTCCCGTACTTGGCGCCCGGGTTTATTATCCCACCATGACACTGAGAAGCGATCTAGAGCTACCTGGGGATTAGAAAGACTTCCCGTAGTTTCCGCTAATACGGCCATTGTATATCGCAAAGCTCTAAACTTTGTGTTGTATGTAATGTGTTCATAATTACTTGTGACTGCGTTTATTTTTACGTCTGTTACGGGGGTTCGCAAGTACCCCGACGTAGGGAGAAAAAGGAAAAACTATTTTATTTACAAGGGTATATATTTACGTTTCCTTAAGGACTCTATATACATATATATATATATATATATATGACACACAATAGCGTTTACAAAGGTGGCAACGCGGAACTCTGCGTGTACTTGAGCACTACCAGAGTTCGACTGACTTAGAAACTGACTTATCTTAAGCTATCTTATATCTAACACACCCACACAACATATATATACATATATACACATTTGTACCACATTTAGCCCTATGTACAGGGTAGGGTAAGTAACAAGTCTTATGAACGTTGCAGCAGTTGGAAAAATATTAGTTTTATGTATTATTAATATTGATGTGTCTGTCTGGACCCGTGAAGTATAAATTTCGCGCGATAATTGGCGCGAATTTATTTGCGACAGACAGAAAGAAACGAATACATTGAATCGTGTGGGAATATAGGAATATATTCGGTCGCCCATTTTATTTTACCGAATAAAATAAATGGGGCTTATTTTCCGCGGGGATATTGTTTGGGTTTTGTGTTTAATGACGGAACATAATACGACTGCAGGTATATATTTTGCATGGTGTATTGTTTGTGAGTTTATAGTTGCTCATATTACGACCGTCGACCTGGGACCTCGACCAGTGATCCACAAAATACAAAAAAGCATTGTTACATAAATGTTACGTCGAGTAAAATGCAGTCCAATTAAGTCCCTTCCGCCAATAATTTGAACTATATGTCAAAATAACGGGTCCACTACATTCAATTTTAGTCAAAAACTATCGGGAAGTTAAATAGAACAATAATTGGCGACTTTCGTTCAGTTACTACCGAATAATAATGCGGAATCAAAAATCCGATAAGGCGAATGTATTTATTATCCGATTCTATTTTTAATAATCCACGAAATGGATACAAGGAGGACATAAAAGCAACATGTTAGAACTATATAAAACACTAATGGCGTTTAATGTTTTTGTAGAGATAACGTGAAATTTCGCCTGTGATTGTAAACTTGCAACATTCTTAACCATTGGCCAAAACTAAGCGGGAATCATACAGAATAATAAATAGATACAATGTATCGTGGCTTATATAACACGACGGTCGATTTTAATTAAGTAGTAAAAATGTTATAAAATACACAAGCAGCACAGAAACAATCAAAATTTCACAAACGTTTTATTTACTTGAGGCAGACTTCCCTCTAGTTACATATATTTTTTATATGTGACGCTTTTGTCTGTTAATGCTTCATTTATATGTTGTTCTATCTTCATTTCCTGTAATCGTAAAGAGACGACATGAATAAAATTCATATTCGTCAATTGCAAATACACACAGCTTATCTAGCGAATTGCATTTTTTAACATCTCTAATATTAGCAAAAAGAATGAAATTGATAAGAACAATACTTTTTAAAACAGCGTCTTCTGTTATTTGTTCAATTCGCAATTTTAAACCCTAATGACACACATAAAAGCGGATCAAATCTTATAATATAAAGACAGAAAAGTGAAATCTGATTACAGAAGAGGTAGAAGTGAGTTATAAATCTTACATTCAACTTTCCGCGAATGGAAACAATTTAAAGAGTTTTTAGTTTCGATAAATTAACAACTAGCTAGCTCACAATTTTTCATGTTTATATGTTATTTCTCAATCGCAATGTGCAAGATGTAAAATGAAAACAGCAAATTTCAGAACTGTTTTAAGTAAATGAAAAATCTGAGTGGGCTTGCAAAGTATCGTTTTTGAATTATATACAAATTAGGTGAAAAACTGATAAGATGCGTTTCTTTAAGCGCGAGATAATAATAATGGCCGTTCTTCAAACATTCTGATCAATTCTAAAATCAATGCAAAATCAACAACAAAGCCTTTCGTGATGTGTGTAAAAACACCAAACCGAAGCTAGATGTCGTGCACCCAATAAAAGGGAACGTTTCTTACGGTATATTTAACAATCGGCAATCAACCCAATTACTTAGTATTAATCAACTTGGGGAAATTAAACAAATACATTCGTGCATGGGTTATCGTCTTCAGCCAATACGGCTGCCTTAATTTAATTTAGAGTGCACGTTACTTTCCAATATGCTAAAAAAAAAAATCAAATTTCGAAATTGAGATAACACAGTGTCGAGCGCAACTTAACTACCTTTTTCTTTTGGAATACGGACTTTGTCCGGGTACTGCCATATCGTCGGGTCCAGCCATAGCGGATGATGGACCGGGAACGGCGAGTGGTAGTGGCTCTTGCATGACAGTAAGATGGTGCGAATGCGGGTGCGGTAGTAAGGGTGGCGCGAGTGGCGGCGCCAGCGCCACCGAGGTACCGCCACTGGGCGATTGGATGTGGTAAGCGGCGGCCCCGGGCGATGGGGAATAATGCCCGGCAACACTGCCACCGCCACCGCCACCGCACCCATCTGGCATATACGCGTACATCAACTGATGATAACTAATAATCCATGTTGCATCTTCTATCAAGTTGTACTTGTTCGAAACACTTTCACGCGCATGTATAATTTCTGTGTTTAAGGGATGTAGTCTGTAACTTTATTTGATGGGGATCTATTGGTGGAAATGTATGCATATTTCGAACATGGGTATTTTTACATTTCGACTTCACCATTTGTTCTTGGTGAAGAGCCCATTTGAGTTACTTCAAAGGTTTTCCGAACCCCTCCCCGGCACATAATTATTGCATCGCTGATCACTAGTCAATCAATTTAAAAAAATTCCATCGATGCTCACACGTATATTTTCGATTCGCTCAATAATTGTTCGGAATTATTAATCAGTTCGTTGCTTTTTTAGTGTAAAATTGAACTTATGGCACTTGGTACTGTTTCTCGCAAGGATTGGTCCGTTCGGGAGTTCGGCGTGGATAAGAAGCGTAACGGCGCGCATTCGTCGGTCAATTTCAGTTAACGTCCGCTTCCTCGCGGGTTTGAATTTGAACTGTTAGCCAGAGCGGCAGCGGCTCCTGCGTCGAGGTTACTGATGGGTCCTCCTCATCATCGATGCAAACGTAAACGCGAACGCGGTACTCGCGCCGCGATAATGATACCGCACACCGACTTTTTCCCGAGCGATGTACGCTTCACCGAAAGCGCGGCCACGGACTAAAAAAAAAACACGCCATCATCGACCAGGATAGGCGTTTAAAAACGGATGTTCCAACGTAGGGTCAAAAATCACCACCTAACATTTCAATCTAAGCGATCCCAAACCGTTTTCTTTTCGCGATAGCTCTACCAAACTGGACAGGACAAAAAGGAACTGAATTTTAGGATAAGTGAAAGCTGTATGGAGACCACACCGTCACGTTAACACGTCGAAGTTACGTTATATACGATATTTTCATATTTTTTGTTCATTTAATGTGTAAATAAGTTGTTGGTTCAAGGAAGCGTTCGTTAACTAATACGGAATTTGTATACCAAGTAGGAAGTTGTCTGCGGAAGTTGACAAATTGTGCACGACGAAAAGTAATTAACTTCAAATTAATAGCGAGGCGCCGTTATCTATCAAAAGGGAGTTCTGAGGGTATCAAAAAATACATGTCTGAACACCGAACAGTCGCCGATATCATAAGTTTTGTCCTTATAAAAAATAATCCAAAGTTCAATTCGCTAAAGCATCCAAATGGAACTTTTAAACCTAAAGAACTGTGCATTGTTGTATAACGGGCACTCTTATTCGCGACTTAAAAATAAGGGACAATTTTGAAGGGTATATTATAAATCCAAACATGAAAGTACGACGGAGTGTGGGACTAGAGCTCATTTATAAGGCTTTGCACCTTTCCATCCCTTATATCATATATGTAAAATCTAGCGGCTTCGCGGAAGAGGTAAACATCATCTTTACCTTCTGCATACTGATAATACACCATATACAGGATGCTTCATAATAAAAACTTTAATACATATACGTTAAATGCTGCGCAGCCCTTTCTTACAGCGAAAGTTGCTGCTTCCAAAATGATCGTGGTCTACTCAAATATTCGGATATTATTTTCACCATTGAATTTGAACTTTGGGTATTATTTGGGTTAACAGGGTGGAAAGTAATGAGGCGGGCAATATTAGATATATGCGGATAAGGTTCGTCCGTTATTTAAAAAGTGAGGAAGAAGCGGCGCAAGTACGTGCCCGGTAACGTTAGCGGTAAACATGTAAGCTGTTATATAATGCCATTGCTGGCTATTTATTAACTGATAAGCCTGATTAACTCGCTTATCATAATTGAATCTTCCAGAAAGTTATTCGCTGGGGATGTACACACAAAATCGATTCGCGCGAAAAGTAATATTCTAGTTACACCGCTCCAAATTTTATGATAAATATGGTCGAAAATTTGTGGTCAATTTTTTATATACTACAGCGTCCAAAACATATTTTTTAAATCTTAATAATCGTGAACTACTGTAGTTGTCCAAACCACAATAATTGGAAAATTCTATTTAATTAGCGCTCGGTGTAATCGAATTTTATAAAGCGAAAAAATGAAAATCGTATCAAAATAATTTTAAACCACCAATATCATCTGTGCAGGACATATGTCGCCATCTATATTAAATGTACAAAACTACCCAGTACAAATGCACCCTAATTCTAAATAGGAAATAAAATCCTTTTATAAATTAAATCGTACTTAAGGACAGACGGAACTCACCCTATGCTGCCAGCTCTACGCTTTTGGCTGCCCTTCGTCGGATCCGATCCTGAAATAAAGCAAAGAAACGCTCCTGAGTGACCACATTCACGATTGTTATTATCAACGATTACATTCGGGCTACTTCAGGACCCGTTTTATGAAAACAGTGTTATAAATATAGGTATACGTGCAACTTAAGGAAGCTACATTTACTATACTCCGGAAACCTTGGGACACCTGCAGACTTGCCTGTATATATACGAACATGTACACAATTTGAATTCAAACACAGCGATGATTACGAAATACTGTTTCATTGTTGAATCAGATTCGTATTTTACGAAATAATGTCGCTTGCGTTGAACCTATGGTAATTAGAAATGCAAGAAGTAAATAAATCGCTAACCTGGTATCGAATGTGCTAGCGCTGACATTGCATTGGAAGAACACGTGAATGTACATAGAGAAGTGGTTCATAGAAGCGGGATATAATGCACGAATTCACCACCTTTAACAAATAAGAACATAACGGGGGCGAATTTGTTATTGAAGTTATCAAATGTACCATCAACTAATCCACCGCCATGATGAAGAAGTGCGATGTTATCACTACTAGGGTGGGAGGAGTAGCCATCACAAATTACACCATAGATAGGAATATATACCTATAAGCAATGGATACTAGCTATACAATGAAGTTCACGCTGTGCAATTTTTTGTGCAAACTTCGCAACTGAAAACGCCGTCAGCCTCTCACGAGTTAATCGGGGTACTAATAATCTCAATCATTGGCAGAATTCTACACTGCAGAATTGACTGCTTTATCTTGCCGGTAGCCAATGTTGCCACATTTTCTAATGATTACATATTTGTTTTCTTGTGCCGGCATTTGGATATGTTTGTGCTGAAAAAAAAATTGTATTAGGATTATTTATATTAAAAAGCTCCGATCACTTTTAATCGTAAACCCAATCAGACTATAGAGAAATTCAATGCCAAATGATAATAAGTATTCATTGTTTAATTTAGATAAAATTCGAATGGATTTTAGAAGAATTTTTAAATTAACAGCTGCGCGTTTGAAAATTATCGGCATACTAGATCGTAACACCATTTAAGGCTATGAATTTTGCAAAAAAATAATGTACCAGAATAAATTTTAGTTGAAGATTATTCGGCAGTTGTTAATAATAAAAATAGCTATCGAAGAACTGAAGTTCCAAATACTTAAATATCTGTCATACCTAATTTTGTCACGGGCTAAACAAGCTAATGTAAATAACAATTCATTATACTGCACACGCAAGCGGACGTCTTATTTATCTCTTGAAACAGACAATTTTGTACATATGGCAACACAGCAATAGTTCGGTTCTTCGTCCACATGAGCAGCAGTTCATGAATGTTGTTTTCTAATGAGTATGATAAGGACATCAAAAAGATATTTGCTATCCTTTGGTACAATTTTGACGATGCATTTGCATTAATACAGTTTGTTTTCATCGGGTATGAGGAAACCGAAATGGGAATTTAAAACATTGGGTACTTCGTTTTGGGCAATAGCTTCGATATGTTTACTGAATGACAATTTAAAAGTATCGCGTTTATTTAATATTTGGCTCAGCTCAGAATTAATTCGCATCGTCTAGAATTTTGTAGATAACGTATCGTTATTGTTAATTGTACACTTGGATCACAAATATATATAAAAAGAAAACCCATTTTCACGTCTTCAAGATAACAATCTTGCAAACAATAATCTTTCATGTATATCTTAAAAACTGTGAATGTGAATTTGTCGGAAATACCTACACTGCCCATATTAAAAATATAAAATCTAAATTCGTATCACTATTATTAGCAGAGGGCCACACTATATATATATAATAGTTCTTTTCTTTACTTATTTTATTTTTTTGAGGCAGCGCATTAAATAGAGCATAATTTTTGTAGAAAAAGAATAAATATAGCCGATAGCTTATGTGTGGATATACAAAATATGCTTTGTAAAATGTAAATTAAAGGCGATACTAGGCATCTTTTAAATACTTAGTTAGGGAGAATAAATGAGAAAAAGATATTTTAGCATTTACTTAACATGTACTTATGCAATCATACATAATATGATGGTTTATGCCTACAGCCAGAAAAATATCACCACATATTTTATAATACTCGTATTTCTCTTGACGGCTAATTTAATTTTCAAACGATAATTTTGTTTACTTATACAGCCCAATTTAATCTCCAACCAAATTTATTATCAAGTTCATAGGTATACAACAAATGGGTGTATAAAATAATTAATAATTCATACAATAAAAAATCAAAACTTGTATAAAAACGCCATTCGTTCGGTACTTGCTTTGTACATTTATTTATTTAATTATATGACATATATAAGCATTCGCACAGTATAATACCAAATATGAAATAAAACTGAGATGCGACATAAAGTTCTCAATATATTTTCAGATTTCATCCTCATCTATTTAAAATTGAATGTATATTACATAGTTTCGCGTTTTAGTTCAGTAATTATTAAAAAAGGTGTCCAGAACACTATTATAGGAGCAACCACACACTACCTGAAGTGACGTTCTTAAAAATACATTATCACTTGCAAGTAATATCGTTTGTACACCCAACGGGATTAATATTGATAGGAAATATGTTCAGCATTTAGTAAATATTTCCTCAAGTGGACACGAGTGCAGTTTCTCACACGTGGAGTGTCACGCCACACATCGCGTTAATTACACGCAAGTTATCACAATCCATACGCATTCGTTCACGAACATGCACTCACATCTCATCATTCGTTCCCGCTGTCGTAGGCTTATAATAGATACCGAATGAATGTATAATAAATAAGCCCACGACATTCGTCTGCCTCCATTTCTCACTCATTTCTTCGCTCCTCTTATACACTTGCCAATATATTACAAGAAATGAATGAAACAAATAAACAACGGTAGCTCGCATATTCACTTTTTTATATAATTTAAATAAACAACACTGGAATCGTAATTGTACTCGGTTATGTACAATCATGGTGGTTGCACTTGTAAGTCGCTAGACAATAGCATTCTATATCAGACATCAGGTAAAATGATAATGTACAAACTTAAAAGTAATCGGGAGAAAAATAATAAGCTGCATCAGCACCCCTCCTAATGGACAATAAATCTAAATTGTTTTAAAATTGCGTATATTAGCAATTTGAGAATATTTTCAATATACAATTATAGTGAAAATTAGTGCAACAGTAAAGGAACTGAAAGTATATTAGATAGTTTAAGTAAGGAATAGTACAAAAATGGTTTTAGAAATATACAAGGACTTATAGAGATTTACAAATACAAATTTTCATGGTCAAAATTACATTCAAAACAATCGTACAATGCATTGAAAGTAACAATGAAATTTATTGTTAAGAATCTTTATTTCATATTATTAAAATATATTACTCCTCTATCAAAACCTAATCTACTTTTCAAAATTTTTTGATTCCTTACAGCACATACAAACGAAAATAAATATTATTACATGGTAGTTGAAAAATGTAATTTATACAGAGTATACAATTTTTACAATGAAAAATGTCAATATTGCCAATATTGGCTTTCTTATTTATTTTTTAATTAGGCGTAAATGAAGGGAGCCATTATTTGCAATGTTCAGACTTCATATGTAAAATCGCTTTTTCAAAAGCTACATCGTGTAAAATCAACCCGCAATTATAAGATTTAAAAAAAACTTAAGAATGTGCTTTGTTATTAGTGTTCGGTTATCTCTGAAACACCTTCTTCGATTCAATCCGTCGATGGATGAGTAATAATGAAGATGACATTTCAAAAACAAAAACTAATGATAAAAGTAAGACGATTTTATTAGTAATAATACTATTGTCCGCAAATACAATTGCCCTACTAAACACTAAGATATACAAAATGCAAATACAAATTTACAGTATGCGCAGAAAGAAATTGATTTCGTTCTTCCGCATAATTGCAATTAAAATGCGCGCTCTTTATTCGATCAATCGATGTCACTCTTCACATCCCAACTATAAAAAAAAATTGATCAAATTTACTGAACTCTCATCCATTTGTTATCAAATAGGATATAAATAAACACACGCGTGAAGAAATGTAAAAACGAAAAATGTTCGTTCATCTGTTCAGGTTTCCTTCGGACGATTTTATCGCTCTGAAATACATTGAGTTTTTGTAGCTATTGTTATACGCGAATCATAGATCAAAGAATAAATACTACAAAAATTCAGTTAAAATCGATTCGCGCTAATTTTTACTCTGAATGGTACGTAATTTCCAGCAGTTCGCTGTTAATGAGTAGGCGAAATAACGGACATAATGTTTTAATCACAATAAAATTGCATTCATATTGAATGCATGTTAGTAGAGGTTCAATAGGAACGCGAATATGGAAGTACTCAGCTTTAATTCAGCGAAAATGTCCGAGGAAAACTGATACATAATTAGTTACCTGCTGTTGAACCTTAAGTAAGAATGGGATACGCGATAGTTGAACGCACGTAGGAAGGAGTTAAGGGAACGAGTATGAGCGAAAAAGACAGACACAATATCAACATCGTCAACGAATCGTCCAACGTCCGACGCGACATGTAAGTAACATGACCACAGCACTTCACCGTGTCCACGCGCACTAACTGTGCGAGATCTTATAGAGCACTTTGGCGAGCAGCAGCGCCACCTGCTGGTCGAGGATCTGGCTCATGACGAGGGCGAGCAGACGAGACTCCTGCTGGACGAGCAGCGGCCTGTTGTCCGGGTGCTCGGCGAGGAAAACGAGTGTGGACGCGGCGCGTCGCAACATGTCCAGACTCGTGCCCATCGAGTCGGGATTATCGCGCAATGCGCCGATGCCATGCTGATTCGCCACGCCCATCGCGCTCTGTTCCGCTTGTTCGATGAAGGCGACCAGAAGTGAGACGCACGGTTGTTGGACGGCAACGACGCGCGCCATGCAACTGTCCGCCGCCGCCAGGTAGTGCAACAGATTAATTGCGAACTCACGCAGCACCTGCATAATCGATAATCTTACCTTAATTTTTCTATTCATTTAATAATACGAGCTCGAGTTTAATTAAGTTCAGCTTTAATTGGAGAATTTAGCCAAAAATGTTTTTAAACTTACCGAAATTTCTTGAATACGCAGCACAATTTCAAAAGAGATTAAAACTTGTCAGTAGAGTACTTACCTGATCTTCGCTGCGGCATAGATGCTTGGTTAGCACAGTGCAGAGCCTCTCCAAGCGGCTGAAAGGCGGCGTAGCGATCACGAGGTCCACATTGTTATTGGTAACGCAGAGTTTGCATAGAGCCTCAAGGGCCAATCTCTGTGGTGATAAAAGCGACGAGGCCCCGACGGAAGCGAACGGATCTTGGCCCTGCGCCGATGGACACACGGCCCAGTGTAGCAAACCGTCCAATAGCGGTCGCGCTACTTGCTCTGAATACTGGTCGAGATCAATCTGGCCAGCGATGTTCGCCAAAGACACCAGGATGTTTTCTCGGATCGCTAGCAGAAAGTCCCACCACCATTCCGTCTCACCCTGTAGACTGCTGCATGAGTCCGCAAAGTCCGCATCCTCCTACACAATAACATTCTCTCAGTCAGACATGCCATCTATAAAATATCTAATCATATGCAAGATTATATATCATAAATCTTAGTAAGTATAGTAGAAAGATAATTTACATTTACGTATTTACTTACAAAATATTCAGTTGTACTAGACTGTAGGCTTCGTTTACTCAAATAGACAAAATCACAAACTTGATTTTTTTTATAACGTACAAGTATTTATAAAAGCGAAAGACAATTGCGTAATTTTAAAACAAATATTTGACACCATCTTGTGTTGGACCTACATGCTTTGATTATGTTTCAAATGTGTTTTGTGGTCGTAGTCGAATTTGTATCTATAAAATTAGTTGAAGTTTATTTTGACATATTTACTATACTTAAAGATATATACAGTCACTAAATGAGTTCAACCTGCGTGCATTCTAGCAAACATACTTATATTTTCCGCAGATATAATAATGCAGACGAAAAGTTTCTACACAGGACATCAAATGTTTTTGACCATTGTTATTAACCATAGCTGTGACATATCATATAATATGAGTTTTGTAATTGTTTAACCGAATACTTAGTTGCATTGGTCATGGTATTGTAGAACAGTATGTTTTAAACCCATTAAGTAAATATTACTCACCTCTCTATCGTAGTTTCTAGTTTTATGTGTTCGAGCAGGATGTTCGTGGTGCAGAAGTAGCAGTTTACCGACAAGTCCGAGGAACGTGGCGTTACGCGCGAACTCGATCTCGTTGCCCGGTACGAACGTAAGACTACGCAAGATGTTACTGATACAGACGCACCGTTTACCCACGCAGTCCTGGCTCTCTGTTACCAGTGCTAAGCTCGCTTCGTCGCGAGAATACGACTCATCTTCGTAGTCGCTCATGCGCCGTCGCTTCAAAGTCGCGGCTACATCGCGCACTTTTAACTGCACGCCGCCACTCGTCACAGTAACAGTATTTGTTGCAGAAGCAGTTAGTTCGCTGCAAGAATATCGAAAATTACTTTTCATGATCGGATAATATATGTATCGGTGATTTGTTTCATTTTTTAAATACAATTTAAATTGTAGTTTTAGAAATTTAATGAAAGACATAATATTGCTAACTAATGTAAAGTAATCATATAAGTAATTTGAATCATTTAAGAATTGAGGTCCAAGTATTAACACACTAGGACATTTAAAATACCAACTATATATGTGCTATTAACTTTGTCAAATACATCCCTTGTATTAGTTGATCAAATAGAATCTGAAAAGCATTTTGAGCAATGAAATTCGGAAATTCTAAAGATATTTATTTAAAAACAATGGCTCTTTAAAAGATCATTGGAAGTGGTTAATGTCTAAAACTAGAGTGTAACTCACCTAAATGGCTGCCTGCTGTTGTGAGAAGTAGCGCTACTGTTCGAAGATGAACTATCACATTCGTCCGTAGCCGGCTCGGTCTTACCGAGCAGTATACCGGGCACTACGACACTAGTAGAAACGGCACTACCGCTGTCCTTACTGTCTTCCGTGCCACTATTCGCGCCGCCGTTCACAATGCATGTGGCGGCGGTCGTCGTCATCGTAACACTACTGGAATCACTACTAACACTGCCACCGTTGTTCGTCGTTGTCGTGTCCTTTTTAATTCGAGATATCACGTCACTAAGTGTCTTTGTCCGGCGCCTCTTTGCGCCCAATGTTCCGCCGCCTGTTGTTGCACTCACAGCTGCACCCGCACCAGCACCTTCACTAGCACTAGTCATCACTTTGGGCACTGCTTCCGCCACAGGGGCGATGTCTACTTTCGGTTCGGCCGTGAGTTGCTTCGAGTCTGCGTCTACCGTTCGATTCGGCCGAGATGTAGAAGCGGCTGTGTCATCATCTACAGTTGGTATAGTGGTCGATTCGCCAATTACGGCGGCAGATGTTTCTTGCAGTTTGGTGATGTGTCGGCAGAACGGCACCCGACCAAATTCGGCCTGGAACGTGGGCAAAATATGGTCGGCGTGCTGCAGGTGCCAGGGGTCGGTCGTGATCGCAGCGAGGATATTAAAACCGGCCGCGTCACCCTTTGTGTCCCAGTCCTTGTGGTGGTCGCGCACGAAGATGTCATCTGGCCGTTCTACCATTTTGACCTCTAGCGTTGGCTTCAATCGGCTACTCATGGTGTAGTTGGTAGTCTTGTATAGATAGGTGATTTTTGCGTTCGGGTCGATCGGTTCATACACGCCGCCGAGGTCGATGTGCTCAAACTGTGGCTGAACATTAGTGTTCGTCCTGGCCATGAGTGCGATCGTCGTCGCCGCGTCGCCCTTGTTGTCTGGTCGTGCAACGTCCGAGACGGTGTCCACAGCGAATGTACGCGTTTCAAACATGTCGGTGAGCGACTTGCGAAAGTACTCCTGTAGTAGATCGAGGAGGCCGGGCCACTGTGTGAGTCCAAAGTACGGTACTGACGTATCATCGAATAGCAGCACGTTGAGAACGTCGAGGGCATAGCAGCCCTCCGCCAGTAATCCAGAGCGAAGGCTCATGATGATGCGCCAGGCGTCTATCGGACCGATATCGGCACGACAAACGCGTTTTCTTCTATAGATAACGGCTGGTGTCGCTTCCACACAGTCCGGCGGGAAATTAATTTCGCGTTTGGGCATTTGCTGCTGTTGCTGCTGATGTTGAGGTGGTCCGGGTGGACAAGACTGAGGACCGTACGCACCTGGACCAGGACCAGAAGCTATCGGAGCCTGGTGTTGAGGTTGGCATATCTGTTGCGTGGTTGGTACCGGTGACAGCTGCGGTTGCGACGACGGCTGTTTACCACCACCTCCGCCGATTGCGCTGCTATTTGGCATCATATACGGCGGCTTAAGCGGACGCGTGTTCTGGCCTGGAACTGGACCTTGACCGGGACCCGGTTGCATTGCAGCGGCGTTGTTCTGTACGGCGCTATTGCTATTGGTGGTGATTGACATACCGGGCCCTGGTCCAGGATGCATAGAAGGTCGCACGCCTTGGTTACTACCGGGCCATTGTTGCTGCTGGTGCGGATGCTGTTGTGCCGATTGTACACCCGGTGATGGTTGCTGTTGGCTATGTACGGACACCGTAGCTGACTGCGGAGGTGGATAAGGCACGGATTGTTGCGACTGTTGCGGTTGCGGTACGACACCGCCTGCGATTGGACCCACGCCGCCCGCACTGCCCACTGGACCACCGTAGCGATCATTATTGCCAGGCGTCCATTGCGCTGGTGCACGTACCATCTGGTTAGGACTCTGGTTCCACTGCGACTGTGTCTGTGGAGGTCCCTGTTGTCCCTGATTAACTTGACTGGGTACTTGGACACCGGGACCCTGTACTGGGCTAGCTTGACCTGGTGACGCAACGGAGCCAGTAGGCGGATATTGGCTACGGTATTGTTGTTGCTGCTGCTGCTGCTGTTGTTGTTGTTGCTGGCTGTTGTTCGGCCAGCCACCGTACATTTGTGGCCTATGTGGTGGTCCACTAGCGCCTGGATATCCTGCATATCCACCTTGTTGCTGTTGTGGTTGTGGTTGTGGCTGCTGCTGTTGTTGTTGCTGTTGAGGATCTTTGACAAAATCGGGATGTCTGCGCGGAGGTTGCGGTGCTGGCGGTGGCATTCCTTTGCTGCCAGGATAACTTCCCGCTTGCTGCTGTTGATCGGGTGGGCGACTATAATAATCCTGTTGTTGATACAGCAGTTGTTGTTGCACTGGTGCACTATTGGGTTGCTGCTGTCCGGGCGCTTGCGGCCCTGGGCCGGCGTTGGGGTATGGTGGCCGGGGTGCGTAGGAACCGCCGCTTGTTGAGCCACCGCTACTGAACCTTCCGTAGGGATCCTGCGGTGCACCACCAACAGCCGGTAGAGCTTGGTTGGTTGGTTGTTGGCTGGGTGCCGGTTGACCGCCAGGACCTCCCTGATTGCCCTGGCCGGCCCCGCTGGCGTCCGCCTGTTGCTGGCCATGTTGGCTGTAGGCGGGGTAAACGGGTCGGCCGCCCGGGTAACTACCTTGTTGTCCTTGCTGTTGTGGCTGCTGGTACGGCGGATATTGTTCATTAACGCCCGGACCGGGTCCTCCACCTGTCGGGGGGTATGGTGCATAACCGCCTGCTCCTTGCGGTTGTTGTTGCTGTTGTTGTTGTGGGTAACCAATCCCAGAGGGTATAGTCCTGCCTCCTTGTCCTGGCACATTAGATACCGGGTACGGCTGTTGTTGTTGCTGCTGAGCACCAACTGGATATCCTGCTCCACTAGCGCCACCTGGACCGCCACGACCACCTGCCTGCGCGGGACTAGGAGACACATCCTCGAATGGATTCGAGATATTCACGTTGTCGGCTGTCGATGAGGAATGATCACCTCGTTGGCCCGGAGTAGCATTCACCAGGTGATTTGAATTCGAACCACCTGAAACACAAAATCGGATATATCGTATTGGTAAAAGTATTATATCGAATAATACTAATTTATTTTATTTCTTATTATTACTAGATCTAGTATCTAGTAATAATAATAAATGTTTTGGACTAGTCCAAAACAGTAACTCATACTATATAGAAGTATACAAAATAAGAAATTACAAAAAAAAGCAATAAAATGTACAGTACATTATTGAAATAAAATAATCAACTTAACAATAATCTAATATTTCGTTTGAAACTATTTATATTTAAAGCAAACATATCGACTTTACTTGAGTTGTACAGACGGCTTAATCTATTACAAAGCAACTTATTATTGAAATTGGTACGGCATTTATTAGGTAAAAAGAGATTTTGATTACGAGTTTTATATCGAGGAACGTAAAAGTTATAACTAGAAAGTATAGTAGAATTAGAGATGTGGTTATTTATTATTTTATATAAAAAATTATATAAAAATTATTTGTAGAACGATAAACAGACAAAGGGTATATTTTGAAATGCGTACAAGCAGTAGAATATTCGTAGTTGTATTTAAATTTATAACTTAGATATTTGACAAATTTCCGCTGAATCGATTCTAAAATCTGTATGTATATATTGTAACCAAGGTTTCAAACCACTCACGCAATATTAATTATACTAGACACATACGCAAAATATATATTTTTTTATAGCATTCAACGAGTACGAAATTTTTCGTTGTTCTAAAAAGAAATCCCAACATTTTACACGCTAGCACTTACTGGTTTGTGGGGCGTAGCCGTCGTTTGCATTGGGATATGCACCGTAGGGAGGTCCATAGTTGTCCATGGTTGGAGGCGGTCCAGGTCCACCGGCTCCTACCGGTCCACTAGGTGCGCTGGGGCCAACAGGGCCACCGCCTGGACCCCCGCCCGGCACGGGGCCAACAGCAGCACCCGCTACGGCCGGCTGTGGAAATGAGTCTTGCGAGTTGGAGCTGCCAGGCGACGGCACACTAGCAGTATTCTTGCCGCCTTTCTTCTTAGATGTCGCCTCGACCTGGTTGATGATAGGCTGGGGATCAATGCCACCACGATCGTATTGGCACTCGTACGCCAGCAGGTTCTTCGTGTAATGTTTGCGCAGCGTGTACGCGGCACTGGACGAAGCGCCGATACCCAACATGCCGGCAATGTCTTTCCACGTCTTATTTTTGGTCACCTCCATGAAACCACCACGCTCCTTCACGTACACGTATAATCGGAAAAGGTCGAGCGGGTTCTTCGAGATGGTCGGACACGTGGTGATCGGCGATCGCCTTTCGTCCATGAAAGCCAATAGCTTGTCAAGCCAAACACGTCGATCCGGGCTGTCGTCCATCTCGTATAGTTTACTCAAGCTGTCGGTTTTCTGAATAAACAAATCAATAGTAATCTCAACACACATTTCAGGCATTTTAATAGCGATTAAGGCGACCACTTCATTATATCAATGATTTTACAGAAACGGATATATACGGATATATCAAATCCATATAGCTTCCATTCATATTTTATATAATTACAAATGGTCACTTTAAAAATAGCCGCCAAGTAAGGATCGCTTGTATAGACTAAATCTGTCTTTTTAGACCATAAAACATATATAGCACAATCAGCGAAAGTTGAATCGATATAAACGATTTTCGATTATTCTCTATTTCAATATGTGGATAATCGAATCGAAGATGAAGAGCCAAAATTCGTTGACTAAAACTAAGACTGAGCTACGGTTAGTTTTCATGCGTGATTGCTAGTCAATTTTCAATGCACTGGAGTGTTGTCTTTATGGTTTCCTATATCTAATATTAAAAATGAGCAGAACAGAATCTTGCATAGAAGTATTAAATTAAATTTAATAACAAATACGTATCACTAAAAATACAGCCATGATATTTTTGTGGAAATTACATAGGTACCACCATTTAAATGTATAATTTTCTTTAATTCTAAGCAGATAATAGAGATAATATTGTTAGCGATTTGTATTTGTTATTGCATATTCTATTCTAACAATTATTATTCCTATACTAAAAAAATGTAGCGGGCTAGCAGAAACGGACGTGGGAACAAGAACATCTAGAATACGTTATTTGTTTGTAAATGTTATTCACATAGTGTCGTCACGTACTCTAATGTTATCATGCTGGAATGAAAAATCATGCTAGACCAAACCAAAGAGATAAGCAGCAAGCTTTGAAAGAATGAATATATTTAATATATGTTTATATAGACCTTTGTTCGGTATGTTTCCGTGGGAGGCACATGAGTGTTAAATACCTGTAAATACGAAGATTATAGTGAGTCCTAGTTCAACATTCGGATTCGTACATGTTATGCGCAACTACCTTCAAAATAAATTTCTACTAGTGAACTATGAACAAATACATTCTTGACAACGAGACAGATTTAATTTCGTATCCTCAGATTTTCACCGCAAATGCGTTTTAAACCACTACACATGTTCCTTTATATCCATCATCGGGCGCTCTAAATTAAAGTCTACTTTTTGTTCAAGTCTACGTTCAATTAAACGAACCTTACAAATTTTGTTGAAAACATACATATATATATATATGTGTGTGTGTGTAATATTTGTTCATAGATCAATAGCTAGGCCAATCAGAGAATGACAAACTTACCGGACTCGCGGGTGGTCTGGGCCAACTACTGGGGCTGCCGGCGCCGCCCAGTTCGTAGTCATCGTGCATCGATGTCAAGGACGCGGCTCCGGGCGAAGGCACGGTACTCTGCGGCGTATTGGAATGGCTGCTATAATGACCAGCTATAACGCCACCACCTTGTTGCATATCGTTGCCTCCTTTCCGCTTGGGTGTGGTGCAGAGTGGATCGTCGCCGCCGGACGCTTGCGAGGCGTTTGAGAGTGTGGACTGTTGTGAGCCCTCGTCGATCGGCGCACCATCCGGTCCCGTCGTCACCACGGACGTGACACCATTGTCTACGCACATTTGTTGTTGGTCCGGGTGTTGCGGATGTTGATTCGGTGCGGAGATTGGCGGGGGCATTGGTTGTTGCTGTTGTTGCTGCTGCTGCTGTTGTTGTTGTTCGTGTTGCTGTTGTTGTTGCATGAGCTGCTGAAAGGGACTGCTCGATGGTGGGCCCATGTTACTGCTCGGAGGCGGCGGGCCCATATGGTGGTGATGCTGCTGTTGCTGCATGTGGTGGTGCTGGTTGACTGACGGGTGTAGGCCGGGATGATGGTGACCCGGAGGCGGTCCCATATGGTGGTAGTTGCCGTGCGGCGGGCTCGGACTCGCCGGGATTGCGTTCATCTTGTGCTGCAGATGCTGCTTCAGGTAGTGCGGCGGTGGCCGAGAGTTATTCGACACACCAACAGCGTTGGGGCTCTGTGAGGGTGGCGGCTGCTGTTGCTGCTTTGGAGGCAGGTGATTTGCGATGTTAGGCGGACCGACCGATGACCAGGTAGAGCCAGGAGGCGCTGGCCCGGGGCCAGGTCCACCCGGACCGGGGCCAGGTTGCTGTTGGTACGGTGTCGCTGATAGAGGATTGAACTGTTGCGAATTACCGATATGGTTGGGGTGATTTGGGTGATTCGGGTGCGTCGGATGGTTGGGGTGTCGACCAGAGCCATACGGCTGTTGTTGCTGTTGCTGCGGATGCTGCTGGTGTTGCTGTTGACCAGGCGGACCAGGTGGTGGCCCATAACCGCCAACCTACATATACAAATGCATAAAAAACCGGTAGTAAGAAGACTTATAATAATTAGACGTACCTGGTTGTTTGGGTAGGATTGTTGCGGTGGCTGCTGCGGTCGACCCACAGGATAACCTTGCTGTGGCTGCTGGCCGTAGGGTTGCTGCTGTTGGTACATTTGGTTAACTTGCTGTTGCTGCTGTTGTTGCTGGCCGACTTTGTAACCCCCGGGCTGTTGCATGTGACTAGGCGCGTAGTTGCCGCCGACGCCGCCGCTTTGCATGGGCGAATGACTAAGTCGCGTGTCGCGTCCACTGCCGCCCCCAACGTCCGATTGCCCGCTAGACGGCCGCGGTGGCATCGGAATGTTCTGTTGTCCTGTTTAAACAAATAGCACAGATTTTAACGCGCATACTTTTGTGACAATCTTATATTTTAAAAATTGGGAGTGCCTAAAAAGCATCTGGTCATAGAGTTGAATAAGACTTACAACACCCGAAATGAATCGCGATTTCTGAATTATATGTTTAGATTTGGTAAGTATTTTAGTACAATATGTATCACCTTTTTTTAAATTTGTTTTATCACAAAAAAAAAACATATCACATTTTCTTCCAAGCACCTTTTTTCCTACGAAATGATCACGTCTGTTGATTACTTTTCGATATTTGTTGTTGAGCAGGTTATCGGTGCTATGTAAACCATCAACTAAATGGGGATTGTTTTTATTTTGCCATAAAATATGTTTTAATATAATTGGTATTTTGGTGGTATTTTGATATACTATAAAGTAGCTACTTCAATTTGTAAAAATAATATACATAAATATCGATAGTATAGTAAATAATTTCTATACTTTTATAATCAGGTATAGAGTGCAATAAGAGTAATGCAAGGAGCAAGGATCGCGAAATTAAACAATAATTTTCAGGAATGAGTAGGCATAAGAGTACCCGTGTAATGTTTCAACGCAGTGTTTTGCCAATGTTTAATAAAGGTTCATCAACACTGTGCACATTGCTGAAGATGAACATTATTCCTTGTTCTTATAAAACTTTCAACTGTTCTAGTTCAACCCATACATACTGGGTCTGCCACCAATATATTCACTGCAATTCTACTTTCATGTGAATGGAATAAAAATTGAATAGTATGAAAAAGATGAATAATTCTGTATACTTTATTAACTGAAAATTATATTTTGTGTAGGCCGTTATACATGTTAATTTAATAAAAGTTCAAGACGAAGAGATTTTGGCGCGTATACTGCATAACACTATGAAACAGTACACGGAAATCTTATACCAACGCATTAGAATTGATACCACAGAGTACAGAACAGTATATAACACACTGGAATGCACTGCATGTATTATGTAGAAAAGGGGAGACGGACGGCTGGATGGGTGGGTTGATGCTGAGGGTAACAACCCCTTCGCAAGCTCACTATATAATAAAATGTGGGTCAATGTTGTTGAGTTGAGAATGGCATACATACATCACAAATATATATATATATATATATATATATATATATATATATATAGGAAACGAACGAGAATATATAGTCAGTTATTATATACACTCACACTCGCATGGTACATACATACACGTCGACTATTCGCTATACATAGCGCAGACAGACGTACAATTGCTTACTGCAAATGATGCGTGGATTGTAAATGGATAAGTACGTACGGTGTTATACAATTTGTGGACTTACCAACTGCAGGTGACATGGACCTGGATCCAGTGGAACCTGTCGGAGACGGAGTCGGTCGCATACCAGACTGCGAGTTGGGTGTTCCCGGTGCTGGGCCACCGGAACTGTCGTTGCTGTTTCCGCCACTCAAGTCCTGCGAACAAGCGACATAAATAGAATCCAGTTTTTTTTTTTTTTTGAACATTTTAGACTTATAGTTTAGATTGGTGGTTGGTAATCAACTGATCACATATTGAGTGTAGAACATTACTGTTATACTGTTTAATGATAGAAAAACGTACAAATAAACGGATATATAATTGTAAAAATAAGAATAAAAAATAGAATAGACCCTTTACACCAACGGCAATATTCAGCGAAAACTATATGGTATTTGTATGTTTTTAATAGTAGTGGTGGCAGATATAATAGTCGAAAGACGAATGAATGTTCTTAAACATTAACAAATATAAATATTAACTGTTTGTACATAATTGAGAAAAAAAAAAATGTTGATTTAATTTCAGCAAACTCATTTTTGGTGGTAGTGAAGCATATTGCTTAAACTAAGCGCTCAATTTGAATTGAAATTCGATACATGTGAACAGATGCGTTCAATAATTGAATTTAACAGAAGCATATCATTCAGACACAACCCTTCACAGCTAATGGTGAACCAGACCTATGTCTACAGTAACTCTCCTACCGTAAGAAAATGAGCGTTTAATTCAGCATGTACAATTAGCGAAAGTGGAGATTGGAAATATCAATAGCGCGCAGACCACACTGTGCTTAAAAGAACCGTACACGAATTGCAGTTGATCATTCATTCTTACGTTCAATCATTAAACATGTGCGTATATTGACTACTATTGTTTGAACAGTGGCATAAGAGCCGTGTCTAAAAGTTCACACGATCGCATCAGTATTTGATTTGCCGCAAACATGCCGGCAAATCAAATGTAAACTGCTAACATTGAGCGAAGAAGTAAATAGCCTACTTTAATGGAATATAGCGGCGAATTATATGCAGATGCTAAAACGACTCGAAATCGAAAAAAATCTATCTTTATTCGCGCAAAATAGCTTACAATAAAAAATAAGGGTCTTGCCAATATGTGGCGCAGAATGACATTAGTGAAACTGACCAAATAATGTTTGGACGCACATCGCGCTCATTTAAAGAAATACGAATTGCAAATTGTTAATGGGATCGCATTTGGGATACCTTCGCAATTTTCTATGACCAAGGAAATTTTATATCTCCTTGTTCCATCGGCTGACCATTTTTTTCAGTTATATTGGAAGTACTATTACTAAGCACAACACACTCGTATTTAAAATATGAAAAGAAACAAGAAACGTAAACACATGTACATTTAGATATCTGTATATATTATATGCACCTTTTCTTTATATTGGCTTCATGTAGCAGCATGTGTAACTTGCTATGACATGTAACCCTGACCTTAAGATTTGCGGGATGGGGTAGTTGAACCCTGCATCCCCAATGAAACCACCCTACATTCCATACCACCCGACCAAAACACATGACTCTATATATATATAGTATGTTTCACGTGTAACCCTCGAATGCGAGTGAAATTCTTGTATTCGAATATTACCTTTCTGAAATTGCTCAGTATTCATTTATTAACAAACTTTAATCGCGAGCAAGCACCAATAATACTAAAAAAAAATTTCAATGTACATGTGCACGTTAAGATTCCGAAAGAAAATATCACTGTGAAAAACCCTGTATACACCAATAAAAAGCATAGAGCCATCGTTTATGTATTGTGCGGTATTTCGTTGTATTTTTTATTTTTTTACGCGCGGATTAAAAAAATTGGAGAATGATTTTTGACCAATATCTTATTTGACCAAAAAAATAATAACAATCACGCGCACACAAATGATTGAATACGCGTTTTATAGAATATTTAGCGCGATTATAATGGTATTTCGTATAGTAAAGATGGTATGGAAGAAGGAACGAATGAATATGAACGGTGGACAAAGCTTTATACAGCGTTGCCGTTGGGTGTAGGGGGTGATGCACCCTGTACCCTTGTGCCGTTCGGTATTGATTGCCGGCCTTTGACTTGGCAACATCGCAAACGCTTACCACCCGCTTGCTTAGATCCTACAGTCATCTATAGCCAATAGAACATAGCAACTGCTATTACGAATTCGAGGCGTTGTTATATATTAATTTTTACCGTTTATTTTCCGATCAAAGATTCATCCGGACTCTATGCTATGACTATCACTGCGACAAATCCAGGATATGTTATTGAACTGGTTGCAAATTTAAGGGGTTGACCGTTATCCTTGATCCTTGAATGGTTACGAAAACTTTTTTAACGCAACTTCGCATTAATTTGCGTAATTTAATAATACTCCTTGAAAAATAAATTCGCTCACAAATATATTGTCATACAAGGTGTCGCACAAACGATTCGCAACAAATTTATTTCATATATTTCCACACTTCATTAAAACAAAATAATATATAATATAATAATAAAAATAAATATAAGAATAAGAATAAAAATATATAAATAAAATAAATATAATAAAAATAATATAAGAACTTAAGATGCGTTTCGATGTATAAGCACCGTGTGTCTGGAAATACCAAGAATTCTAACATATGTCTTAAATTTGTAATGATGAATTAAATAAAACGTAAAATAAAAGATAAATTACAAAGTTCAATTGTTGTAGGTATGCATTGTATATTAAATAACAATGACGCTCAGGAATGCATTTTTCGTTAAATTCTTCAGATATGCTTCGAGAATGCCATTCTAATCCGTCGAAATTCTCTAAATATAATTGGCTGGCTTGTATGTAAATACATTCTTAATTGAAACAATTAATTGTAATGAGAGTACTAAAAAAAGTACCAAACGAATTTGCATAAAATAATAAATGAAGGTATTACAGTAAAATGGGTAAATAGGCAAAACCAATTTTCGGGAGGCAACAAAAGAAAGAAAGTTGTGTGGTGACCACGTTGTGTTATACAATAATAGAAATATAATATAAACATTCGCTTCGAAAAGAATTTGTGTACAAGTACATATCTTTCGGCAAATGATACAAAATCAGATACCTGTTGCTGCCTTATCGATATTTTTCATATATATATACTACATAAAAATCTGAGGTATTGTGTGACTGTAATACGAAACCCCTTATACAGGATGTAGTAAATTGATACGGTTTTATAAATTTCACGACTAATCATATTGTTTCTAGATCCAAACCACGTGAACCATTTAAAATATTGGATAGGTGAAAATTGCAAAAAAAAAAAATCGCAATGCATAAATGTGCAAAAATATTCTACACCCTGTACATATGATGCAGTGTTATAAATGTACTGCTGCGTATATTACATAAATGAGTGATCGTTGATGAAACTGAACTGAATGTTTATGATTGACGAAAGAAGAACCGATAACAAAATATTTAATATAGAAATCAACGGCAATCAATTAATAAATAAGGTAAAATTGATATTACAGCGTTTGATTAGCAAATATCTTTCCACATTGTTCCATTAATTTAATCTCGATCCGCTTTAAATGGAATTATAATACGATTGGTGGATAAAACAAAAACTTCCCCTTAGTGTAATCAACGGGGTATTCAATTTAACTGTATTTTCTCGAAGAGAAATCTATTGATCGATAGTATTTGTAGAATATTTATATAATAAGTAAATGAATAACTCACCGCCTGATCCGGTGCATGCGTATTTGGTGTGGTGGCTTGAGGCGGACGCTGAGGAAAACCCTAAAACAAAATAATTGATCAAAAACAAATCAGCAATACCATAATTAATAGGTAAAATAAAGAAAATCGGTATATTTACCTGGTGCGTAGAGGTAGTTCCATGTTGGGAGGGACTGGACGGCGGCATCAAGCCAGGACCGGGTCCAGGTCCTGGTCCAGGTCCGGGTGAATGGCTTGGCGGTTGCGGCGGTTGGGGCGACGGTTGGCTGGCGCCGCCGACCGCGCCCGGACTGCCCGGACCATGTGGCTGGTGCTGAGGATGTTGCTGCTGGCCAGGACCCGGTGGCGGCGGTGGCGGACCCGGCGGCCAACCACCGCCACCTCGTCCATCCGCCATATATCCAGACACCGGGTGGTTATAACTCCCAGGCATCTGCGTACAAACCGAAAGCGCAACAGATCTTCATAAATACAATTTCCAAGAAAATATACTAGAAAAATTAAGTTTATATCAAAAACGTTTTTCATGGGTTTGCATTTGCGTATTGTTAACTAATGTTTAACGTTTTCTCAAATGTTAGTTTGATTCTAATTTATTTAAATATTTTCTGAAATGTGCGTTTTAAAAAAAACGTTTCACTAAAAAAAAAAATGCAACAAAAACAGTGTTAAATTAAAAGTGGGTATTGAAAAAAAATTTATAAAAATTATACATTAAAATAAAGTGTGTTTGTACAATAAACTAATGTAGTAGGATTTTTTTTGATTTCCTTGAAATTATTCAAAATTGCCTTCCATTGTAATTTTATTGTATCAATATTATGCCTAGTACAGTTGAGTTAGTAAATTGTGTTTTACGACTTCGTATGCCTTGCATCTGCAACCAAAACGAATGCTTTTAGATAGAAAAAATATAGCATTCTAAGTACTTTCAGCATTACACAAAATCAAAGAATTCAAGCAATATCAATGACTTTGTGAATGTTAGATTTCGATTGTAATCAGTATTTTTGTCATTGCGTCGCAGCGGAAAAGAGCATAGCAAAATATTACACGACATTCTTAGACCGTGAAGAAAGTAGCACCCACACACGCAATCACGAATAAAACACAAACAAGTTCCTACCGGTGTACAAGATCATCCACTAAGCCATTAAATACGTCATCGATTGCAGTGATAACGTACCTCGAATCGAAAGATTCAGGTCCTAAATGTCTTTCCAAGACCAATGCGTCTAATATTAAAGTATCAAGATATTACTTCTAGTCACCTCTGATATCTGGAAATCATCATAAAAGGGATAGTTCACTTTTCGGAGCACATCACTACGTTTTCAACCAGATATTAAACTTGTACTCCGCAAGTTACTAATGCAAAGTTTGAAATTCGATTGAAAAAAAATGTGATAAAAATTAAGATTTACTTGATTTACCGAAATCGAGCAAGGCACTTTGCGTATTTGGATTATTTAGATGGTTCACGTAACATACTCCGACAAAACGGGTGCCCCGAATTACGAAATATGTACAACTTAAATGCGGCCTTAAAGTGCTCCGATTGCAAAAAAGCCATTACATGTTTAACCTGCCATCTTATACAAAGCATTATTGTTACGAGGAAAAATCAAATTTTTTCGAATGAACCACGAGCTGATTTTTTAATGAAAAACATACACGTATTGGAGCAAACTGTTAAGCGTCCATTTACTACCGCGATATACAATAAAATAACATATGAAATGGAAACTATCGGAAAATGGGAGTGTGAACATTTTTATTGCCCATTGAAAGTCGGACAGAGTTTAAAAATATAGTTCATTCCTATGTACTCCTTCGTAACAAATTAAAGAATTTATTAAGCAATTCTATATAATACAAAATAAAAACAAGCTGCATCTGATATTTAAGACACATCATCCACCTTCGAATATATACATTTCTCATAATCCGAGTTGCGATATTTAAAATCCGTCAACGAAAAATTTCTTTCTCAAGCAGCCCTTTATAAAGTTGTTGTTTTCCACTGAGGTTTCCATCTTCCCTTAATGGCCAAACAGAACTTGAAAACATTTTCTCGAACAAACAAACAAGTTGTTTAAGAGTTTATTTCCAAAACCATTACATCGACTCTTATAAAAATATATTGTTATATTAATGTAGACGTTAATTTAATAACCGGACAAATATTTGAAATTTTTTACGTTTTCGAAAAAAGCCATATGTATAAAGGTACAATATATATCAAAGCCCGAGCGTCGTGTTACTCTCAGAAGTCCTTTTTAACATCATTAATATTGCCACTGCTGTGGAATATCTGCTATAAACAAGCTTTCCGGAACTTTGCAAAATAGCCATGTTTTATATATGCCAATTTTATATATTTCACGAGCAAATTTATAATATAAACTGGAAAGCAATGGAGGGGTTTAAACCTCTTACAGGTTCAACGCCAATTAATTAAACTAGCACCTACATTTCGTTTCAAATTTTTAATAAAACCTCGGAATAGACCAAACTTCTTTGACACTATAACGATATTAACTATATTCAACGCATTACAAAAAACTTAGGTAAAAAAAAAAGGGTGTATTCGTCACGCTACTTGCACATCGGGAGAGTTTGGGTATTTAAACAACAATTTGAACACTTTCGACATTTTGCCACTTTCGGGTTCGATATTTTGTAAAAACAAAAGTACAACTGGCTTGGTATTTATGTAGATGCATGCAGAAGAAGTGGACAAAATCTATTAGTAATTAGCGGATTACAATTAGGGGACTGATTGATTAAAAGCATGTGATACTTTTTGCGCAATAGTAAGTTATTTGTTGAACGACAATTATTTGTTCGATCCATTTACATATTTGCAAATTCTTTTGGGGTATACTTAAAAGCTTACTAAATCAAATCGAAGGCGCATTGTATTCCCAAATCAATTCGTTCGTCTCTATTGCGATTTAGAAATCGACTTGATTTTTGAGAAGACGCATGGACAGGTGGTGGGCCTGTGCTCGTAAAAAGGGATTCAGTGGATGACCAAACGTGCGCACAGATTATCAGCAAGAAGGGTGCGTAAGCGCTGAGCGATGTTGAGCTGGTGCCGATAATGTTTTACCGTTACGATGCGACTTGGTAAACGACCAATACATTGCGGTAGGGATGAGCTTTAGATTAGGTAAGGTCAAATGAAAGACATACGATTATAGCAGCGCTTACCCCATGGTTTTCCCGAGCCGATTCATTTAACTCTTTGGCAATACAATGGGTTAACCGATGAAGTTGCCGAATTTGACTTTTCAGAAAAGGTACTTGAAAGATGCTACGCCTGCTCATGTTAACAGAAGCGGGCATACCTCATCGCGAGCGGATGACAAAACGTGCGAACAAATTTACGGTAAGAAGGATTAGTGCACTTAACCAGTGCGTTGGGAGCTGGGGAGCGATGGTCCTAACTTGAAGTCGCCCACGCCGGTACTATCACAATGATCAACGACCAAATAGGCTTACGTAAGTCTAATCGAAGATGTAATACACTAGCACCACATACCACACATTGTCTTCCTAAATCAATTCATTTGCCATTGTTTTAGAAAAATGTCGTATTAACTAACCGATGGATGAGTCGAATTTGACTATACAGAAAACACACGATAGGTAGTACGCCTGCTTATAAGGGAGCGAACACGAACACACGCGGTCTTGAATGGATGCGAAATCGCGCTAAGGATTCGTGGTAGGAGGGGCAATCGCGAGCGCACCGCGCGTTCACTGAAGTGCTGGACTGGAGCGATGTTGACCAGGAACCGCTGGTATCGGTACTGCGGACAGCTGATTGCATAATTATATGCGTATGCATTGTATATGTATCACTTCATATGTACTATATGAGTACCTTAAGTGGGAGTTTGGGTGATAGATACGGCACAGCATGAAGCGTATTGCTAACTACTCCAGACTAGTGACTTTTGCATATACTGTATATAATGTGTGTTAGTATAGATAAGCGTACCGAGCTAAGAGGTGTTAGTTAGTCTTATTGTTACATATTGTGCATTATGCACTTGCGAATTTGTGCGCGGGTGCGTACGTATGTTGTTGTTGTTGTTGTATTATCTATATTTCAAGTTCAAGGACGACCTTTGCTTATATTACGGTACACCGATATATTACTAATCAAATTATATAATGCGATACAGACGGTTGGAGATAGACAACGAGGGAAATGACACGAAGTTCACATATAAATATATATGGCATCCTATAAATCACCGATAAATACACTAATAGAGAAAGAATTGCAAGCCACTTGTTGATCCAGGTCCAGGCACTCAACCCTGGCAGCTTACAAATAGTTCTAATAGATATAGGATGTAGAATAATCATTAAGTCCATAACAACAACTTACAGTCCTCTTCATTTCCTGTTAAGGTATGCAGGATTTTAGGGAGATGTAATTAAAGAAGAAGAAAAAATCTGACAAAGCGGCCGAAATCTTTGCCAGTACATTCACCTGCGAGCTGGAAGAATAGTTTTTCGATTTAGATACTGTGGACCAATCCAATTCCAAATTGATTGCATAAATATAAATTTTTACTGATGGCTCATGTTTCATTAAAAAAATCAATAACATTACTTAAAGCACACTACATTTAGCATAGTTATTCTCCCATATATACATCTTCTCTTGCAGGACAAGCAACAATTTGAAAGTTTCGTCCTTCTCAACAATTTTGCTGAAACTTCACCATGCCTATTCTATCTATTGCTTCTTATCCACATTTATACATGTTTTAAACACAGATGTAGAATATATACAAGTTTAAATAAATGATCCGTCGTGTTTGCAACATACGTGCAGCGATTCTTTTCTTAAATATACCCTCTAATGCATTCGTGAAATATACCCTCTAATGCATTCGTGAAATATACCCTCTAAAAATCATCCAATTACAATTCTAATTAACATGCTGCACCTATTTGTAGAATAATCGCGTTATGTTTCATTTATTATATACCAGGAAATCTAATTTGATTGAAAACTAGTTGAAAGCATGCCTACAACAGGTTTCGTTATTGGCGCCCCAAAAGGATGAAAGATAGACCTGTCTTGATAAGTCTCCTTGCAATAAAAAAATCAGTTCAGCGATTTTTCAACCAACTACAGAAGTGAATTAATCAATGTACAGTTTTTGTATTATATGAAGTGATAAATTGAAAAACTCGTAGTTAGACAGAGACTCCGGAACACATATTTTTATGTTTCCACCAATTTTGAAACAAAAATCTGGCAATGTGGTACCAAATCAATTTTACTTACCCATTTTTTTAAAATATTCCATAGACAATCAGCTGTTTGAATTTATATTATAGGTACGCAGTAAACATGTGCGCATGCTCTAATGAAAAACTCACTTGTTTTCCACGACTAATATGCAAAAACTGTTCAGAAATATTGGCAAATAATGAAAGCACTATCGCCATTACCATTTAATCTACAATGTTACAAATAAAATCTTGTCATGTGGATCTACGCGCACTTTTTTTATTTCTTGTTTACGGCGATAGAAGTAGCGCACATAATATAGATTCGACAACGCTCCTAGTTATAGTAAAAGTGGACCTCGAAGATAATGTTTACCACTCGCCAGAAAAATATTACAGTAGAAATATCGGCTCGATATGCGCCAGCGACGCATTGAAATGCGGCAACGTCGCGTACATAATCGTCGAAGCCGGAGAGAAAGCACGCATACAGCCACATAAAATCCATGCTGTATAAAACTCATACACAACGTGTGCGAATATTTAACATCAGAATTATAGCAACCAGCGAAATTTCAGTATTTTGTCTAATTCGCGACAATGCTGGAACACTGAACATATTACAACCTCTTGCATAACATTTATTTTTGTATTAATTTAACGTAGAAGAATAAATTAGAAAGATGACGATTCTGCATTCGTATTCAGTATCATATATATTTATCACAACGTGATTGCTGCTCGTTACGTATACGTACGATAGCATCAAGAGGTATAGCTATTTATCTCACACGCTATTAAATATACCTATTCCGGAATCAAATATAACATACGTCAACAACAGTCCACGTGCTCTTTATTTATAATTGATATGTGGCTGCAAGTTAATGAATAATGAAAGAACGTAGGAATCAATACGGGATCGTAAATGATGTGTAACTAATGCACGATTATGATTTTATGATTCTCGTCCCAGATTGTAATTGTAAAATATCGAGAATACAATCAAGTGCAGTAAGGTAGCATTCATTGTCATACTCACCGCAGATTGATTTCTGTACGGTCCTGGCGGAGGCCCTTGTTGCTGTTGCTGCGGGTAGGGCGGCCGTTGTTGCTGCGGCCAGACCTGCTGCGGCTGGGGCGGCGGAGGATATCCCGAGGCGGCAGCTGGGCTGTCATAGCTGTTGTGAGGTGGATGAGGGGGCGCATGGTAACGCATTGTATTGGCGCCACTTTGCAGCAACTGGTTGAGGGTCGGTGTGGGTCCAGTCACGTGTTGCTGATTAGGCTGTTGCTGCTGGTGCATACGTTGAGGTTGAGGTGGACCATAACCAGCCGGCGGTGGCGGCTTGCCGGGAAATGGCGGTTGCCGGAGCCCTCCGTAATGTTGCTGTTGTTGTTGCTGATGATGTACGTCCGTCGGCCCGGCCGGACCGCCGCCGTGATGAAAAGGGAAAGAGCTGTAGTGCGAATGCATGCCAGCAGAATGATGGTCGGAGTGTGGACCGCCGCCAGTTGGGCCACCAGGCCCTGATCCGGGCCCAGTGCCAGGCCCAATCGGTCCCAGATTACCCGGATCCTGGTTCGTAGGGACAGTTGTTGTTGCGGCCGGCCCAATAACACCACTGCCGCCGTTGTCACCACCGCCACTAGCTTCCGAGGTCACGACGGGACGATCACCGGGAATGGGACCGCCACTGCTAATCAAGTCTACGTCGCTGCTGCTGCGGTAGCCACCGGCGCTCATATCGGAGGAGCCGAGGCCCTTGCCGGTGATGTTCTTGCCTTTAGGGGGCACTACGCTGGCACTTGAACTGGCACTATTCGCGGTCGCGGCCGCCGTAGCCGCGTGAACACCACCGTTACTGCCGTTACCGTTTCCGTTGTTGCCGCTACCACTTCGTATACCACTATTCTTATCGGTTCCATTTTGCAATAAAGAGGACGCGTTCCGATGTTGTTGCTGTTGCTGATCGAGTTGTTGCTGTTGTTGCACTTTATCACTACTGACACTCACGTCATTTTGTTGCTTTTCGGTCTGCGTTGCAGCCATGTTAAGAGAAACGGCTGCAATCGAGGTGTACGGGCAATCGTTGTTGCCAACACCCCGTTGTTGTATTTAGCAGCCAATACTTGCAGTTGTTTTCATCGCTGCACATGCACCCACAGCGAAGTAAACACATAATAAAGTAGTCACCGAAACACTATTTTCAACTACTATTCATATAAAGCCACAAAACTTTTCGAATAATCCCAAATGATGGACACATCTGACACACACAACTTAATCCCATATCTACTATACTCCAATAACACGGCGGGAGGTTATGGGTAATGGAACAATATTCATACGCCAGCATAAAATCGCTAAATAAATTTATTTACCAAACAAATGTGATCGGATATTAATCATCCGGCGTGATATAATTGAAAAAATTGCTTATAAAATAGGATGGTTCATTTTATCAAGCCGCCAAAGGGATATAAAATTAGGATCTACTTTTGCATGAACTTATGCAGTCATAACAATGGCGCTAACGTAAAGAAATTAAATTCTAACGCGAGTATATTCAGTATACGAGGGGAATGGCGCGTAATTCAATTATATTATTAAAGAATATCAAATCTCAAATAACGCTGTACACAAATTCATTAAAAATATAAAAATATTAAACAATGCTACCACACTTAAATCAATAAGAAGACATATATAATACCTGTAACTAATTTCATTAAATATTCAATTTATGTTAATTTACGTATTTATATTATTAATGGCCATATCGTTACAGAACACAAATTCATTTGAATATATTTGTTACTGCAGCTTTCGATTAGTATATTTCATTTTATTTTCTTGCCAAACAGCGAAGAATAGCAAGAAGAGCCGGTTTACATGCAAATTTGTAAAAAATATCAATTAGAATAAGGGAAATTAAAACTGCTATAAAGTATTTTCTAAAAAAATAGCATAATAATATAATATCTGGTTATTTGCTAATAAGACATTCTTTCTGTTGCAAATCTAATAAATTTCTTACTGTACAAGGAGGGAAATGTAGCGTGCTGCCACCTATTGAAGACGTCTATAAATTCGTAACAATACACTTTTGTATCTCGTAACGAACACTGTAAAATTATGCCAATGATCCTTAAACTTTAGATATATATAAGTGTGTGTATGTGTGTGTGTAATGAATTGAATTCTTATATCTAACTCAAGAACAATATTTATTAATTCTGTTCTCTTTGTTTTAACATAGCTGTATCTTCGGCGGGCCTCAACTGTATTTATTTTTTTCCCGAATTTTCCTAGCTATTTCCTCCTATTTCTTCCTATTTTCCTCCTATTTTTATTTATTGGGACTTCTATATACAGATTAAGTAATATTGGTGGAAGTGTAAACCCCCGCACGACTCCTTTTCTTATTTTTTCAGCTTCTTTCCGTATACAAATTGCAAATCATTCCTCGTTCCGAGACCTATAGTCATCTTCAGTTTCTGTAAAAAATTCTAAATATAATAATTATAGGCCTTAAAAGCGTAGTGAAGAGTCAAAGTAAAAAAATGAGCGAATTAGAGGTTAAAAAAAACAATTGCGACCTGCGGAAATGTTTCTAAAAAAATTGTCTGCACTTTTAAAAAAAGATTTTAAACTTTAGAAGAAAAAAAACAGCTTCCTACGAAAATGGTATTTATATTAAAATTTCGCTACCTTTGTGAATATTTAAATTGGCAAAAATTTTGCAGAATATGTTCCACATATTCCTAACGGTAATAACTACTTTCGTGGACAAGCAGATAGAAAAGTGTAACTAGATTTTTCTTTATGCAAATACTTATAATAGATTGATGGTCTTTAACTATATCGCTAAAGTAGAATGTCACATAATGAACAAATTGATCCGCAAAACTCAATAAATTTCTCCATCATTTTGCGGTTAAAGAAAGTAAGAAAATACAAATGAGCCATACAAATTAACCATTCTTTTCCAATTTGAAAAGAAACCAGTCAAGAAATTCCAATATATACCCTATATGAGTAATATATATATTTAATATTCTTGTACCGTTCAGGAATATAATATTCTTTTAGTTAGATTATGGAAAGGTATTTTCGTAGCAATGCAAATTTTGAGGGCCCCATTATGCAAATCTTTTTGAAGAGTCGCAGAAATAAAGAGGTTATTCAACTGCCGATTCCCAGATTTTTCTGCCTTTGTTATTTAGTCTTTGCAACAAACTCAATGGCAACGCGATAGGTTTATTGTAATTCTGCATACCGACATTGGCATATCCATTTTTTAATAATATTGTCACTGAAATACACAAAGAAATCACAAACAGTTCCGTACTTTCAAATAATCGTTAAAACGTATTAAATTGAATGATTCATAAAATTCTATCGCATGTCGTATGATAATGCAAATCGTATAATTTCATAAGTAATTAGACGTAATAGAATCATTACTACAAATTAAGTTTAATGTCTAGACCGTTCATTATTAAAACCCTCCTAAGATTAGTTCAATATTTCGATTTTCCTACAACAGCGGAAATGTTTGTTCTGTAATTATGAAAATAACAACAACAGGGATACAATTATGTTATTAAAACGATTAAAGTTGTTCCCTTTTTTTAAATTGTTTTCAAATAACTATTGCTAAAGACATTTAAGACACGGCGTTAATATTTCCGTAATGTACGTGATATTTATTTGATACAACATATTATTTATTATTTGCGGTGTCCTTAAATAATGTAAATATTTTTAACAGTTAGACCTCCTAAAGCAAACTTTAAATAAATATTCGCCCAAAAAGCGTTAAGATAACGGATTTAAGTTTTAAAGCTATCAGTACTATCTTGATTGTCACAGGGCAGTAATGGAATGTTTTCGAACTTTTGGAACGATCATTGGAATCATTGTTTAATTCAGGAAGTCGAAAAATTTTTAGGCTTCTCATTGACTTTGTATATCCTCTAAGCATAAACGATAATATTATCGTATTTTTATTCAAAGTACTTTGTTATAATGAGCGAACAAAGAGCGAACTAAATTTTGATATCTAAATTGCAAAATATGTGCATTGTCGATATGTAGATAATAAATGATTCAGATCAGGTGGTAAATGTAAGAACAATAGCTTTTCTGACGACAACATTGGTACTGTAAGTACTACTCCGGTCCTAGCTAGATTAAGGATTCCTCTGATTGAATCGCTGAATTATGGATACGATGGCACTATGGGTATGGTATACATTTGAATAAATAAATGATTTGAGTACTGGATCTCGGCCGCGGTATAAAACTACTTCTTGTACTGTTATGCGCATCATTTCAAATCTAGAAGACACACCGTTCGCTTCATAGTTGTATAAAACCGTTGACTACATAATTCATATAAGCATATTAAATAAAAGTACTAAAATACAGTATGGTGTTGCAGTGGCTTTTTCTTTGTGGTGCGCTAATATTATGTAATTTTGAAACAACAGGTATTTTTTTCTATAAATTCTTCATTTTTCTAAAAATTATATATTCCAAGCTATTTTGAAAATCTTAAATATTACTAATCGTATCGATCGATTATTTCGTTAACTATTCGCTAATTTATTACAAACAAAAAAAAAAGATTTAATCGAGTTGTAAATTTATTCTTCTTTCAAGTGGCGAAGCAAGATGCCAGAGTTGTTTGCTACTTCAGCAATTGGGCGATATACCGACCGGGATTAGGAAGATACGGGATAGAGGATGTACCTGTGGAACTCTGCACGCACCTTATTTACTCCTTCATCGGTGTTGATAACAGCACGTACGAGGTTCTCGTTCTAGACCAAAAGGTAACGCAACAAACCAAGTGAAAAATGCAGTTAATCCTACTTTCATTTTATTTTGGAACAGGTTGATATACGCGATGGTGGATTCGAGACGTTCGTTGGTTTACGCAACAAATATCCTCAAGTGAAATACCAAGTCGCTCTCGGAGGATGGGGTGAAGGGGGTGGGAAATATTCCGCCATGGTCTCCCTTAAATTCAGAAGGGATGCGTTTATAAGCAGTGCCGTAGGTAAGTAAGTTCAAAATTACAATGAATATGAAATAATGTGATGTTTTTTACTAATTATCTAAAAACGAATCACAAGTGTATTTTATTACCTAGCATTTATGAATAAATACGACTTCGATGGTTTTGATTTGGATTGGGAGTATCCAGGCGCAACAGATCGTGGTGGTACTTACGCAGATAAGGACCGTTTCTACTTCTTCGTGCAGGAATTGCGTAGAGCTTTCGACAAACAGGGCAAGGGCTGGGAAATTACAATTGCTGTGCCAGTTGCAAAATTCCGTCTAGATGAAGGATACCATGTACCAGAACTTTGCGAGTAAGTTAAAACGCCTTCGTCAAATTCTTCAGTTATAATTCTTTAACGGTGTTTCGTAAAGATTACTGGATGCTATTCATATAATGTCTTACGATCTTCGAGGCAATTGGGCTGGCTTTGCAGACACGCACAGTGCGTTATACAAAAGGAAACACGACCAATGGGCTTATGAAAAATTGAATGTGGTAAGTATTTAAATACAGTATTTGCTAAAGAATTCTGTGATTTACGCAAGAGGAATAGAAGTGCGCATACGCAAACGATGATCATAATATCAGCGCACGCGTACACTTGCTTAGATAACAGAGGTAGGTAATTCTTGTTCTACCTCTGTGCTACCAGAGGTAGAGCATAATAACTATTGAATTTACTCATTGTAGAACGACGGATTAGAACTGTGGGTAAGGTACGGCTGTTCCCCCAAGAAGTTGGTTGTTGGTATTCCGTTCTATGGGCGCACTTACACATTAAGTGCCGGAAATAACAATTACGAATTGGGTACGTATATCGATAAGGAAGCTGGTGGTGGAGCACCGGGTCCATATACGAACGCCACGGGCTTCCTGGCGTACTACGAGATCTGCACCGAAGTGCTAAACAAAAGTGCCGGCTGGACGAAGCGCTGGGATGAACTGGGTAAAGTGCCGTTTACCTACAAAGGTACGCAATGGGTGGGCTACGAAGATCCCGAGAGTGTGCAAGTCAAGATGGACTTCATCAAGGATAAGGGTTACGGCGGCGCTATGACTTGGGCTATTGATATGGACGATTTTCACGGGTTGTGTGGACCTAAGAACGCTCTCATCCATATATTAAATGCGAATATGAAGTCATATGCGGTACCAGAACCCACTGGCATTTCTTCACCAAGGGTATATATATATATATTGTATCAATAGTATACAGATTTTTTTATAAACAGCCGGAATGGGCAAGGCCACCCAGTACACCAATTGAAGATGGTGGCGTTTCCACCGAGGTTCAACCATCATGGACGCCAGTTACTGTCGCTTCCACGGAGCCTTCGAAGAATCCTACTACAACACCACCCAAACAAACGACCACTCACAAAGTGACCACGTCACCACAAAATCCTACAACTGAAGAAGCTGCGATTGAGAATGAAGTAGACTGCAACAGTGAACATGATTTCTTGCCACATAATGATTGCGCCAAGGTAAATTTGCCTTCCTCGAATAGAATATGATACAATGAGTTTCTGTATTTTTTTCAGTATTATCGGTGTGCGCATGGGAAGCCGATAGTGTTTGAATGTATGAAGGGAAATGTTTACCATACGAAAATGAATATCTGCGTGTGGCCAGAGACAGCCGACAGGGAACGCTGCGCGAAAAAAGACGCTTAAAAACTATGATAATTAGCTTGGTGGTAAAGTGATTTTATATTTATAATTGTGGTAAAAATAAGATTGTAGATTTTATTAATAAATATATAAAGATAAAAGCTGTGTTTTAATAAAAAATGTAGTTATATAAATAATAAAAAAATTATAATAGATTCCAAGAAATTTGGTAAATATAAATTCATACATAAAAACCAACCAATATTTAGGAATTAAGAAAGATATACTGCCCTAAAAAAATTTGCTAATTACCCAGAAAGTTCCCCGATTATATCAGTCGAAAATTTGTTTATAGTAAGGCACATTTATTATTTATTTACTTATCTTGGAAGACAAAATCGCCTGAACGATCTCCTTAACGGATTGGTCCAAACATTCTATGAAATGTTTGCTATCACACGATGGGTAAGATGTTGCCAATGTGCCGATCGAATCGTCTCTTATCACATAACTGCAATGTGATTAGAAGTTAGAGCGCAGGAGAAATTGAAAGTCTTCACGATTTTACAATTTAGTATAATTTTCTTAATTTTTATATTTACCCGACGCCATAGCCATCTTCTACCACAGGACCAAATCCACCAGCAAATATTGCCGGCGATGATAAAGTACTAGTGGACAATATATTGTGATTAATTTTACTGTACGCATCGTCGCTGTATAACCCGATGCCTTTAAGCAAATCTTTTTCCTCTGCCACTTTTCGCAAGGCAAATAAATGTCTATAAATAAATTGATTTTTATTCATTTGTTTCGCGTTGTAATTACATCGAATGTAATACATTCGCCGCAAAATCACTTTAATAGATCCAGTATAATCGCTTTAAATCGCATGAGATTTCATACAACATACGACGTTATAGACAATAAGTTGAAATTAATTGCAATCATATACAATCAGATGAAATTGCATAAAATCAATTGAAATCGCAAAAATATCAATAAACTTCTGCGATATCAGGTTGCACGAATTTGAAGTCCGGTGTATAAATTTATAGACGTGGTTGAGGCAATTATTAAATTCAAGTATTTCTATTTGGTTTCATTCAATTTAAGAATAAATATTAATAAAACAGTTGCTTACCTATCGAAACCTTGCCCCATAGCAGCCTCTTTGGTCAGTTGCACATGTTTTTCACTACATTGCCGAATAAGATCGTACTGTTGTTTCAATGTCAATTTAGACGCTTTGCCGCTGTGCATCTGTTCGCAATAGGCCTTCGTGGCTTCTGTGCAGGGTCGGATTGTCTCGGTACGGCCATGCCGAAAGGCCGCCGTACTGCAAGACTCGTACGTGGCCACGCAACGGCTGTGCTGCTTGTAATAAGCACTCTGGAAGCTCAGTTGCATTATGGCATCCGGACTGACCTTCGCTGTCTTGCACAGCGTTTTACCTAATCCTTCGCTTAGAAGATAATCGATTTGCAGTTGACCGATTCTTCTTCGATAGTCATTCACTGTCTGAGTTATTGAGGTGCGTAGACTGTCGTTTAAACGGATGTCTGGGTATAAAATTGATAAATGTGGTCTTCGAAATACTTATTCTTATATACCTATCTCTTTAACATTGGCTGGTTCCGTCGCTTGCGGAACACTATCCGGGTGTATACGCGGGTGTTCCCTAGTATCTTTGTAGATGTCTTGGAAGTATCGAAGCACGGCGACTCCATCACCCCACGCGTGCTCAAAATTCACTGCGCCATAGCCATCTTTCGACACTTGCAGGGTAAACGACTTATCAAACCATCTATTACAACCATCTCCATGAAGGAAGTTCCTCACCAATGCGTATTTATCATCCTCCAAAACCACATCGTCGATACAAACGTGAAATAACGCCGTATCGATCGTACGCAACGAAGCACCATTTCCAGCATCTTCTAGCTGGCTTCGTAATCCAGCCCACGAATCCCTATCTAATGTGGTGAGCACCCCAATAGGGAACTCACTGGCAGCTTTATTACTCTCCAGAACCCGTTGTACTCTAGCGTGTATTTCGCTGGGCTGTAAGATATCTCCGCTTTGATCCAACACGTCGAACGTGTAAAAGTGACCACGAAACTGCAGGACGATATGTTTGGACGTGGGGTCGGTAGCTATGTAATCTTTACCCAGTTGCGGAACGCGAGACGTGTGGAATAAATGTTGATATTGTTTCATGTCGAGTGGATACGCTTTGTAAAGATACGCGGCGTACCATGAGAACTCCTTTGGGACGATTGCGCACACCTTGCGGAATGTGTTGGTGTCGCTCTTGCGCGGGTTCATATGGAACACGTCTGGTTCTAGGATATTCGCCTGAAGGGACTTGAAGAAGCGGACGGAGCTAATGATTAGGTTGGACGTCTTAACGAGCTGGTTATTGTACAATGGTCGGTCGTCGTTGTTGAACACTAGTACCGGGTTGTAGTTTAAGGGCAATGGTTGACGATCTCGCAAGTACATATCAAACCAAAGTTCCGATATATAACTGGTGTGCTTATTCTTCTTATCATTGCTGACTAGAGTGGTTTGCAGTTGCTTACCTTAATGGGTAATGTTAAAGTCTTATTATCGAAGAGATTTCCGAAATGCTCTGCTTCCGTAGCGCAATAGTCAGGCAAATAATAAATCTATGTTACTCAAAATTGTATTATCGAAGGAGAACTGCATGCAATATGCGCAAATTATATATAATCGATTTTTTAATTATTGATACAGAATTGTATACACAATTGATGCAGACGTGTACGTAATTGTTATACAATTCATACAATAATTGTACGCAATTAATGCAGTATACAATTGTTTATCAATCGCGGTGAATGACACAGGTGTATTATTTGTCCGTTTCTTGCGTTACGGAAGATGGCGGCCGGGCCTTCGAAATGCGCATTTAGTTTATCAGTACGATATTCGACTGATATTCTAAACAATTCCTTAATTTATATCGTGTAGTAAGGCACCTTTAACAAATAAACTGAAAGGATTGCTTACCTATAGTCTCTCTGAATGTACGGACGTACGATTCGGTACTGCTGTACGCTTCGTTGGAAAGCAGCGGTCTTTGGGCCGCCAGGTACCGCTCGCAGGTATCTTCAAGCTTCGGAATACGTAGTCTTGGTAAAGATGGTTGGAAGTGCATCGTGGGTATTCTACTTCTTTGCCAGTAAGTGTAGTCGGAAGAGAAACGGATTGTGAGACCGCTCACTTGCCGAGGGAAGTGCTTCTGCCACATAATTGCGCTTAAACCATGTAATTCCTGTGGTCAAAATACAACTGCAATGAATACTAACTATATAGATAGTATTCATTGCTTATAGATATCAATAATATATTCCAGATAATTGAATGGATGATAACCTACTTAGAGAGGTATATAGTAAAAATCTGCATCATATTAATTAAGGCCAAAGTTCATTTATAAGCTATGAAAATAACGGTACGATTCTAACTGAGAATAGCTGGATATGGAAAGGAAAATAAATACAGGCAACTAAAACTACGCGATAAAATCTAGGGTTGCCCTAAAAAATATGCAATTGATTTAAATATTGTAGCTACATAATTGATATAATATCAAATAAAGTAAATTGAAAAAATATCAATATGACAAAGTAATTCTTAATAATAGGTATTAAATATTTGACTTAGCATCCAGAGGTCACCCACTTGTTGCATCGAACATCGAAAATATGACAATCTTAATACCTCTTGAGCGTAGGCTACTTCTATAACACATCTGTATCAAGGAAAATGCACTAAACCAGTGTGCAATTCAGATATTCTCAGCTAGAATTGTACCAAAAGTTTTCGTTTGTAAATTTCGTTTACTGTGAGTTTTTCAATGAAATTACATAGAAGTTATTTGTTAAAATAGATAGTTTTTTAGGATGGACAAGCCCATACATATAGGACGATTCCCGAAATTTTTAATTCGCCATATGAATAGGCACAAATGCAGAACGGCGCAAGATATTCTGGACAGTGAAGAGACATTGCAATTGAAGTATATTAATTTAGCGAGAACATTAGAAGAAACCAGAATTCATACTAAAACAGCGCTTGATGTTGCAGCTGAAGAAGTCGACTACAACAGCGAGAGTTTGCAGGATATCTTAAGATATGGTCGAATAACCGAACTTGTGTCTTTGCCGCATATAGACAAGACCGAGTTTTGTATGAATTTAATTTCTTCGCGGTTAAAACAATATCCGGAAAGACACGTATTTTATATTACAAACGCACACGTTCCAAAGGATAAATTGTACGTTAATAAATATTTCCCGCGTGAGGAAATATTGGAAAGACTACATATTTCGTGTTTTCAATCGTATTTTGAATTAACGCAATTTGTAATTTACTTGAAAGACTTTATAGTTAATACCGCGCGTGTGTCTATTTGTGTAATAGATCCTTTAGCACCGTTCTTAAAATCTTTGGGATTTAGTACTAGAATTTCTACATATAAATTGCTGGGCGATTTGAAAGAGTTGGGTTTTTATAACGACTTCCCTATTTTAATAACAAACAATTTTACTACCGCTTTTTATAAAGGCCAAACGAAAATATCTCCGGTCTTAAATACCACGTTATCGCATAAGGTAGATTCGAGATTAGTACTTAATTCTGTGAAAGATTCCACTTGGAATCTTAGTGTACTTAAATTATAACTTAATTTAGTATGGTATGTTTAATAATATTTATTGGTATTCCTGGGGCTGGTAAAACAACTTTATGCGATAAATTGGCTTTACATCTCCAAGAATCTTATAATATTAAAATATTCTGTTACGATAAAATATTATCGGAATTTTCTAAGCAATCGAGGAATAGTGTCTTCGTAGCAATCGCAAATTATGTAAAGTTATGTACGTGTGATAAAAGAAATATCATTTTTATAGATGATAATATGTACTATAAAAGCATGCGTAAAGAATATTTTCAATTAGCTAAAGAATTGCATTTATCGTACTTGCAAATCTATACAAAGACTGATCTTGACACAGCGTGTGAAAGGAATCGTAAACGAAAACACGTAATTCCTACAGATATCATTAAAAATATGTTTTATAAACTCGAGGAACCTACCGATTTGGAATATACAATTATTTTAAACGCATCTACCGAATTTAATATCAATGTAATTACTAGAATTAGAGATAAAATTGTTGAAGCCTTCGACAGACCAATTACCCCAAATAGTTTCAATTATAAAATACCCGAAGAATCTGTAAAATCTTATTACCAAACGTTGGATTTAATTTTAAGGAAAACTGTAAGAGCGAAGTGTATAGAGAATCCTCACTTATCGAGTAAATATAATAGTATTAGAAAAGAAATTTATAAACTAGTTAAAACTGATCTTAAACAAACATACGGAGAAGAAGATATTTGTAAAATGTTCGATTGTTATCAATAAATTGCGAACGAAATTGAGTTATATTTGAATAAAACACACCTTCATATTGAACACGTGTTGCGCAGTTTATTATAAGTTTTCATGAGCAATACCATTACTGAAGCCATTACAATTTATAATTTACTAATAATAAAATATCCTATTTAACGCAATGTTAACAGCCGAAGAGCATAATATCCGAACGGTAAGTACGTACATTAATGAAAAGTTTTCTCGAAAATCCAGTTGAATCCTATTCGTTAATTGTAACCTAAAATGGAATCCAATTGAGACGCACGAAATCCCTTATTGTATCTACTTGCAGTTTAAGGACTTCCTGCAGTTTTACAACAACATGTCCCAAGTGTGTTTCTCGCATTGCGTGGAAACATTTAACAGTCGGCATTTGGAAAAAGAGGAGGAAGAATGTGTGGATAGGTGCACGAACAAGTTCATCCGGTTCAATCATAGATCTATAGGGCTGTACGCTCTTGCTCAAGAGAAGATCAACGAACAGCGATTAAGGGATGTACAGGCGGAACAAGAACGGATACGGGCCTCGGAGGCTGAACAATCGAATATTACAACAGATGAAAATAATGCGGCGATAACGCAATAGTTTAATTTTTAATTAGTCTTAGCAGAATTAAGCCCTGTTATTCGTAGCCCTGTTATATAGAAATGAATTGTTTTGTTGTGGTGTGTACGGAGAAATATTAAAACCAATAAATGTTTTTTTTTTTAAGTATTTAACATAAATATTTCAATTTATTATATTAATTAAATGATATCAAATTTAACCGCAATTATTTTCATCATGTACAATATAGGGTCAACTTTATTCAATTTTTGTAGTTTATTTAAAATACTATAAATGGTCAAATTCAAGAAATTACAGAAGTCTAAACAGGTCAGAGTAGATGTCGATAGGTTAAAATTAGCTGATGTATGTGAAAAGTACAAGCAGAAAGTGGAAATCATGGCTAATGGAACATCTAGGAACGACATAGATTGCGAATGGAGGGAAATCAGAAATGGGTTAACTACAGCAGCAAATGAAGTATTAGGCACAAAGAAAAGGGCAGGTAGGAGGGAATGGATCACGGAAGAAATAGTTGAAATGATAGAAGCAAGAAGGAAAATTAAAATTGGAAACACAGAAGCAGGACAGAAAAAATATAAGGAACTAAGGAACTTAATTAATAGGAAATGCAAGCTAGCGAAAGAAGAGTGGATAAAAGGAAACTGTGAGGATATTGAGGAGGATATGAGAAGAGGTAAAGTAGATTTGGGCTACAGGAAAATTAAGTCACATTTTTCTAAAGTAAAACCAAAGGGTAACATTATATGTGATAAGCAGGGTAAGGAACTCACAGAAAATAAGGAAAAAGCTAGAAGATGGAAGGAGTATCTTGAAGATTTATATAAAGGTAGGCAGGACATGGAGGAGCTAGAAAATGTGGAACAGATAGATGAGGATGACTTAGGTCCTAGCATACTTAGGTCAGAGTTTCATAGAGCATTAAATGATTTACGGAATAACAAAGCAGCGGGGATTGATATGATACCAGCCGAATTAATAAAACACGCAGGGGAAAAAATGCAGGAGCGATTATACAGGCTAGTTTGTAAAATATATGAGAAGGGAGAAGTACCACAGGATTTTCAGCGTAGTAGAATAGTAACAATGCCGAAGAAAATAGGAGCTAATTTGTGTGAGAACTATAGGACCATTAGCCTACTATCACATGCATCGAAGATATTGTTAAAGATTATTTATAGGAGATTAGAAAATAAAGTAGAGGAAAGGCTAGGAGAAGATCAGTTTGGTTTTAGGAAAAACAGAGGGACGAGAGAGGCGATTCTAGCACTAAGAACGGTAGTAGAAAAAAGAAAGAGGGTAGGAAAGGTAACTTGCATAGCTTTTGTAGACTTAGAAAAGGCATTTGACAATGTAGATTGGGACATAATGTTTAGAATTTTAAAAGAAACGGGTATAGATTATAAGGATAGGAGAATAATTTTTAATTTATATAAACACCAAACTGCCTTAGTTAGAATTGAGGGGGAAGAAGAGGTAGCAAAAATAGGGAAGGGAGTTCGGCAGGGATGTACACTTTCACCGTTATTATTTAATCTATATATAGAAGATGCAATAAACAAAGTAAAAGAAGAGTATAGTGTAGGTGTGAATGTACAGGGAGAGAAAATATATATGCTGAGATTCGCCGACGATATAGCTATATTGGAAGAAAGCGAAAAGAATTTAGAAAGGGTATTGAATGGTATGCAGGCAGTATTGACTAGGGATTTTAACATGAAAATAAATATAGGTAAAACTAAAGTGATGAGGTGTGACAAAAAGGAATGCAGTAGAAAAATGAGGATCACAATAGGAGATAATAGAATCGAAGAAGTGTCAGATTTTTGTTATTTAGGCAGTAGAATCACAAAAGATAATCGAAGCAAGGTAGATATAAAGTGTAGGATAGCACAGGGTAGGAAGGCATTCGTAGAAAAAGAACAGATTTTAAGATCAAATATTGACTTGGGTATTAGAAAAAGATTACTGAAGGTATATGTTTGGAGTGTAGCACTGTACGGGTGTGAGGCGTGGACTATAGGAAAGGAAGAGATGCGTAGATTAGAAGCACTTGAAATGTGGTGTTATAGGAGGATGATGAGGATTGGTTGGGAAGATAAAGTAACAAATGAAGCTGTACTAGAGTTAGTAGGGGAGAAGAGAAGTATTTGGAGAGTGTTACAGCGTAGGAGAGACAGATTAGTAGGGCATATTCTTAGGCATGGGGGGATTATGCAATTGATCATAGAAGGTAGAGTGGAGGGAAAGAGAGGTGTAGGTAGGCCTAGATTGGAGTATGTGAGTCAGATAGTTGAAGACGTTGAGATGAATAGCTATAGGGAGATGAAGGGATTAGCTCAGGATAGATCGGCATGGCGTGCTGTTTCCAACCAATCTTTAGGATTGCGGACTCTTTAACTAACTATAAATGGTTACAATTTTAATTTTTTTATTAACAAGGAATCAATTATTTGAATTTGCCGCGAATTGTGCCCAAGGAGTAGACCAACAAAATGAATGATAAATCCAAATAAAAATGCGATTAATTAATCTCTCGTCATTATATTTACGTATTACTGAAGAATAAAATTAATTTTAATTAAAAAAATATATATACGATGTACAATTTTACTTGTTCCACTCCTACATTTTTTTTTCCGCAGAGAATAAATACACGCACAACAAGAATCTATTAAATTATTATTTTCTTCGAGAATAAAGCAAATGTTTTTCGCATAATTAGCGTTAATAACGAAAATAAATATTTTGATTGCATTTATGCGATTGTAAATATAATTCGTGTCCACCAATCAAAGCGAGCCAACAATCTGTGCGCTTGCAACACGTACCTGTGTTAAGCCACGTCAATAAAGAGAGCGGGAATTAGCACATACCGCTGTTACGGAACAAGGATAACACTCAATGGCATTTCCATATCGACTACACGACTAGAAAAGTCCGTCTATTTCCCCGTTGCGTTCACTCGTCGTGTACATGCACGCCGTATTGCAGAAAATCTGCCGGCTTCTGGGAATATTTAGACCGTTCAATTGTTATTATATTGTCGAATTATGTATCTAACGTCGTTATTTCTCGGCTTGTGCCTAATTGGCGCTGGGTGCTTGGCCGGTGAAGCCGACGTGATCGATTTGGGGGACAGCGACTTCGAGGACCGCATCAAGGAATTTGAAGCCGCCTTGGTCATGTTCTACGCTCCGTGGTACGTATATCGCATTATCTATGTCCTTCGTGTCCGCACGACTAGCAAGAATTGTTCTCAAAAAAAACGTTTAACGCAAATACAATATTTAGGATACCGTCACCATTAGCAATGTGCGCTGTATGTACAACTTTCTTATCGTGTAATTTGATATTTTCTGAAGATGAAATATATAAAGAATAGACGATATAGTTAATATAAACGAATAGCTGAAGGATATTATACTTCCGGTACGATTCTGGCTGAGAATAGGGATAATGAATTAGTGCATGTTCCGCGATACAGTTGTGTGTACGAAGTTGGCTACTCCCCAGGGGTATTAAGGTTGTCAAATTTTCGATGCATCAATTGATCCTCGGGCAGGTCTTTAATACCTACTATTTTGACATTTTGACATTTTCAATTTTACTTAATTTAGTATTTTATCAATTATGCAGCTAGAATATTTAAATCAATTGGAATTCTTTTTGTTTTTCTAAACTCCAGGTTTTCATCGTATAGTTTCAGTTGCCTATATTTATGTTTCTTTCCCTATCCGGCTATCCTTTCCCTTTCCCTAGCCAGAATCGTACCATATTTCCTGAGCAGTTATTAAAGAAATTACAAATACAGGTGTGGGCACTGCAAGAAATTGAAGCCAGAATATTCGAAGGCTGCCGAAGACCTTTTACGCAACGAGCCTCCGGTGTACTTGGTGAAAGTGGACTGTACGGAAGCTGGTAAGGACACGTGTAGCAAGCACAGCGTGAGTGGTTATCCCACGCTGAAGATATTCAAGCATGGCACGGTGACGCAGGATTACCAAGGACCGCGCGACGCTAACGGTATCGTTAAGTATATGAAATCGCAAGTCGGGCCTAGCTCCAAAGAAGTGCAATCTCTCGAGGAATTGGAGAAATTTATCAGTCCTGAGAATGAGCCCACCATTGTCGGCTTCTTCGCGAAGGAAACGGATCTTAAGGGAACGTTCACTAAAGTGGCCGACAAGCTCTCCGATAAAATGCGATTCGCGCACACTACTAATAAGGAGCTCATTGAACACCAAAAGGAAACGTAAGAAATCTTTATTTTTAAACAATCTCGTGAGAGCAATTAATTTGCCACGTATATTTTCAATTTTCAACTATCCTACATGCACTTCAATTAACACTAATAAATATGTTTCCTATACTTTTTCTCCACCGAACACACAAAAAATTGCTAATACTTTATCTAACAGCAACGAGATATTAAATAATAGTCTATAATTCTAATAGTCCAACCTAATATAAACATTTTTTCCTTTCTGAATTTCCGAAAAACGATGAATTTTGTCGATATACAAGTATACATGAGCGCTTTTGTTTTAACGCACAATTTCTCGTGTATTTTGTTAGCGACGGTATCGTTCTGTTCCGGGCTCCGCGATTGCGAAACATGTTCGAACCTGATACGGTGGTATACCAAGGCGTAGCGGATGCTGACAAGCTGGAAGGGTTTATAAGAGAACATTTGTAAGAATCGCATATTGATAAAACCACTCGGACTAGTGTAAATATCGCGCGGTTTTTAGCCATGGTCTCGTTGGCTACCGAAGACCCGACAACAAGGGGGAGTTCAACAATCCGCTGATCGTCGCCTACTACAACGTGGATTTCGTGCGAAACAGCAAATTGACCGGGTACTACCGTAATCGCATCTGCAAGGTGGCCAAGGCGCATGAGGACCTCTCCTTCGCCATTAGCAATAAAGACGAGTTCCAGCACGAGCTGAACGAGTACGGTGTGGACTACCTCCAGGGTGACAAGCCGAAGATTCTCGCGCGCGACGCCCAGAATCGCAAGTTCGTGATGAGCGAGGAGTTCTCCACGGAAGCGCTCGAGAAGTTCGTGCAAGACTTGCAGGCCGGCCTGCTGGAGGCGTACCTTAAATCGGAACCGATACCGGAACAGAATAACGAGCCGGTGAAAGTGGGAGTCGCGAAGAACTTCGATGATCTCGTCATGAACGCCGATAAGGATGTACTGATCGAGTTTTACGCACCGTGGTGCGGACATTGTAAAAAGCTAGTTCCGATTTACGATGAGGTTGCCAAAAAGGTATGATGAGTTAATGAAGAATTTTCCAGCCTATCCTAAACAGGTTCCTTATATTATAATTATCTTTATACCATATATTTATATCATCAAATCATTTAAGTTTTTTTTACAGCTTTGCCCCAAAGGGGAAGGCAAAGGTTTACTCCACGGGGTCTGGAACGAGATTTAAAATAAATTAAAATGGGGGGGGGGGGGGGGGGGTGGTAACTACAAAATTATATACACCTTATTTCCATTTTTGGAGATATTTCACGTTTTCTTCAATATTTCCGGTATTTCTTTGTATTTACTTATTTTTAAAATATTTCCATGTGCGAATATCGACTGATTATCATGTATTTCTTAATATTTGCTCGCATTGTCGGTATTTACTGATACTTCCGATAGTTTCTGATATTACTACTATTCATTGATATTTACTTATATTTCCTATGTTTAATGATAATCTTTACCCTATTTACTGATATTATTCGATTTATAAACGCGTATTTATCGATATTTCGTGAGATTTCTCGTATTTGCAGATAATCACCAGTACTTCCGATAATTACAAATGTTTTCTATGTTTACGGGTATTTCCTATCTTTAATGATGATATTTTCAGATATTTAGTAAGATTTCCTACATTTTCTAACATTTCTAGGTAATTTATCATATTTCCTACAATTACAAATATTTCTTGTATTTGCTTGTATTAATGCCTATTATATTTTTTTGTATGTAGGCCTTTTGGACACCATTTTTTCTAAGAAGGTTATAGAACAGTAGGAATTATGTAGGAACTTGATATTTTTATCAAAAACGCTTCATACATTTACCACATCACTTCAAAATTAAATTTACTCTTTATAATGGACATATATGTGTTCTAATCTTGATTCAGTTGGAAGGCGAAGATGTAACGTTGGTGAAATTTGACGCGACCGCTAATGACGTACCATCCGAGTACGATGTGCGCGGTTTCCCGACGTTATATTGGGTACCACGCAATGGGAAACCGGTACGCTATGAGGGCGGCCGCGAGACTCAAGACTTCATCACGTACATCTCGAAGCACGCCACCAATGAGCTCACCAGCTTCGATCGTAGCGGCAAATCGAAAGAGCCGGGCAAGACTGAGCTGTAATAGCGCACGCGCCAGCGTCATAAGCGCCCGCGCCTTGTGATTACGCATCTACTTCTGTTACTGTATCTGTTTTGTAATTGTCATTCTCGTGTGTGCAATGTCGTTCGTAGTATGTAAGTTTCAAATTTTCATATGATTTTTGTACACATTTCAATTGATTAATTAGCAGTTTTATAATCTATCAATTGTTTTCCACGAATTCTATTCTAGTAATAAAACCGATTAATTTTTTATTAAAAAAAGCGATGTTTTATTTTCGGAATTACCTCAAATTGACTTTCTTTAATTTTTTAAGTAGCAAGTTGATAACTAGGTGCACCGTGCACATATAGTCTATAGTTTGTTAGAGGTATCCAACTTTCTATATCGAATTCTCTTACTATTATTTCGCCGTTTGGTTCATCGAGTGTTAGATGTCGACATTGTTTAAACATCGGAGAAAAATAATTGCAGATGTATTTATCTATTCTTATATTATTAAAATAGATAGATATATTGCTACAAATAACAAGCATTGTTAAATGCATTTAAATAATTTATTCACACCGAGTTCGAAAATAATTTCGTAAAAATACTGCGGAGTTTTCCTATTTATTATTAAAATTCCGAATGATTATTGCATATGAATCTATTGACTGCATTAAACGTTAAAATCGCTAAATATATTGAATAGGAATGAAATATAGTCATCGTAATGTGATTTATGGCATGGAAATTGATATAAAATAAACCCATAAATAGATAGCTCTATTATAGTTAATTAAAAATATAAATTCGCATTTAACAATACAAAATAAAGTAAAATAAACAACTGCTGTTACTATTGTGTAACTTTATTGTTTTGGCCATTAAAATATTTTGTCCATTTTGAAAATATTTCCAGTGATAAATAATTGTAAATGACTTTTTCAATTGTGAAAAGAAAACGTGGTGCTGGTTTGTTTATTATTTCATATATATTACATTAATTCTGTTTTGCAACTATGCTCTGTTAGAGCTCAAACCGAATTTTCCATTCTCCATATGGAAACATGGAAAATGGCCTTTATACAGTTCGGTACGAACGATAAACTTTACGGTATACGTGAAGCATGCTTTTGCTGTTTCATTAGTGAAAAGTACCTTGTTTGCAGCCAAACATACATACAGAGGCACTGCGGGTATACAAAAGTGTACTACGTCCGGTCCTGTAAAATAAAAACACAATTTCTTCTCTTCTCATTAAATATTCGAGTTACTGTTGTTCTACTTTAGTAATTGTAACAAATGAAGCTGTACTAGAGTTAGTAGGGGAGAAGAGAAGTATTTGGAGAGTGTTACAGCGTAGGAGAGACAGATTAGTAGGGCATATCCTTAGGCATGGGGGGATTATGCAATTGATCATAGAAGGTAGAGTGGAGGGAATGAGAGGGGTAGGTAGGCCTAAATTGGAGTATGTGAGTCAGATAGTTGAAGACGTTGAGATGAATAGCTATAGGGAGATGAAGGGATTAGCTCAGGATAGATCGGCATGGCGTGCTGTTTCTAACCAATCTTTAGGATTGCGGACTCTTTAACTAACTAACTACTTTAGTAATTATGATATATAAGTTTTCGTTGTTTTCAAATCAGTTTTTCGCTTTGTTCATGAAAAATTTCAGCATAACAAAAATTACCGACAGATTTTCCTCCGACGCGCTTTCCATCGACCTCAATATCAACGGCCATTGTTAATTCATTCGCTTTGTAACTTGCTCGGATACAAACTAAAAATAAAACCGTGTCAGTAGATGGGGATTTTTAAGAAACACGACGTAAAGATTAGTTACATTCGATACAATTTCTTGTCCTTAAATGAATATCCTGAATGGAGAAAGGAACTTAGTTATAATACCCATTTACCATGAACAGGGTAATACTTGATTCAATCAATTATTTAATATCCTGATTATAATTTATATTTAAAATTGAACGTGTTGAATATTTATGAAATAATACTAACCGGGCGGAGATTTCAGCAGTTTCGCTTGGAAACAACAGGAACAATTCAAATTAGCGCACTTGCATTTTGGAAGACCTAGTCTGCCCAATTGAGGGTCGTTGGAAGCTTTAACCAAAACTGTGGTCGGTTCTGAAAAATAATATATACATTTTTTTTTGCAAAGTATGATTCTATAACATAAAAACCACCGTATTCGAAAGTTAGAATCAGCGATGAGCATACTATCAAAAATAGTATCCAAATGAACAAAAACAATTTTACCTCCATGTTTGGATATTGCGCAATGATTAAAGTCAAGCTAGAATTTTTACCTTTATAGATACATAACAATTGATATCTGGAATAATATAATAGCACGTCGATATGGTGGTTTATTTCACTAATCGCCTTCATAATATATTAAACAGCGAAATTATGCGTGGATAAAAATAATTCACGGCCACGCTGATTTATTCCCGCAATAAATGAGCGAATTCTAAGAAAACATTGCCTCGTGGCAATACAAATAATGGTTCGCATCCTAAGCTATTTTACACTGAAATTTATCAACATTTAGCCAGCTCACATTGTCAATGCAGCGACAATTAGTTTGTAGATAGATCATATATGCGGTTGGAGGTAAATGGATTCCTGGTATCCTGCGCCTTCTCCGTCACGTTATTTCTCAATCGTATTGCAATAATTACCAAATATGTCACTGAGCGCCGTCCTACCCGGTCCTTCGGACATCGTGACAAGGGTGAATCTATCTATCGGTATCTATCTACTATCTGGCGCCAACTCAAAATCAGTATAGTGAATTAATTAAAGGACTTTCTGACATCATTAGTCACTTAGTCAACCGAGCTGAATGCGCATATTAATAGACACATGTATATACAAGTATAAATATTTATTTATACTTGCGATATATTCATTTTGTTCGTGGTAATGTTCATTTTTATTACGAAACGTTCATTTACAGTACGAAAAGGCTTATGAAAATTCCGCGAATTAGAGCCCATCGACGAGACAATATTTTGCGACCTTTTGTGATAGATAGTTAATAATTTCAGGGATTAATTGCACGCTAACTTCTTCATTTCCGTATTATATATATACTATATCTATTCACCGTAACGTCTTTTTCTGCCCTTATGCCTTTTATATCTGGTTACATATCACCACTATGTCTAAGAATACGACCTATTAATCTCTCTCGCTCAGTCTTACTCTGTAGTTTCTTCCCAATGTATCTATTTTCATTAGCTTCATACAGCACCATATTACAAATAATTTTACTATTTGCATCTTTTCCTGTTGTCCACTTCCCACAACCGTACGCATATGTCTTTATTAATCTTGTCCTAATGCCTTATTCAATATAAAATTCGCTCCCTTGCTACGAATGACTTCCTCAATTTGCACGCCTATACTTTAATCTTGTTTGTTGTATCTTCTATATACAGGTTAAATAATAACGGCGAAAGTGTACATCCCTGCCTGACTCCCTTTCCTATCCTCGCTATCTCTTCTTCCCCATCAATTCTAACTAAAGCCGTTTGACGTTCATATAGATTGAAAATAATTTTACAATCTCGTTTTTTTTTCTTTCGATTCTAAACATAATGACTCAATCTACTTTATCTTTTCTAACTATTCTATAAATGCTATGCAAGTTGCTTTTCCTATTTTCATTTGAGAAGAGAGCGATGTTCTAATTCAATGAAGGCATAATAAATTTTCTAAGTATTTGCCAATAAGCGGACAGATTTTATTATTCAAACAAATTGTTCCGTACTTTATTTTCGCTGCAGCTTTAGAAGAGAGCAATCTAATTTCACCGTCATTCACTGTCAATACCTCGACATGCTTGTCTCGATAATTATACATTTGAGTGGATAACGATAGAAAGTGCTCACAAGTGAACCGGTCCCTCATTTCTGCAGAAACATAATTTATTCTCGCCGGTACTTACGGGCAGATATGTCGTACTTCATATCGGACTTTACAGCTGGGCGTCATTGTCATAATATTCTCGTTGAGAATTGTAAATAGTATTATTCTATTGTCTACGCAGAATGTGCAATACTTACAACCTGTTAATAGTAGGAATACACTGCCTGTTAATTTTCAAACGTTTGTTGCCATTATTGTTAAATATTGCGCGTTGCTAATCGCATCTCTTGTGTCAGTATATGTACAAGAGTCGATTTATTTTGTTGTTGTTTACACGTTCGGCGAAGAGCGATCTTTTTTGTTCTTATTACAGGCACGGATTTATCTTGTATAAATCTCTGCTACCGTATTGCCAATTCAATAACATACTCCTCCCCCAAATTGCTTTAAACGCGCTTTTAATTACCGTTTATTAACGTCAATGCGTGCGAAGAAGACTTCTACAGTATCGGACTTGACAAATTTCATACAGTCCCCTAAAATGTAGCAACATCGCCAAGTTGATACATAAATAAATACAACCGCACTATTGACGCGCAAATAATATTGTTGTTTTTTGGCAGCGGCTTGTCAAATTTTCAGCAATTTCGACGGGATTATCCTGGAATAAACCAATGATACGGCAATGTAGATATTTAAAGGATTCAAAATGTAATATGATATATAAAATTTTTTAAAGCGCGGGGTTCAAAATGAGAATCCATATTTTTGCGTATGCGAGCGAAGAATTGCGATTGTTTCGCGCAATTTAATAGGCTCGTATCTGGACATTTTGCATTTGTTGGAAAATTCTTTTCGTTACGAACGGACGTAATTTTTATTTGCAGAATGTGCGTCCGGATCTGGTAAATCGGATGCAGATACGAGTAAGCATATACGGCATGTGTTTTTCAGCGAGTAATATACCATAGTACATCATGTTATAATTATGATACTTAACGGAAAAGCGGTCTAAATGGCCACCTCTTGTCTGAGATGCCTCGCAAACACTTCACTCTATATATATATCTTAAGGTACGCGTACACTTCTCGGCAGTAATTAATACAATGTGGAAAAACCGATCTGGGTCGGTGCTTAGAAAATTTGCAAAAAAAACCATGGAGATACGAAGACCGTAAGGTCGAGCTGTCTTGGTGTATGCAAACAAGACGGATTATTTGATAAATCTGTGTATTCGTACTAAACGGTACATCTGGTTATATAAAACATCACCCAAAAACTGTAACACAAGTTTTGGGTGATGTTTAAAACAATTATTTAACGCCGTAGTGGCGATTTTACAATGTACAGTTTTTTACGTATTCTTGCGCGGTCATTATAATGTCTTTAGTATCAAAATACGTCATTGTTGCGTATGATTATATTTCAAACGCCCGTTTTCTGTTAAGAAATGAAAGACGGTTTATAAAAAAAATCCACGCGCCAATTCATCCTCTGTTTCTTTTCATCATTTCGCGAACGAGTTCTGGACGAACCAATTAATTATTATATTATTTTACACCTATCGATAGTTCACTTAAAAATCTTCATTTATCCATAAAAATTATTATAGAAGTATCTTATACTAGGTCAGTACAAGTTCGATATACGAAGCAACCAATATCATAAATATTAATAAGTTAATTATGTTAGAAAACTGTAAGCTTATTAGCGATGGCAAACTGTAGGTCACTTTGAGGACCTAGTTCGTAGTTCATAGTTCATTTCAATGTACCCTGCACGAACTATAGGTCGTGAACTACTAACATCTTTTTAAAATAAACTAGTTCACGACCTATATAAAATACACGCACATACTGAAAATAATCTGTTTTTTTCTCAATATAAAAATATTAAATAGTAAAAAATAAATAAATTGAAATATTTCAATACTTATTTTGAATTAAGAATGAGGAAGAAAAAACAACAATGTTTATAATTTATACAAAACATATATATAAGGAAATATAATTTCGTTCCGTTCACGAACACACATAAATGTTAGTACCTACTGCTATTGGTACTGTATATGTAATGTATACTATACTGCATCGTTTACGAGCCGTTGTGATTCATGAACGGTTTAATACGGTTCAGAGTGAACGGTTCGCGAGTGAACTACACATCGCTACAGCTTATATACAAAATTAAGAATATTGCAATTAAACATATTTTTTACTTAAGAGAGAATAAGCATATTCACAATTTTTATTCAAGAAATGCGGAAAAAAATCACTTGTACAACGTTAGATATATACAAATTCGATATATGAAGAAACCAAAATCACGAATATTAATAAGTTAATTATGTTAGAAAACTGTAAGCTTATTAGCGATGGCAAACTGTAGGTCACTTTGAGGACCTAGTTCGTAGTTCATAGTTCATTTCAATGTACCCTGCACGAACTATAGGTCGTGAACTACTAACATCTTTTTAAAATAAACTAGTTCACGACCTATATAAAATACACGCACATACTGAAAATAATCTGTTTTTTTCTCAATATAAAAATATTAAATAGTAAAAAATAAATAAATTGAAATATTTCAATACTTATTTTGAATTAAGAATGAGGAAGAAAAAACAACAATGTTTATAATTTATATAAAACATATATATATATATATATATATAAGGAAATATAATTTCGTTCCGTTCAGCAACACACTTGATCACGTAAATGTTAGTACCTACTGCTATTGGTACTGTATATGTAATGTATACTATACTGCATCGTTTACGAGCCATTGTGATTGATGAACGGTTTAGTACGGTTCAGAGTGAACGGTTCGCGAGTGACCTACACATCGCTACAGCTTATATACAAAATTAAGAATAATGCAATTAAACATATTTTTTACTTAAGAGAGAATAAGCATATTCACAATTTTTATTCAAGAAATGCGGAAAAAAATCACTTGTACAACGTTAGATATATACAAATTCGATATATGAAGAAACCAAAATCACGAATATTAATATGTTAATTATGTTAGAAAACTGTAAGCTTATTAGCGATGGCAAACTGTAGGTCACTTTGAGGACCTAGTTCGTAGTTCATAGTTCATTTCAATGTACCCTGCACGAACTATAGGTCGTGAACTACTAACATCTTTTTAAAATAAACTAGTTCACGACCTATATAAAATACACGCACATACTGAAAATAATCTGTTTTTTTCTCAATATAAAAATATTAAATAGTAAAAAATAAATAAATTGAAATATTTCAATACTTATTTTGAATTAAGAATGAGGAAGAAAAAACAACAATGTTTATAATTTATACAAAACATATATATAAGGAAATATAATTTCGTTCCATTCACCAACACACTTTATCACATAAATGTTAGTACCTACTGCTATTGGTACTGTATATATAATGTATACTATACTGCATCGTTTACGAGCCGTTGTGATTCATGAACGGTTTAGTACGGTTCAGAGTGAACGGTTCGCGAGTGACCTACACATCGCTAGAGCTTATATACAAAATTAAGAATAATGCAATTAAACATATTTTTTACTTAAGAGAGAATAAGCATATTCACAATTTTTATTCAAGAAATGCGGAAAAAAATCACTTGTACAACGTTAGATATATACAAATTCGATATATGAAGAAACCAAAATCACGAATATTAATATGTTAATTATGTTAGAAAACTGTAAGCTTATTAGCGATGGCAAACTGTAGGTCACTTTGAGGACCTAGTTCGTAGTTCATAGTTCATTTCAATGTACCCTGCACGAACTATAGGTCGTGAACTACTAACATCTTTTTAAAATGAACTAGTTCACGACCTATATAAAATACACGCACATACTGAAAATAATCTGTTTTTTTCTCAATATAAAAATATTAAATAGTAAAAAATAAATAAATTGAAATATTTCAATACTTATTTTGAATTAAGAATGAGGAAGAAAAAACAACAATGTTTATAATTTATACAAAACATATATATAAGGAAATATAATTTCGTTCCGTTCACCAACACACTTTATCACATAAATGTTAGTACCTACTGCTATTGGTACTGTATATATAATGTATACTATACTGCATCGTTTACGAGCCGTTGTGATTCATGAACGGTTTAGTACGGTTCAGAGTGAACGGTTCGCGAGTGACCTACACATCGCTAGAGCTTATATACAAAATTAAGAATAATGCAATTAAACATATTTTTTACTTAAGAGAGAATAGGCATATTCACAATTTTTATTCAAGAAATGCGGAAAAAAATCACTTGTACAACGTTAGATATATACAAATTCGATATATGAAGAAACCAAAATCACGAATATTAATAAGTTAATTATGTTAGAAAACTGTAAGCTTATTAGCGATGGCAAACTGTAGGTCACTTTGAGGACCTAGTTCGTAGTTCATAGTTCATTTCAATGTACCCTTCACGAACTATAGGTCGTGAACTACTAACATCTTTTTAAAATGAACTAGTTCACGACCTATATAAAATACACGCACATACTGAAAATAATCTGTTTTTTTCTCAATATAAAAATATTAAATAGTAAAAAATAAATAAATTGAAATATTTCAATACTTATTTTGAATTAAGAATGAGGAAGAAAAAACAACAATGTTTATAATTTATATAAAACATATATATATATATATATATATATATATATATATATATATATATATATAAGGAAATATAATTTCGTTCCGTTCAGCAACACACTTGATCACGTAAATGTTAGTACCTACTGCTATTGGTACTGTATATGTAATGTATACTATACTGCATCGTTTACGAGCCATTGTGATTGATGAACGGTTTAGTACGGTTCAGAGTGAACGGTTCGCGAGTGACCTACACATCGCTACAGCTTATATACAAAATTAAGAATATTGCAATTAAACATATTTTTTACTAAAGAGAGAATAGGATAGAATAGAATAAATTTTAATACTAGAAATGCGGAAAAAGTCTTCTTCACTTGTACAATGTTAGAACTAATAAGGGAAAGAATGACTTTAGTTTTGCGGCAGTTCAACGGATTGTCGTCTGTCGCCGCTTTTGTCGCCGCTTTTGTCGCCGTGGCGAAGTTGTGCATTCTGTAGATAATAAAGGTTCGCATGTTCGCGTATATTGTTGTTATATTCTTACTTCGCACCTTGCTATATAAAATCCTACACGTAAATGACGTTATGTCGCTAATAACATCACGCTGTATACCAGCAATGATGTCTCGCCCGTATAATAAATATCGCAAAAATTCTATATGCGATCGTAAAAATGGAGATATTTTAATTTGTACAGCATTCTGTATTTATATAACAAAGAAACGATATATTTTATGGCGACGATAAGATAGATTTATAATTAATTTATATCGAAATATATATTATTCAACAAAAAAATGAATACTCGTTGCATTGACAATTATTTTCTGCTAGATAAATGATGGATTGTGTAAGTTTCTCTTGATGATTATTTTATCAAGTATTAACATCGTTTTAATAGTGTAACCCCCACAATGCGCTTCAATAGTTAATAAACCGACATCAGTCGCTGTATAAAACAACAGCAGAATTTATTGTTCGAAACCGTCGAGTAAAATGCATCATGGCAATAATCGTTATATCGTAGTTTATTCAGAACTTGTATTGAATTATTTCCTACGTGTTCGGGCATATGCGTTCGTATCATACACACAGACACATCGTCTTCATCTACATTTTACCTATCATCATCGTGTAGATACTCCTATCAGGTGGGTGCACCATATGTGCTTTGGACACGTCGCGACGCCACGGCGGGACGGCGCCGGGACCGGCCGACGCGGCCAAAGGGCGCAACGTGTTTTAACCAGCCTGGAGCGGTGGTCGCGTCCAGCAAATCCCCGAAACTAAGCGGGGTACAGGAGTGGTCGCCTGACAACGTGCCTGTCTGTCGCTTAGCATATGCAGGAATGTGCGAGAGCAACAGAGATGTGAGACGAGCGTGTGAGAGTTGTTACGTTCTTCGCATTCGCTTTGAGAATTGTTTGGCGTTGTCGAGTGCAAGAATTAACTGGCCGGAGTTTCGAAAGTATAATAGCCAGAAAAGTTTCTGTTGGCGTCTCGCAAAAACAATAGTCAACAAAAAATCTGCTCCCTCCAGAAATTATTGTATATACAATTTTCGAGCTTATAACTAACAAATAAACAAAATTTTTAGTGGGCGATAAAATTTTCTTCGATCGATTTGACCTTCTTTCTGCGCGGTCGGAGTTGGTGGATTCAATTGTGCTTTTATATAATGATCTCGGTGAATAAAGTTAATTTTCTGAAGCCCTGTTTAATTCCGTGGTGCCTACACACGTCGACTTAGTTTCTGTATGCTGCTTTTAATAATGTCGTGTGGGTAGATGAAAAATATATAGTTATATAGCGTACAATACGTACGTTCGTACGTGCATCTTTGTGCATCTTCGACTTTGTGTTTCGTGTGTCTGTATACATACCAGAATGCATCGCATTAGGGCCTTGTTACGCTGCCCCGCAGTGTACAATTTGCGGTGTTTTGAAACCGTTATTTGGCTGCGCTGCGAAATATTGTTTGTCGTTTTAAAATTGATGAAGTACTGCCTATAGTAGTTAGCATACGCCAAAGAAACTGTGGCTTGTTTACTATATACCCTACCATTCGTTGAGAAATAGATATTTGAAACTATAAAATATGTGTAGGTTCTTTTGCCACTTCGGGAACGGTATTGAAATTTCATCGCAGCGAACACGAAATATATTGAAATTTCGCAGTTCGTTCATCAAGCATATTTTCTGTTCTTTTTTTGTCAATTGCATCCCAAATTTTTATAAAAATATAGTGCGGTAAAAGTAATTACTTGTAAAGAATGTCCCTCTGTGCATTTAACGACGAAGAAGATGCTGGTACATATTAAAACTTTCACGACAATTCTCAATTATATCTGGATGTAGATTTTTGGATTTGACGCATTTTTTTTTGTAACCAATACTGCAATAAAACTACGTTTAGTATACAGAGTATATTTTTCCGCATAGAAATTCATGAGAAAAAATCATTATCTTTGTAGGAGCGGAAACAAATTTCCAAAGCAACAGATTATTATTCGATTTTTATTATCTCGCGCGCTGCAGAGCAGCGTAATAAGGCCCTTACACAGGTAACAATGATTCGTACCGCACTTACGACCATTTTTTTTTGACATACCTTCGGCCAGGTAAGTATTTCATTTTTATATAAGCGATCGTTTGTAATATATTTGAGTTTCTCGTTTTTATTTGAAGGTGTTTATTAATTATATCCTTTTTCACTGGCAGAATTTGCAGTGTGTGCAACACCCTGTATAGAATTGCAATAAAATAATTTCAGCGTGCTCGTACTTGATCATTTTTTTCGGCGCCAGAGAATTAATAACTTTTCTTACATGTATTGCGGTTTCTCGTAAAGCTGGTGTATATTAATCGTAGATAATTTTCAGACGCCAGCAATATTTAACGTGAGCAATTTACATATAAGTACTTTTATTTGTTCCGACTAATAACATATAAATATATTTTACATTTTGCTAGCAAAACGTTTAATTTATGAAAAACTAATTTAACGACCGTATAAATGAATTAAATTGATCCAACTGTATGGCTAGAAGAGAAAATGAAATGTTAATTATCAAATCACTCTTGCGGTAATGCAAGAATGTTTAAAGGGTCGTATTTTATAACTTCAAATATAACAAAAGTTCGTGGAATTGTTTTTTTTTGTTCTTTTAATAAATATCCTACAAAATTAATTCCATTGTAGAATAGAGCCGTATATGTTGGTCCTAAAATATCAAATTAGTGGGTGGCCATTGCGAGTGTCCACTTTTACCCATGTTTCGATTTTTATCGATACTCGTCCATTTAGATCCATGATTGGATCTAACGAAAAAAAAACAACGATTGATTTCGTGTGTGGTTTGTGTCGCATTTCTCTGATTAATTCCCGAGCAGACCCTTAAAAACGAACAGGAACAAAACAATATCAACCTGCCGTTTATATTACTTCGAAAATACGACGATAAAATAACCGAATCTGAGACAAATTCGTTTAAAATATGTTTGAATAAGAGTTGGGATTTGTTTATACTTCAGCCATTGATTGTTAAATAAAAACTTTGTAGCCATTTGTGGGAATATTCGATGTTCGATTTGAATGTGTTGTTCTCATCGATGATCGAATTATTCTTCAATCGAATTTAGGTTTTAAGCATTGTGCAACAAAAGACAATCGTGATGCCGCATAATAGGAACTTTATGTTATGTTATGTCTTCGAGTGTACTTTTTTAGTGGCACATCAAGAAAGCTCGCTGAGAAACTTGGCTATACGAATAATAAAAATCTATCCGAGAAGTTCAATTTACGTAAAGTTGGTTCTTATTATAGGAAATCAGTTCTCGAGTGGTACAAACTTTAATATCGTTTGGACTGCGCGTTTTAAACGTACACCGGCAGCGTTCTTTCCGTAATATATAATATGTAAGTCATCTGACATCCGCAGACGCATGTATATAGGCTTTAATCAAATCGAAAGTTTCAATATACGAATAATCCTTTAGCCGTGAATCCTGTGACGCTATTCCAGGAAATATATGATAGAGCGAACGCGTCGCAGCGAATATATTCAAAGGTAATTACGACATTTATTACAGCGAACGTTTTTCATATTCGACGCAAAAGTTATATGAATGAAAAATTGATAATCAACCATCGATTATAAATATGTTTTTTTTCTTCAAGAAATACAAGTCCTTTCTTAAATATTGCGAAAAAAAATCGATGCGTCGAAAATTTTTTTTTTTTAGAATTTTTGAAGCACTACTCTATAGCATATGTTCACTATGTGCACTGCAGGCGCAAATATAGGAAATGACCATTCTCCGGAATTGTCACCGGTATAATATTTACCGGATCAATATTTGACGTGGTGATAGTGTAAATAAAACGCGGCTTTTCTCTACAAGTTTTTTTCCCCGCAAAACTAATAATATCCATAAGATACGCACTGTATATACCGATCTGAACATACCAACACAAATAGGTATGTGTTCGAGAAAAAAAAATGGTTTCTTTCCAGAGAATCGTGTGATTTGATTGCAATGATATTTTTATAGAAAATGGGGTCTTTCGTATCAATAAATATTGTCAATATTAACATATTTTTTTGTGGATTCTATTTTTATATGTAAAAAATATATATACCAGATTTTTATTAATATATAAATATTATAAATATATATAAAAATATATATAAATATTAATAAATATATAAGATATATAAATAAATGTTTGCAATTTTATAATATTTGTTTGAGATGTTTTTTTGGCGGCAGTGTTAAAATATTTTTGTGGTATTTCTAGACACTGTTGACAATAATTTCTTTATAATTTGATAAATATATATTTACGGAAATTTACAGTCGTTTATATAATAAATATTTTCTCCTAGTCAATTTTTTTTTATATAAAGTATTTTCCTATAAAAAGCTTTTTTTTTTTAAATTGTACATGCAACAGTTTTTATAAAAGCATATATTTTTTGTAATATTGGTGATACTATAAGTATTTTCGAAAATTTCTGGGAATATTAAATAACAATTATAAACCATATAAATGTGTGAAATAACTGAAAATAATTTGAAAAAACGTGTTGTTTTATATCAGCAGTTACATTAAGTATGGCAACGGTGGATGGGACTTTTGCACTATGACACATGCGCAACATGCTCAGACATATAAATACTATCTACGTCATCATAGAAAAATGTACATAAGGACAAATATTATGGAAAAAAAATAAAAAATTGAACAGTAAATATTTCAAAAGGCAAATATTCTTATTTTCATATATTCTAGTTGTAGAAAAAGATTATTTTTTTCGTGGAAGACACGATTTCAAAAAAAAATTATTAAGTTAGAAAGTCAGTTAAATTTTTTATTTTAATGGACGTTATATATATTTCTGACGAAATATATTTCGATTGTTCTTGTTCTAAAAATTATTTTTAATTTTTTCGTGGATGACAAAATTTTACGAATGGATGTCACGATTAAGCGTTATTTTGCTATCAATACTCAATATATTCGATTGAAAAAAATCTAGTTAATAGCGCGTTGGCGCTGCAGAAGGAACAGTTGCTGCAAATTCGAGATGGACGAAGACTATCGCGCCACTCGCATTATAATAATAATTTGTCATGCTTATCCGACATAATACGCGACGATTATTCAGAAAACACACGGTAATCGGGCGTAAGTAAAGCTAAAAAGTCGTTTAATCTGCCTGGATGTTGTTGCAAGTAAGTGAGGTGAGACGGTCCGCGGACACTAAGCGCCTGTCCGATGGGACCTCTTCTCGTTGCACCGAAGACATACAATAAAGCCTATTAGGTGAAATGATATGTAAACACTGACCAGTTAATTAATGCGTAGGTTGAGGCTGTAACTCGCCCAGCCAATAGGGAAAGAACTAGCCGACTATACAGAGTACGGACTAAAGCAGACATCGACATCGGGATCTCGCAACAGTGATCTCGCAACAGCCTCTAGTGCGACTCTTCAGCCGAGTTTGATTATTTGAATGCGCGCCTGACGCGAACCCGCATCTTATATTATTATATCGCGGCCGAGACACGAGATGCGTCTTGTAACGAGCGACGATTCAAGTTGCACCGAATGCAGAATGCTAATGGTCGCGATAACATCGAGGCTGTCTGTCTGGAACCGTACCGATTATAGGTAAACACGAGCACGTGTTCCGCACGACAATGCAACGTGTAATCGTCCTGGTTGTCCTGGCCGTGTTCGTCACGTCCGCCAGGTGCTATCTGCGCTTCTGTCGCAATCCGGACGAAAGTGACATCGACACGGACGAGTTCCTATTCGCGGCTATCTCCGGCGCGGATTTCGTTTTCTCCGGGAAAGTGACGGATATGGTAACGGCACCGGCGGGCAATACGTCGCTCGTTGTGTTCGATGTGCAAGTGAAACGGTTTTTTAAGAGTCCTGGGCCGCTTACCGGACGGACGTCGGTACGTGTGGCGAAGCGTCGCGACGCCCGCGAGGGTACCGAATGCCGTGGCATGGTGCGCGTCCGATATACCGCCATTTTCGTCGGCGAAAATGCCAGCGATAAAGAACAAAATCACGATCGAGCGGATATCCATCTGATTATCAGTCCAGTTTCAATTACGCTCAAGAATTTAGAGAGAGTTAACTACGCGACAAAAGGCGAGTACAAAATAAAAACCATCGCGCGAACATCATCTATTAAGCTGACAGCGATATATCAAAATTCTTCAGTTTCGCAACGCAACATGTATCTAAATGAGCGCACTTGATTAATCGTACATCCGTTTTAATAAATATTTTTTTATATGACTAATGGCTGTATTATTAAACGAAAATTGCAGCACGTATACATATTTAAAAACTCCGCACTAATAATTGCGGCAAAATCTGGATTCGGGACTGGACCTAAAAAGCATCGCAAACACGCTGCACTGATAGTTCTAATTTAAAGGATGTTGTTCATATGGTAATATTTTTCATATTGCGAGCAGTTTTTACGTGAGTTATGGCGTAATTCACTGCTTTATGTTAGGCAATAAGCCGAATATTATTGGGCCGAATAAATAACTGGCGTTTTATAGTAAAAGCTCTCGTTTTCGGGAACATTTTGTTTTTTTGGAAGATACCAAGCGTTGCTATAACTTTTGTGTACATTTATTACGAAATGTAAAAGGATTCGAAAGATTTTATTCGAATTGAAATGTGTGTAGTAATAAATCGATTGTAATAGCACCTACAATTGAATATATCTATTCATAATAATGTAATCGATATCCAGTATACTTTTATATCACCGCTGTAGTTTGAAATAATTCAGTAGCCTTATGTCTAGTTATAAAAATTCCTCTTTATTATTCATATCTTTTTGTCGCACATTTTTTCGAGGACATTACATTTTAATGGCTGGTATATATATGTATATCTACCGAACCATTGTGAAGAAATTCAACAAAATTATGCCCCGGTATTGATTTATATATTTCGTCGCGACAACCGTAATTATTTAAATAATACCTATATAATAAACGCATCGAGTCAATTTGTATAAAATTAATTCCGAAACTTCACGCACAAACTACGCTTTTACCGACCAATGCCATATACAGTCTCGCCCAAAATTTCCATCCTGCGGAATAGTTTTTTTTCATTTGTCCAGGGGTCGACTCGGAGATCTCCACGCGATATACACGGCGATGCTAAGAACGCTCTTTCCCTGCATATCGTACAGGCGGCTCTTCACGTTGAATATATAGTGACCTGTCAGAGTCGTAAATAAATCAGCGGCGATTTTATTCTTCGGCTAGTGGGCATTAAAAATTGCATGATGAGTGCTATAAATCTAACTGGCGACGTTTCTGCATAATAGCCCGTAATAACTTAATGCCACTGAATTTTGATGCGCGAATTTGCGTTCACGTACCTGGGGCCCTTCGCCGTGCAGAAAAATCGTCGCGATTTCGAGGACATGCCCCGACTTTATACAGAAACGGGAAAACTCATTTATCGCGTACGAGTTTGTTGTGCAGGCTTATTTTCGCATATTAATACCCGTGTACAACATGCAGTTTACGCAAGTACATACGGTATAATTTTGCAGAATATTCCTCCCGGCTTCGCGGCATACGAACACAAAAATGTTAACGTATCCTTCCATTCGCGATATAGCGCGTTCACGTTTTAGCAGATATATTGGTCCTTTACCGAAAGTCAAATTTAATTAACAAACTTCAGTTTCAACGAATTATAACCAGTATATAGCTTCATATGGATGTTAAATGAGAACAATAAGAAGAAGAACGATTTCGGTACAATAAATAAAACAATTCGGTTGAATAATAGGATTTTGTAGAGGACAGAGAAACGATGAAGAAACCACAAAGTTTTCGCGTAAAAACTAATAAAGTATTTTATCAGAAGTATTATTTAGTCAATTACAGAAGATACCATTTTTTTCCTTCTGCCTTACTTTATATAACTAATTTCACAATATCCCCAAGTCTAAGTATATGACCTACTAGTCTATTTCTCTTACACTGTAATACTTTTGCAATAAATACATCTCTTCTCCTCTATTAACCCTAGCCCGGCTTCATTTGTCACTATATATGCCCACTAGATCCTCCTCCTGTAGCACCACATTTCAAATGTTTCCATTCTACGCTTGTCTTCCTTTCTTACTCCCCACGCCTCACAACCCTACAATGTTACCCTTGACACATATGACTTTAGTAAACTTTTTCCAGTCATTATTTGATCTTAAAATTTGCTCCTTTTTACGAATGCTATCATATATTTGATATCTTACTTCGCGTACCTATTTTATTGTCTATCTAACACGTCTTCTGTTCTATCAATTCATTTTCATCTTTCACCTGCTTCCTATAATCACACCTGATCAAATAATCAGCTTGTAAATTCCAATAACATTTTCCAATTTATAAAACGTCGAACGAACTCAGCCCTTACCGAAATTTAATATTTCTTGGTAACGATGGAACAGGAAGTGTATTTCACGCATCAATAATAAATTCGATAAATATGGAAACGTGGCATTGTTTCTCTAATTCCAAGATTGGACGAAATTGTGGAAACGTGCGTGTAATTTTTTATTTTTATTGTTTTAATCAGCAAAAGAGGAGTTGTATTAAGAAAATTTAAACTGTATCGTGGTGCGGGATTTTCGTTTATTTATTTATACGTAATTTGGAAAGTATACCCATTTCTAGATTTACTAAGATTATTTATTTCCGAAAAAAATAATTCTAGTTTTTGAAAATTACTTTATATTGATTTAAGTTACGGTATCTGGGTGATATTCTATACTACTTTGTATTGACTAAAATTTGTATGGTTTTTAGCTATTTAATATTTATATTCTGGAGAAATAACTCAACTTCGTTAGTTTCGAATTTATTTGAAATAACTACATCGTATATATATTTTAAGTAGAAGAATTTATTTAAATATCTATTTTTATCCTTGATTCACCCTCTGGAGCAACGGTCTTTAAATTTTGTCGACTCACGCAACCCTTAATGGTATAAAAACAAATGCAGAGCCTGAAAAAATTGTCGGAAAATCTTTGACCCACTCATTAATATCGTACGCAACTTATGTGGAAAATTAAAATGAAAATCGCTATTTCATTTCTTTTATTGAACAATGTTAATGGAATTTAAATAGAATTTATAACGAATTTGTTGAAAATTAATGGCTGAAATGTACTTTTAAAAAGGATTGGAAAAACAGCCACTTTACAAAACGAAATTTGATTATTTAGATCTATTTGAGTGCAATCGTAATGCCCATAAAAATAAAATTTTACTACATGATAAATGTAAATTCAGTTTTATAGCGTAATAACAGGCATTTGGAGATACAAAAGATATTCTTATTGTAAAAAATATCATCCAAATACACAACATTTTATAACTAGATAGATGCGCATTTTATCTGATTCCTTTTCCTATCACTTCTTCCCACCTAATTCGAACTAAATTTATAGATCGAAAATAATTCTTCTATCCTAAAATCTATTCCCTATTCCGTTTCATTTAAGATTCTAAACATTACATCATCGAATGCATTTTGCAAATCAACGAAAACAATGTAAGTAGATTTTCCTAATTTTTTTCACATCAAATAGCCTCCTTCGCCCTTTTGTTCTTTCTAATCTTCTCCAAGCCTTTCTTCTACTTACTTTCTAACCCCCTGTAAATAATTTTTAACAATATCATCGATGCATGCGATAGTAGACTACTGATCCTATAGTTCTCCCACGAATTAGCTCCTACTTTCTTCGGCATTGTATTACGCTGGAAAGCCTACAAATACATTTTTTTTTTGCTATGTCGAGAGTTGTGGATTGAAGATCAATATGTTCGTATATAAAAATAATTTTTACCCAGCGGGATTTTGTTCAAAATATTTCCACGGGATTAATATATACGCACGTACGTTTTGTACGCACAATATTTCTATTGACCTTCCGTCAGGAAGAGGACGATTTGAGCGTATATCGCTCATTTCAACTACAATAGATTTTTAATTAACCGTACCAACACTGTAAATAATAACACGTGAAAACGATGAATATTTTATTCACCGCCAATTATTAGTAAATTATATAATCGCTTGTAATAGCGTTTAATGCGAGACGATTGTTTATATTTTTCCATAATTACAAATTAATCAATCGAATTCATATTTCAATCGACTAAAAGCGAATCATGTATTTTTTATGTATGATTTTTCAAAACGCATTAATTCTAATCGTATCTTTCGATGGATAAGTGACAAATAAGTGACGCTATTTAATTTGTTCCGTCATCAAATTGGATTTTGTGTGAATATATAGAAAAACTGTTTAGCATATTCAATAATTCGCTTTTAAATTAGATTATAATGCGATAATTATTGAATGTTTCGCTTTTAAATTAGATTATAATGCGATAATTATTGAATGTTTCGCTTTTAAATTAGATTATAATGCGAGCCAACTAAAAATGCTTTTAAAATTGTAGAACAACCGAGCGTAGGAAATATATGCGAGCGTGACACGTTTTTTTGTGTTGTTGCGCGTCTGTTAAAAAATGTATGGAAATGTCATTCGAGTGCAATCCAGGCAATAGAGAAGTCATTCAGAACTCCGTAATAAATTTTGATTAATTGATCGATATTTGCTTTATAGAGGACTGAATAGATTTCGAATACATCCGCACTGAATTATAAAACTGTGACTCATTTTCTACAACCAATATTTCATTACGCAGATGCTTTAATAATTAAAATCTATTTGGTAATTTACAAAACGATCAATGAAACCATTCTTAGCAATTTCAACTGCTTGTTGTGTACTTTTGTATTCATCAGCGTACAGAAGCATTTGAACTAGTTAGTTAAACAGTCCGCAATCCTAAAGATTGGTTGGAAACAGCACGCCATGCCGATCTATCCTGAGCTAATCCCTTCATCTCTCTATAGCTATTCATCTCAACGTCTTCAGCTATCTGACTCACATACTCCAATCTAGGCCTACCTACCCCTCTCTTTCCCTCCACTCTACCTTCTATGATCAATTGCATAATCCCCCCATGCCTAAGAATATGCCCTACTAATCTGTCTCTCCTACGCTGTAACACTCTCCAGATACTTCTCTTCTCCCCTACTAACTCTAGTACAGCTTCATTTGTTACTTTATCTTCCCAACCAATCCTCACCATCCTCCTATAACACCACATTTCTAATGCTTGTAATCTACGCTTCTCTTCCTTTCCTATAGTCCACGCCTCACACCCGTACAGTGCTACACTCCAAACATATACCTTCAGTAATCTTTTTCTAATACCCAAGTCAATATTTGATCTTAAAATCTGTTCTTTTTCTACGAATGCCTTCCTACCCTGTGCTATCCTACACTTTATATCTACTTTGCTTCGATTATCTTTTGTGATTCTACTGCCTAAATAACAAAAATCTGACACTTCTTCGATTCTATTATCTCCTATTGAGATCTTCATTTTTCTACTGCATTCCTTTTTGTCACACCTCATCACTTTAGTTTTACCTATATTTATTTTCATGTTAAAATCCCTAGTCAATACTGCCTGCATACCATTCAATACCCTTTCTAAATTCTTTTCGCTTTCTTCTAATATAGCTATATCGTCGGCGAATCTCAACATATATATTTTCTCTCCCTGTACATTCACACCTACACTATACTCTTCTTTTACTTTGTTTATTGCATCTTCTATATATAGATTAAATAATAACGGTGAGAGTGTACATCCCTGCCGAACTCCCTTCCCTATTTTTGCTACCTCTTCTTCCCCCTCAATTCTAACTAAGGCAGTTTGGTGTTTATATAAATTAAAAATTATTCTCCTATCCTTATAATCTATACCCGTTTCTTTTAAAATTCTAAACATTATGTCCCAATCTACATTATCAAATGCCTTTTCTAAGTCTACAAAAGCTATGCAAGTTACCTTTCCTACCCTATTTCTTTTTTCTACTACCGTTCTTAGTGCTAGAATCGCCTCTCTCGTCCCTCTGTTTTTCCTAAAACCAAACTGATCTTCTCCTAGCCTTTCCTCTACTTTATTTTCTAATCTCCTATAAATAATCTTTAACAATATCTTCGATGCATGTGATAGTAGGCTAATGGTCCTATAGATAATCTAATTTGAACTAATATTGACATATTTCGTTCGAAGCGATTCCTATGCGTTATATTCAACATTGATACTTCTTCAGGTCAATTAATAAAAATGAAATATAAATATATAAAATATAAAGAAAATATATCCTGTTTACAGACAAAGTTTTACTTATTTCTCTTTAGCTTTGAATATATAAGCTGTCATATAATTTTGACATATTTAGTTCGAAACGCCACATAACATTAAAAAATTAAATAACCAGAAAATACATTCTGTAAACAGACAAGGTTTTATTATTCTGTCTTGCTTTAAATATTGATGAGATAAAATTAAAGGCGATGCAAATTGTTTTTATTATAAATACGTGTTTTTATTTGAACAATTGGCGCCTTGTTGGATAAAAAACGAGGCAAACTATTAGTCAGCAAATGGCACACCCACACAATCAATTAATAAACGTATAAATGTAATAAAATGACATTCGAAATGACATATAAAACAATATATTGATGCTGTCATTGAATTATTTATTATAATTTATGCGCTCGTTTTCTTTTCGTTTTTACTTTAGCTAATACATTACCCAATAATGATTCATAATTTTGATTTGCGTGTTAAATAATTGTTAGTTTAATTATATGTGTAAAAATATTATACATTCCTTTTTCTTATGGTTTTAGAAATTAGTCCTTTTGACAGCTGATTTGGGACTAGATTTTGTTCATGAAAATAATATTGTTGGCGTTTAGTTGATTTTTTTTTATTTAACAAAATTTATGGTACAAAAAAAGGTTGGTACTTTAACTTAAACACAGTAAGTTTACGCAAAAATTTGCAACGGTCAAAATCAGTTCAAATACGCCTTGAAATTAAAATTAAAGCTTTCTGATCATTTTTAATAAAAAATGTTCGGCATCCATTCTTTTTGCTCAGAATTATATTAAACAGTCGCTAGCACAACAAAATAAAAGATTTAACTTTAACAAAGAATTAAAAATTAGAAAAGAAAACTAATGGAGAGTGTAACATTGTTAGGATATGACAAGTTTATTTTTGGAAAAGGGAAGATAAAAGTTTAGGGGGTAGAAGCATTTGAAATCTGGTGCTACAGAAGGATGAATAAACTGGATGGGTGTCGTGAAAAATGAAGACTTGTTGGAGTTAGTTGACGCAGGGGAAATAATTTGTTTGTTTTCAACGTTTTTTGCGCTTTCAGTTTTCTTTTGATATTTTTCAAACTGTTAGTCTTATAGAAAAACTGTTTGCAGATTGTGAGATTATTTAGTAATGTTCCATTTAGTAATTTGATCGCGTGACGTAAAATTGAAAAATTTTCCATGGGTACTTTTATATAAAAATATTTCGAATTGCTCAATTCAAAAGCTCGAACCACTTGAAAATGTGCAAATGTTACCAGAAAAATTCGAACAGGGGAATCCTTCTCATTTTCAGTTTTGATACAATATCTTCCGAACTGTTAACTTTACTAATTGCCGATTTGGAATCTTAAGAGTATTTTCCACTAAAATGTTAATCCAGTGAAAATAAAACTGCAAATTTCACCATCGGACGTATGCAATTTCAATATCAGCTCCATCTTTCACAATACTGAACTATTTACAGTTTCCAAATTCTGGAATTAAATCCTACAACAAAGTAGCCATTTAAGAATGTTATGCAGTTCGCTATAAATTGGAAACCAATTGGACAGACGGGTATATAAATTCACCGAGATTAATCAGTAAAATGTTAGGAGGATTGCGTATATGTCGCGTCACCAAGTTCTTCGGTCATCAAATTGTTAAAATCGGCCCGCCGCAAGTCTGTAAGAAATCGCTTATTTTTTTATGGTAATAGAGTGGTAATATTTCACTTTACTTGTAACCAGCCAGCATACAAACGCCAGCGAAGTGGTCTGAAAGTGATCGACATTTCCCCGAACAGCCTCGAGCGAACATCTTGTTATCTTGTCCGCTAAACTATATGCTTTTCAATTTTCCGCTTCGAATCCAAGTTTTTACAGCTATTCTACATATGTCCGGTTGGATGCTCTTTCTATATATAATAGATTTTCGTAATTGGAGCTGTTGTAAAATTGTAAAAAGATATTACAACAAAATATGGACAATGTTGCGACGTTCGTTTGCAAAATTCAATTTACATGGCTGTTTAATGCATTTTGTAATTAATGGTATTTACAATTTTTCGTAGCCGAAAATGTTCGTAACAAAACAATTGTATTTTGTTAATGATTTTATATATTTGCTACCACAATAGCGACAATATAAATTCATTTATATTCCGGAACAATTCTGCTAGAACAACTTTATTCATACGATCATTGACAAGCAAATAATTATTCTAAAATGCAAATGAACTTTCTAATCGATCTAATCTATGCGTACTCGTATCAATACGCCATTTAGTTCCTTTTCTATTATACTACTTTACTAAATATTTGTTAGTTAATCATTTTCTGTATTAAATATTTCTCGATATATTCGCATTATTTAAACGAGCAGTTCAAATGTATTTGGCAGAGGAATGTCATCCCGAAAAAAGATTCTATTAAAATCACTTTATGACTATAACTTTTGCTATCGTTTTTCTTCAGCTCGGAACTAGATATTGGACGTTAGTCGACCAGATGCTAGCTTTTGTCTTCCCATCGACTCTTTACGTTTGATTTTATTAATGGCCCAATAAAGTTCGATAAAAGCTCAACTAACGCAACTATAATACGACTCATATCTATATATTGACGCTGGTTATACAGTTGTAGTGGACGACGGACATCGCGGACAGGTAGATTCTCAAAGAGGCGCACTGGCCGTCGATAAGCATACGATTGCTCGACTTCGACTTAATGCCGCACTGTAAGGCGATGTGTTTACACGGCCCAACGGTTCAGGAGCGTCCCACACAAATTCCTCTGCAGCATTTTACTGTGTCAGATAAGTCTAGATCCATTTTACGGTCGCCTATGTTGCATCGCGAGGTCTGGGTACATCCGACCAATAACACGTTCACGACCAATTATAAAGAAATGTCCAACAATCCCCCTGCAATTAAAATACTACTCGAAACGCCACTTTCATTTATATAAAACAAAGCGAACATAATCGGGATATTGTAACGATCACTTTATATTCGACGCGTAAGCGAAATGTTTTACTTAAAAAAAAAGCGAGACGATTTGATGTATCGGATTAGACGCTTTGGTATGTAGGGTACATAAATTTTTGTTTGTGTGGATATATTTTGTCCGAGCCTTTGGCATATAATATGTACCTGAACAAATATAAACAAACAGGAATCCTGTTCTGGTATCTATATAGGCTGCGTCCTCGGACACGGCTGCGACGCGATGAAGAACAAATGTTAGCTCTGGACGGTCCCGAGGTAAACAGCGACGGGAGCGGTGTTCGGGCGCCACGGAACCGAATGGTGGGCGCCGCGAGACATCCGCGGGCATCGAAAAAACGCCGATCGGACCGTCCGATCGTCCGAACCGGCTAATTAACCAGCGACTGTATCAGCCACGAGTTCTACCCTTGCCATCCACTAAAGCAGTGGTCCGCAAACTCTTCGGGGGGGCGTCTAAGTCAAAATTCGACAGTATTTTAGAAAAAATGTTAAATATAAAAATGGTAACCCAGGAGAAATAGACTGGTGGGTCACATTTCGTGCTTCGCAGATTAAAACTGTATTTTTCAAAACAAAAAAGACATTTTTTATCTCTGAAAATAAATTGATTAACGTCAGAAAGCTGGAAACGTCTAAAAACGATCATTTTCAACGAATACAAGCGTTTTTAGACATTCGCGGACTAAAAATGTATTTTTCACGATAAAAAACATTTTTTATCTGTGAAAATAAATTGATTAACGTCAGAAAGTTAGAAACGTCTAAAAACGATCATTTTCAACGAATACAAGCGTTTTTAGACATTCGCGGACTAAAAATGTATTTTTACGACAAAAAATCATTTTTTATCTGTGAAAATAAATTGATTAACGTCAGAAAGTTAGAAACGTCTAAAAACGATCATTTTCAACGAATACAAGCGTTTTTAGACATTCGCGGACTAAAAATGTATTTTTCATGACAAAAAACATTTTATATCTGTGAAAATAAATTGATTAACGTCAGAAAGCTAGAAACGTCTAAAAACGATCATTATCAACGAATACAAGCGTTTTAAGACATTCGCGGACTAAAACTGTATTTTTCACGACAAAAAATCATTTTTTATCTGTGAAAATAAATTGATTAACGTCAGAAAGTTAGAAACGTCTAAAAACGATCATTTTCAACGAATACAAGCGTTTTTAGACATTCGCAGACTAAAAATGCATTTTTACGACAAAAAATCATTTTTTATCTTTGAAAATAAATTGATTAACGTCAGAAAGCAAGAAACGTCTAAAAACGATCATTTTCAACGAATACAAGCATTTTTAGACATTCGCGGACTAAAAATGTATTTTTCACGATAAAAAACATTTTTTATCTGTGAAAATAAATTGATTAACGTCAGAAAGTTAGAAACGTCTAAAAACGATCATTTTCAACGAATACAAGCGTTTTTAGACATTCGCGGACTAAAAATGTATTTTTACCACAAAAAATCATTTTTTATCTTTGAAAATAAATTGATTAACGTCAGAAACCTAGAAACGTCTAAAAACGATCATTTTCAACGAATACAAGCGTTTTTAGACATTCGCGGACTAAAAATGTATTTTTCACGACAAAAAACATTTTATATCTGTGAAAATAAATTGATTAACGTCAGAAAGCTAGAAACGTCTAAAAACGATCATTATCAACGAATACAAGCGTTTTAAGACATTCGCGGACTAAAACTGTATTTTTCACGACTAAAAAACATTTTTTATGTGTAAAAATAAATTTATTAACGTCAGAGAGCTGGAAACGTCTAAAAACGGCCACATTCAACGAATATACGCGTTTTTATAACAATGGTGTATTATGAAATTAGTTATATAAGGTAGTAGAGGGAAAGCAAGGGGTGGGTAGGTCTAGATTGGGGTATGTGTGTCAGATAGTGGAGGACGTGTATGATGAATAGCGAAAAGGAAATGAAGTAGTTCGCACAGGAGAGATCGGCAGAAGGCGTGCTATATCTAAGCATTTCGTGCAACTAACTACGAAGCAGCTACTTTTTACGAAGTAACTACGACTTTATTAACATATTTAGTGAATCTCGCGTGTATCGTAATTCACAGACGCCGTATGATTTACTAGAAAATTACAAATGTGGATAATTGTGAAATTCACTGCTTATTATATTGTGCACGGTAATAAATAATACAATTTACTGCGCATTGTTCAAAACTGAATAATTTTGTATTAAGCGGCACGAGCTAAGTGCTTTCTGTTAGTACCAATCATCGTAAATATATCAATTGAAATAATTATTTGCGAGCTAAACGCTGTGCCGCTACGTTCGGCATTGTTACGTATGTTTTAATCAATAATAGCGATAATTTTTGGAGGATATCTCGCAATTAATTTGTAGATTTGCCTATTTGCATAATGACATACATATTACGCGTTTTACTCAATAAACCAATAGCATTTATCCAATATTAAACACTTATGCATAAATAATACGAAGTAATTATGATGCGAAATAATACGCATTTCGTGATTTTCTAACTGGACGAACATCTATTTTGAAAATAAATAAAGTGTTAAATCGTTCGTAAAGAAATTATTTTACTACTTACCCACTAACTTTTTTATCACATTACTTTCACTAAACACGTTTTAAGACTTTGTTACTATAAAAAAAAAAAATTTCAACCAAAATCCGCTTGTTTATCGTTTAAAAGCAATCATTTCGTAATTAATTAATTTTACTACCCAAAGCAGATGATGAATTTCCAATAAAAAACTTTCGACCTTTTTTTCCCATAATATGATACGTGTAATATCGAAACAAAATAAAACATTTCCCAAAAATTGTGAGGTTTACTACTTCCATTCCAATAATAAAATATAACATCATACAATGGACTGCTACAATTATAAAAAATATCGGAGCGAATTACGTTTACGGTAAATTTGCATATTTTGAGGAATGAGGGTTTTTAGGCCTTTTTAGGGTGGAAACTTTAACACTGAATTGAAAAAACCAGGCGGAAACAATCACTTGAATAGCATTTTTTTGTTCAAAAAACTGTAAAAAAAGCTGCTAAGCAAAAAATTAAGCCAAACAAGTTACCTTTTTTCCACAGGGACCATGAATATTCGTCCCGTCCCCCGTTCATCGCCTCCAAACACCCACTGACCTTCGACACGATGACCTCTGTGGTACTTTCGACGGCCAAATTTGCTCTCATCGATTTCGACCACTTTATCTTTGCCGCCTCGATTTTTTTTGGTTTTTATGGTTTTTGGACCTTCCTGGACACAGAAAAATTAACGCCGGATTTTTAGGAATTTTTACCGTAAACCACATTTTACCCATACAATGGACTGCTACAATTATAAAAAATATCACCTCTTAATTTCAATAATATAAGATTAACGCACCAATAATACTTTTAAGTTGTAGATATTTTTTAAACAGATATTTCTAATGCACGATGTTATTGTAACAGCCGTATAAAAACAATTGAGCCGAATTCAGGAATGTCCTTTGATTACCACGTTGTTATTGAACCATTTGTTTACATTAAGTATATCGTTATTTCGCGGATATCATCGATGTCGAGGTATTCTTTATAATTTTGACCTTGCCAATTCATTGGTACTGTGGCAATAGCAAGAGGCAGTCGAAGCGACTGTCGCTTGCGGACGTAATACGTAGATTTACGTTTTCGCATTTTTTGCAGTTTCGATTTTGATCCCTCAAAAGTTCCCGGAAATGGAAAAAGAAAAAAGAAACCGGGCGTTAAGTGTTTACGTGTGTAATCTCTCCATTTGTGTGCTTCAAGTGCGTTGAATCTAAAAAAAAAGTGTTTAAGCAGTGATTGTACGATGGTAATTTTAGAATTACATATAGTCACTTTCAGAGGCCATATTTTGTTGGAAATTTTGGATTATTCGTACGATTTTTATTTATTCCTCGTTTGAAAAGGTGAGTAAGTGGCCGGTATTCTTTATTTCGGCAATATACGGGCGAGGTACTTGAAATATTATCTTCGGAAATTCGTCTAGCGGAATATTTCAAATTCGCCGCGCGAATGTCATATTCAATATGAAGTACGGCCTGCAGATACATGAAATGGCGATATACGAACGTAAAAACGTCGTGTCCTCGTAAATCAAATTCCGCGTATTATATTTGATTTCGACGAAATGAATTGAATCGGACAGTGCAATCGTTTTGCGCGGGATATTATAAGAAAAGCAGGATAAAATGTGGTTTACGGTAAAAATTCCTAAAAATCCGGCGTTAATTTTTCTGTGTCCAGGAAGGTCCAAAAACCATAAATCGAAAAAGATAAAGTGGTCGAAATCGATGAGAGCAAATTTGGCCGTCGAAAGTACCACAGAGGTCATCGTGTCAAAGGTCGGTGGGTGTTTGGAGGCTATGAACGGGGGACGGGACGAATATTCATGGTCTCTGTGGAAAAAAGGTAACTTGTTTGGCTTAATTTTTTGCTTAGCAGCTTTTTTTACAGTTTTTTGAACAAAAAAATGCTATTCAAGTGATTGTTTCCGCCTGGTTTTTTCAATTCAGTGTTAAAGTTTCCACCCTAAAAAGGCCTAAAAACCCTCATTCCTCAAAATATGCAAATTTACCGTAAACGTAATTCGCTCCGAAAAGCACAGTAATCTGTTGTTTAAAGGATAAAATAGAAATTTTGTCCGATATTAACGAACAAATCGTTGTCCAGAACCAAAATATATTTATGAAATTAATGTTTTGTATAATTGTAAGTGTAGCGAATATTGCGGACGTAATTAGATTTAATTGTTGTAATTACGACGTTCGAGGGAATAGTTTGTTTTTCGAGATAGAATAAATTTTGATTAGTAAAGAATAATTTATTAAGTAATTGACTTAATCAGTACCGGGACAAACATTCGTGTGAATTTGCTCAATCCCAGATGGAAGAGAATTTTAGTCAAACATGATGTGTCATTTTGGTTGTCTTCCTCAAAAAATTCTTTTGACTATAGACAAAAACATAAAAATTATTTTATTTTAGCTAATATATAGATTTTTTCAAATATTTCATAGCAAAATATGTTAGTTAAAGAGTCCGCAATCCTAAAGATTGGTTGGAAACAGCACGCCATGCCGATCTATCCTGAGCTAATCCCTTCATCTCCCTATAGCTATTCATCTCAACGTCTTCAACTATCTGACTCACATACTCCAATCTAGGCCTACCTACCCCTCTCTTTCCCTCCACTCTACCTTCTATGATCAATTGCATAATCCCCCCATGCCTAAGAATATGCCCTACTAATCTGTCTCTCCTACGCTGTAACACTCTCCAAATACTTCTCTTCTCCCCTACTAACTCTAGTACAGCTTCATTTCTTACTTTATCTTCCCAACCAATCCTCATCATCCTCCTATAACACCACATTTCGAATGCTTGTAATCTACGCTTCTCTTCCTTTCCTATAGTCCACGCCTCACACCCGTACAGTGCTACACTCCAAACATATACCTTCAGTAATCTTTTTCTAATACCCAAGTCAATATTTGATCTTAAAATCTGTTCTTTTTCTACGAATGCCTTCCTACTCTGTGCTATCCTACACTTTATACCTACCTTGCTTCGATTATCTTTTGTGATTCTACTGCCTAAATAACAAAAATCTGACACTTCTTCGATTCTATTATCTCCTATTGTGATCCTCATTTTTCTACTGCATTCCTTTTTGTCACACCTCATCACTTTAGTTTTACCTATATTTATTTTCATGTTAAAATCCCTAGTCAATACTGCCTGCATACCATTCAATACCCTTTCTAAATTCTTTTCGCTTTCTTCCAATATAGCTATATCGTCGGCGAATCTCAGCATATATATTTTCTCTCCCTGTACATTCACACCTACACTATACTCTTCTTTTACTTTGTTTATTGCATCTTCTATATATAGATTAAATAATAACGGTGAGAGTGTACATCCTTGCCGGACTCCCTTCCCTATTTTTGCTACCTCTTCTTCCCCCTCAATTCTAACTAAGGCAGTTTGGTGTTTATATAAATTAAAAATTATTCTCCTATCCTTATAATCTATACCCGTTTCTTTTAAAATTCTAAACATTATGTCCCAATCTACATTATCAAATGCCTTTTCTAAATCTACAAAAGCTATGCAAGTTACCTTTCCTACCCTCTTTCTTTTTTCTACTACCGTTCTTAGTGCTAGAATCGCCTCTCTCGTCCCTCTGTTTTTCCTAAAACCAAACTGATCTTCTCCTAGCCTTTCCTCTACTTTATTTTCTAATCTCCTATAAATAATCTTTAACAATATCTTCGATGCATGTGATATATGTATATATATATATATCATTTTATATATATATATATATATATATATATATATATACAAAATATGTAGGATTTATAAATTACAAAATAAATACGCAATAGCTAGCGTATTTTAATCAAAGCCATTTATCATAAACAATCGAGTCAAACAAATGGTCAATAATTCTATTTTCTTTAAAATTTTAAACTATACATTTATGTTTCATTTGTCAGCATATTTTGGCAAAATATTTGCTAGTGTTTACATAAAATTCTGTTAATATAAACACGTATAGGATTTGTTGGTAACAATACTCGAGAATTGCTGCAGATGTTCTTGAGTGCTATCGAAGCGTAGGTAGTCTCGGTTTAATTGTTACCATTGACACAGCTCATATAAAATAGCACGTGCAGATAAGAGATTGCGTTTACGTAACAATGTATGCTAAGCGTGAACTGGGCGCTCTGTGCGTTTGACGATCGCTAAATTTTTATAAACTCGATCGAAGCGAATATGCGAAAGTGTGTTGTATGTGCATTGTCGTTGTCGCACACACTTAATACTAGAATTTGCAGACGCCGATACCGATTCACGGTCAGTGTTAACAATTACGTCTTCAAAGTAACCTCAATTACTTTTCAATTTCAAAAGTTACAGATTTTCAAAGTGAGGAGTTAGAAACATTTTTATATGGACGTGCCGTGCTAAAATTTACAATTTTTATTTTATGTGGAAAAATGATTGAATGGGACAATTTCTGCAATTCGATTTTTTTTAAAGAAATATATATCGCCTTTTCTTTAAGGCCCTCCAAAATATAATTTCTGGCTGCGCCACTGTGATTTATTGTATTTATTGTATCTACTCAAAGATACGATAAAATCATTTTTACTAAGATCTAGTATATTGTAAATATATTCTATAATATATTTAGAACATTGCAAATAATTATTTTATAAATAAGGATTTTATGACGATACAAACATAAACATTTTTTAAAAGTACGTTCACGTAAAATGCCCTTACTGACAAAAGGGCTTCGGTAAAAGTGTAAAACGTTTGGGAACCCTCGGTGTAGGCAATAGAGGCTCCTTTTAATCTGCGATTCATTTTTACGACCAGTGCCGCTAAAGTCTTATAATATAAATTTATATAGTGAGTTATATGAGTTTTTTATTTAATCAATATCGAATGATTTTTTTCCTATATCTTATATTATATCTTATCATACCTTAAATATTTTTTCTTTTTTCGTTTCCGCAGTCTAACTCTTGCGCATCTTTAACATTTGTTAGTCTAAATTGATGTTGCGAAAGCCCATTGTGATCATAAGTAAATATTGTACAGCTATTAAGAAGACTTAACATATGGCTCTTGACTAGCTAACGGAAAGAAACTAGAGCGTTTTTTGGTTGTTCTTTATTATAGAGCACAACATTTGGAAATGACGATTTCTTTTTGAATATAGGTGACGAGTGTGCGAAAAAATAGTAGCGTGTCTTTGTGACCAAAACAATGTTTTGCAAGATTTACGCGATTGTTGATTGTAGGCTCCGGTTGAGCGAAATCAATTTGTACCTATTGATCGAGACATATCGAAGTTATAGTGTACGACTAATACGCTTAGCGCTTAGAGCAGCTTCTTGTCATATATAATCCTAGTTGTATCCTTGAGTGAAATCTCGTGTAAAGCCCGGGTGATGGGGGCGGGATTGTCGACTGGTGCTGGTAGGTATAGCGGGCATAATCAGCACCATATGCCGATATGGCGCAGCGAGGGCCGAGCCCGATCGTCCCCGGAATATCTAATAAGCTTTATTCTTCTCTCCTGCTACGCCAAGCGGTTTTCCCATCTTGTGTTTGTCATGTTAGATGCTGTCTCGTAATATGCAAACTCCCGCGAGATTTATCCGAAAACTTCAACTACATCTGAAGAATTCAAACGAATATACAACATTTACGAAGTTTACTTTGTACTCCGATTTATACGCACTTTGATAAGTGATGATTTTTATCCGACAGAGCGACTGAATGACGCGTTTGTCGCGTTTTTATAAACAAATATATACTGGTTGCAAGAATAGGAAAGGGAGTCAGGCAGGCAGGGATGCACACTTTCGCCGTTATTATTTAATCTGTATATAGGAAATACAATCAACTAAACAAGGTTAAAGAAGAGTTTAGTGTTGTACGTGTGAAGATTCAGGGAAAGGAAGTATATATGTTGAGGTTCGCCCGACGATATAACAATCTTTTTGTAGAAAGGGAGCGGAATTTCGAACAGGTATAGGCTATTTTTTTTAAGTGGCGGGCCCGCCACTTCTACTGCGCTTTACAAATTAAGACTAGTTTATGCATATGATATTACTATACAATTCAGAATCGCCTCTCTATTCTTAAGCGGCCGCTTCAACACCCCGAAACCTTATGCTCGTAAAGAAATGCTCGCCACTGCATTTTTGTCATTTGAGGGTGTGGTCAAAATTACTGCAATGTTGTCATATCGACAGCCAACAAATACAGAGCATATATTAGCATAATTGATCAAAACAAATAATAAATAACTGGAAACTTTTTACTAAATAGTGGACTTCAATCGAAGCCGTATATATTCATACATTCTCAATCTGGATTTTGCCATGCAGTTTACAATTTGAGCACTTTGTACTGAAGTTTTTTATTCATATATGGCAACAATGGTACTGGAAGCTCAACCCTTATGCGCGGTAGAGGATGAATTAGATCCGCCAAGATATAAAAAATGGTTAGTTAGTTAAAGAGTCCGCAATCCTAAAGATTGGTTGGAAACAGCACGCCATGCCGATCTATCCTGAGCTAATCCCTTCATCTCCCTATAGCTATTCATCTCAACGTCTTCAACTATCTGACTCACATACTCCAATCTAGGCCTACCTACCCCTCTCTTTCCCTCCACTCTACCTTCTATGATCAATTGCATAATCCCCCCATGCCTATGAATATGCCCTACTAATCTGTCTCTCCTACGCTGTAACACTCTCCAAATACTTCTGGTAAAAAATGGTATGTAAGAAGTAATGATAGGGGATCACAACATGAAAATAAATATAAGCAAAACCAAAGTGATGAGGTGTGATAAGAAAGAAATCAGGCGAAAGATGAAGATTAGAATAGGAGATGATAGATTAGAAGAAGTGTTGTTATTTTCTACTTTAGGAATGCTACTTTAGGAACGTCTACTTTAGGAAGTAGGATAACAAAGGATAACCAAAAAAAGGTGGATATAAAATGTGGGAAGGCATTCGTAGAAAATGAGCAAATTTTATGACGTAGGTATTACAAAGGGTTATTAAAATGTATGGAGTGTAGCATTGTACGGGTGTGTGGCGTGGACTATAGGAAAGGAAGGGAGGGAAATCGAGGGAAAAACACATACCTATAGGAGGGAAATGAAAGAATTAGCTGAGGAAAGATCGGAAAGAGCCGAAGAAAGATATAGCGTGCTTTTTCCAAACAATCTCTAAGATTGAGGACTATCTAACTATCTTTGAATGACATTATTAACTTTTTCAAACTTTCCAAAATGTTAAGGAAATTGTCTCGGAACATGCCATCTAAATTAAAAAAAGTTTTCGTTCTTTAGAAACCAACTTTAGCATACCGTGAATTTATACTTTATATGATTTGACTACATGACCATGACTAACATATTTGATCCAAAAAACGATCAGTGATCATTTCTAAGAGAATTCGAAAATTACTATTACTAAGTAGGTTACTGTTGGAATGTTAAACATTACAGGAAGAAACAGATCTTGAAATTCGGTTTCTTATTTGCACACCGCGCATTATACGGATATCTTTATATAATATACATAATGTCTTACCTGGTGTTAGGTGCCTGTTCAAAATCGTCATATATGCCTATTATTTGTTGTGGGTGTTTGTATCACCGGAGTTTAAAGTAAAAACGAATCATCCTACGTCGCTATTGAAGAACACGCCACGCGGTAAAACGGTCGTTAGGGAACCCTATGGTACCGAGCGCTTTTGTACCATATGACTTCTTTTCCGTACACGGCGCCGTAAAAAATGAACTGATTTTTTCGAGCTTTAGCTCTCCAATGAACGTAAGAAATTGCAATTCGAAAAATGTGTTTTTTAATGCGCAATTTTAATCGAATGATTGCAAAACAAGTTTTTCTTGAGGTTTCGTTAAGTGCAGCCCTCCTCGAAATGCATGTGAATTGCGAGAGTATACAGCCGTTGTATGCGAATCACTGAAGATGTTCTTGTTTTCTATTATCTGCCGGGTACCTAGATACCCATACCACATATGTTACACTTCGTGAATATACATTTATGTGTATTTGAATGTGTATATGGTATATATGCCAAGAAACCCACGTTTGGGTATATCCTAGTCGATTTGGTTTTGAGTTTTACACACCGATTTGTATCAAAAAATATTGTTTAACGTATTAAGTGCGGTCCTGTGCAGACTTGTTATAACAATATACGAAATCCATTGTATCATATAAACGAAATTCTTAATTTTTATAAACTGTATATAGAATAGTAACAATCGGTAATATACAGGGTACACAAAAGTTAAATTTCTTTTATTGAGCAATGTTATAATATTTTTATAGAAATAAAATATGTATATTGATAAAATTAACAAAATGTTGTGGCTTCATTTTAATGAAACTAAAAATATAATGGGTTTGTTCATGTATATATTTTTTTAAAATTTTTGTCCAACAATGTATTGTCCAAGAAAAAATATGATATTTTAAAAAATCTATTCAACTTAGATGAACAAATATAAATTTGAATCTTGTCTATCCTGTATATTATTTTCTCATATAATAAGAATCTTATATAATATTAATAATAAGTCTGGATAAGACCGCACTTAATATCCTAAACAATATTTTCTAAACTAAAGGTATGCAAATTTTAATATTTCCAAACGAGTATTTATTTTCTTTTAATAATAAAATAGTAAAAATTAAATTCATCGATAATAAGCTTAATTTAATATTATATAAAAAATATCCTAAGTAATGTTCTGATATATATTTCTCTATTAGGACGTACCAATTGGAGTCCAAAAGCCAAAAACAAAAGGTTTAATACATATTGTACAGAAAGATGATAGTTGAAGGGTGTGAATTTTGAAAGAGAACTTTTTTGAAAAGTTTGAAGTTTTGTATTAATTTTTTAAATTTATATTTTAATACTTTCCCCTAAATTAATTATTTTGTGTCTACACAACCCTCATAATATATTATTCATAATATACGTTATATAATAGAAAATATGACACGTTCAATGGATATTTAAAAATAAATAGAAACTGAATAATAAAATCTTTGGCGTGTAGGAAAATTTTTAAGTTTAATTTCAAATATTTGTAGGTACTGTTAAAAATTTGGAGTAAAATAAAGTATATATAAATGTTAGTTTGGTTAAACCGCAATAAATACGTTGAAAGTATATTTGCTAAATTAGCTAAAAAAAAATTAAATTAAAAAAATGGATATTATTATTTTTTAAATAGTCAAAGTAGTACTATTTAAAAAATTATCACTACGGTGTTGAATTATAATATAGAATATCATCCAAATACCGTAACAAGCATTAAGTAGCTAGATGTACATTTCAAAAGCTATGCCCCCATCTTCAGTAGCGCAAGATAAAACTAAATAAAATACCTCTGTCACGAATCGTGATTAATTTCAATAAAAAATCGGGTATTTACGAAATATCTTGTTCTAGTTGTCCTAAAGTATATATAGGACAAACACGCAGACCAATTGAAACTAGATTTAAGCAGTATTTAGCTCATTTCAGATGAAATAGAAAAGATAAAAGTGCTGTAGCCGAGCATATTTTTGACTAACTCAGGTCATCCTATTCAAATTAGTTCACTTAAATTACTTAAAAGTGTTTCGAATTGTTCCGAGTTAAATACTTATGAAAGTATATACATGCCTAAATCTAAATCAAATTTAATGTATTTAGATTCGGGCCCAATTTCATGTTAATTTGTATTGTTTTAAAAGATTTATAGGTCATATTGTATGCCATTTTTGAAGTATTTCTGTCATGTTGATAAAAATATGCATACATTTTATTTATGCATATTTTATCGATAAATCGATAAAAAGCTCAACATGTAAATAAAAAATATCTTAAAATATCTGAAGTACTGTTCTGTTCATTTGGCAATATATTAAGCCGGCTACAGACGACGTGACGAGTGTAAGCCAATGTTTATTTTGGGATATATTCGCGTATCGTGTGTATTGAAAACGCATCACCAACGTTGGCGATGGCCTATATTCGCCTCGATGGCGGTATTTCGACCACATATCAAAGAGATTGAACCAACAAGACCAATATACGTTTGTACTTGTCACACCGTGTGTAGGGATCGCATACGCAAGTCTTCAACGTTTGCCCCCCCGATGTTGGCGCCAACGTTCGTGTATGCCTCGTCACGTCGTTTGTAGCCGGCTTTACGGGTTGTTGTGTACTTATTATATGACAAAGCCAAGTGGACTGGGGCACACTGTAGAAGTGCTTAGAGAACGGGCTAACTAACGCTTGTATTGTAATCCACCGTGTTGTATATTGTGATTTGTGTTCGCCATACGTTCCGCGCAGGGGGAAAACCTGATGTATAGTTAAAATGAACTGAGAGTTTAAAACCAGCGGTTCTCAATTAAAATTTCGCCCCAAATTTCGTTCCCCATTACATGGAACGCACCGAAGATCAACCGAAACTCGTACGGCTATCAATTTAACATTTGCTTGTTGCATGCTACGATATAATCGAATTATTTCGCAAAATAAATTTTGCGGTCATCATTGCGCGAAATGTTTGCGCGCACTTTTGCGAAGACACCGTAACGTCACATACTATACTAACTGCAGAAGCGCAGAATGGGATGAAACCCCACGAAACGACGACGACGACACCGACGACGTAGATTTAATGGAAGTCTTGAATGGAAAATTAGACGTAATGTAATTCGAAGAAGAGCAGCCAGTCCTCGCTAGAGATTTGCGAGTTGTATATTGTCCGCATCTATTACCCTTACAATACAATCGCATTTGTTAGTTACGCTGTAAACTAACGACGTAGAGCGTTCGAAAAAGAAAAGATACGAAATTGCAGTGAAATTTAATTGTTCCTAGAATTTATAAACGCTGACTATTTTTAAAACGCTCCCCAAAAAAAACTTAATAATATTAGACCTGTAGATGAAAAGTTTTTGAATTTAGTTCGATTATAATTGAAATTTTTTTGATATTTGCCACATTTTCAGTGACTCAAAATGTACCATGTGGTCTTTTGGAAAATTGAAATGGTAAACCGCTCCTTAAATTAACTCGTTCTTCGCTATATACAGCGTAAAAACAATTTTTTGTTATTTGCCACATTTTCACTGACTCAAAATGTACCATGTGGTCTTTTGGAAAATAGAAATGGTACACCGGTCCTTAAATTAACTCGTTCTTCGTTATATACAACGTAAAAACAATTTTTTGATATTTGCCACATTTTCACTGACTCAAAATGTACCATGTGGTCTTTTGGAAAATTGAAATGGTAAACCGCTCCTTAAATTAACTCGTTCTTCGCTATATACAACGTAAAAACAATTTTTTGATATTTGCCACATTTTCACTGACTCAAAATGTACCATGTGGTCTTTTGGAAAATTGAAATGGTAAACCGCTCCTTAAATTAACTCGTTCTTCGCTATATACAACGTAAAAACAATTTTTTGATATTTGCCACATTTTCACTGACTCAAAATGTACCATGTGGTCTTTTGGAAAATTTAAATGGTAAACCGCTCCTTAAATTAACTCGTTCTTCGCTATATACAACGTAAAAACAATTTTTTGATATTTGCCACATTTTCACTGACTCAAAATGTACCATGTAGTCTTTTAGAAAATTGAAATGGTAAACCGCTCCTTAAATTAACTCGTTCTTCGCTATATACAACGTAAAAATATTTTTTTGATATTTGCCACATTTTCACTGACTCAAAATGTACTATGTAGTCTTTTGGAAAATTGAAATGGTAAACCGGTCCTTAAATTAACTCGTTCTTCGTTATATACAACGTAAAAACAATTTTTTGATATTTGCCACATTTTCACTGACTCAAAATGTACTATGTGGTCTACTGGAAAATTGAAATGGTAAACCGCTCCTTAAATTAACTCGTTCTTCGCTATATACAACGTAAAAACAATTTTTTGATATTTGCCACATTTTCACTGGCTCAAAATGTACTATGTGGTCTTTTGGAAAATTGAAATGGTAAACCGGTCCTTAAATTAACTCGTTCTTCGCTATATACAACGTAAAAACAATTTTTTGATATTTGCCACATTTTCACTGACTCAAAATGTACTATGTGGTCTTTTGGAAAATTGAAATGGTAAACCGGTCCTTAAATTAACTCGTTCTTCGTTATATACAACGTAAAAACAATTTTTTGATATTTGCCACATTTTCACTGACTCAAAATGTACTATGTGGTCTTTTGGAAAATTGAAATGGTAAACCGGTCCTTAAATTAACTCGTTCTTCGTTATATACAACGTAAAAACAATTTTTTGATATTTGCCACATTTTCACTGACTCAAAATGTACTATGTGGTCTACTGGAAAATTGAAATGGTAAACCGGTCCTTAAATTAACTCGTTCTTCGTTATATACAACGTAAAAACAATTTTTTGATATTTGCCACATTTTCACTGACTCAAAATGTACTATGTGGTCTACTGGAAAATTGAAATGTTAAACCGCTCCTTAAATTAACTCGTTCTTCGTTATATACGACGTAAAAACGTTTGAGTAATAGTTCTATTAATAAACGACAAGTTTGGTATAAAGCTGTAATATTCTCCTCTGTTTAGTTTTCGCCAAAAAGGTCGGATTTATTGCTAATCTCTTCGCCAAGCCGACACAACTTCGCCGTATACGAAGCAACAATCGAACGGAAGCCTTTTGTTATCTTATTCGGCTCATGTCCGTCGTTCTGAATAAATACGATATAGAAAAAGAATACGTGCGATATTGCTAGGCTCGATTAAGTATACTTTTTAAACTGCATTCAGCAATAAACGTAAATAAGGAAAAGAAATTTTCAAGTCGCCGGCGATTTTATTTTGGCTTAGTTCAAATAAATCGCGGAGTTGATTGGACGATAGTGTTGTTTCGCACTAACTGTACGATGCCAGCGGAGAAGCTGAAGAAACGACCGTACAAAACACAATTCTCCATTTGCTCTACCGGTGTGTGGTATGCAGGACGAAAGTCCGCTGGTAATGGATCTATCAAAAAGTTACGTCCTCTCTAATCCTCTAATCTAATTTTATTACCGGCCCATAAACGGTGGCGTGGTATGTGCCGTAAACGTCTTGGAACGCGTGTCCAGGACACGAGGACAACCTATCTTACCACAGCCAAATTTATTCGGTACGAAGATATTGCGCACGCGAGCGCTCCGAATAACACGTGCTATTTTCGCAGAAGGAACAAGCAGTTACATGCCGCTCTGCGTCAAATTTATGAAATTACGAATGCACGAGTAATTGTAAAAAAAAAATCTATTAGAAAAAAACAAAACGATTTACCTTACACATTCGTTTCAAAAATTTCGCATTTCTGTGTCGATTTATTGTTGTATTATTAAGCGTATTTTAATGGTGAAATTTATACTTATAAATGTATACTCGTAACTCATTCCCAAACCTACCTCTTAAGAATAATGTTTCATCGTTTTAATCGCGAACTTTCGCCAAGGACATTATCACTTATGATATAATATTTGCGACGATGACGGATGAGAGATGTGTCCTTTCGGGTAACTCGAAACTTTCCATGGATCGTATGAAACTTCCGAACAACCTATACCGAAGTCATTCGCACATTATTATTGTCCCCGTACCCATTATATCAACAATAATATTTTACGGTAAATGATTCCTTGAAACGAATTAGATTACAAATCATTTTAAATGAATATGTAAACTAACGCGTCGGCAAGGATGTTGTAATATACTGAGAATAGGGATGGCTAGTTAATAGAAAAAAATATTTTTGATATTTAGTTAGATAGTTAACAAATGCTTCTATTCCACGTTTCTGTTTCTCTTTTATTGTACACGGCTCACAGCCGTACAAAGCTACAATCCACATATGCATTTAATAATTCTTTATTTTATTTTATTTTTATTATTTGTCTTTAAAAAATTGATATCTCTTTATAATCTCGCCACGTTGCTGCATACTATTTAATACCTGTACTAAATTCTGCCCCCTCCCTCCTAAGATATCTATATCGTTGGCGAACCTCGACATATATTTCTTCTACTTGAATTTTCACGTTTATACTAAATTCTTCTTTAATTTTGTTTATTGTATCTTCTTTTAACTACCTTTCCTCTTTCCACTTCTAATTAAAGCAACTTGTTGTTTATAAAAATTGAACGTAATCGTCCTGTCCTTATAATCTAATCGCGTTTCTCTTCAGACTTTTAATTTTCGAATCTTAATTTACGATTGCCATTTCCTCGAAATTTAATTTAAATCGTCGAGTGATTTTACTCCATGTGTAATACATATATGCCTAGTGTATGTAAAGCATTATAGAATGGTAGTGGTATTTACTCAAAGAGCGATCTCGAAACGAAAGCGTTACTTGACAAAATTGTGTTATGTGGGTACATATGGTTATACAGCAAGTGTATATACCCGGTGATCACGTGACGTTCGTTCGCTTTTAATCAACTCATCAAATTATCGGTTGAGAACGAATTGCGTTTCTTCTCACCGGTTCGCCGTACTTTAAAGCGTCTTGTATATTGAAACTGGTAATTAAAAAAAGGCGAAATAATTTTTGAAACACGTGAAATACTATCAAATACACGAATATTGATGTTACTTGTTATGTTATGAGATCAAATTACAAACAGCTCGAGGCCAAAGAAGCATATCTGAGATTTTGGGGATATTAGGAAGATATGGGAAGGGTGGGAATTCGCTATTCCGCTAAAGTTATGTGTCATAAATCAGGTGATTCATAAAGGACTTACTTTGGCAAAAATGTTTGACTATCCAATCGAATAAAATTCATGACGAGTATTTCCATATAAGGCCACGTCAATTCAATTTTAGTACCGAGACCTTGTCTTTAGCTTTTTTAGCTTGTATAATTTGTATTGTGTCTGATTATAAATGTGATTTAATGTAAAAATTGATTTTATTTTATAATAATGTTACTGTATTTCGACCTGTAATCACATTGTTAAAAAAGCACCATGAAAACGTATAAAATCCACAGTTGGATAAATCGACAATCGATAAAACCGTGCGATTTCCTTTGGGCATTAATAACCGGATTTATGAAAAATTTGCAAATCTTTCGCCTGTTAAAAAATCCGTTTTAGTCCCGTGACCAAACGACCGATGATTGGATAAAATATTCATACATTTAGTTCAACATATAGCCCGACTGTAAGGTCGTAATTGGTGCAAGATTTTATTTGAACATCTGGTAGCCCGATTATATTTCGAACGTGTATTTTTGTGTAAGTGTTTTGAGGCAACATATATACATATATATCGGTCCATTGTTGTCTCAACGGGCGTACGTGACATTTTTATTTGGACATACAGGTGTTAAAGTAGTCAGTTCGAATGCATATCGGGCAATGGATATACATATAACCATATGCAAGTACGTACGTAGATATATGCATCCTTTCTTCATGTCTATACAACCCTATATATGTAGTGTTCCTCAACATCGAGAGCAAATATACAAGTGGGAATATGAATGTTCGTGCCTATGTAGCGTACATTTTCGATAAATCAACATAATATTTATAGATATTGTCAACGGGAGTATTATACCTACACTTTGCGAAACCCCACATAAATGCAATTGGAAATAGTATTAGTTGGTTGGTCATTAATTCCAGGGATTGTATCAAACAGCAAGCCATTTGTCGATCCATCCTGAGCTGAACTCCTTCATTTCCCATTCATCCAACACGTCCTCCACTACTATCTGACCAATATACTAGCGATGGCAAACTGTAGGTCAAAACATATGTATTATAGACGAAATTTTTTATTTTCAATATATTTGAATTTTTTATACATTTAGAAATGAATTTGGTATAATAAAAGTTACGAACTATATGGGCCTGATATGAAACATTGATATTAATTTATAAACAAACAAGTTTACGTCAAGTACAGAGTGTTCCGTTTAATTTAATTTTTTTAAACTTGTCCGAATTAATTTTTCCTGTAATTAATTCAAAAAAAAAACCCGTTGCTTCCACACAAAGACACGAAATTTGCATGAAATACACAGCTACGTTTAGGATACTTAATTTCGCGATGAGCAAGAAGTGTTTAGTATCTTCAGGGTATTACCTATCTGTAGCGATACATGTTCAACGTAAAAATTCAGTTCATCGCACATAAATACTCCAGTTATCAGCGCTATGCCCTACATTATTCATGCGCTTTTTTTATGAAACAAAACTAGAACTCTCTTATAGAAGGATAAAAAAAATGGCTACAATAATATTATAGCCACGTAGCGATGGCAAACTGTAGGTCACTTTGAGGACCTAGTTCGTAGTACATTTCAATGTACCGTTCACGAACTATAGGTCGTGAACTACTACATCTTTTAAAAATGAACTAGTTCACGACCTATATCAAATACATGTGCATACTGAAAATAATCTTTTTTTTCTCAATATAAAAATATTAAATGGTAAAAAATACATAAATTGAAATATTACCATACTTATTTTGAATTAAGAATGAGGAAGAAAAGACAACAATGTTTATAATTTATACAAAACATATATATAAGGAAATATAATTTCGTTCCGTTCACCAACACACTTTATCACGTAAATGTTAGTACCTACTGCTATTGGTACTGTATATGTAATGTATACTATACTGCATCGTTTACGAGCCGTTGTGATTCATGAGCGGTTTAGTACACGACAGGTTCAGCACCTAGTACAAGTACATCAATTCACCATGTAATTCATAGTTCACGAACTAGGTCCTAGTGACCTATAGGTCGTTGCAAAACATCGTCATAGTATGCCCGTCATTTGATTGAACCGTTCAGAGTGAACGGTTCGCGAGTGAACTACACATCGCTACAATGTATGTTGTAATACTTCTCTTCTTTTCTATTAACTCTACCCCACGGCTTCATTCGTCGCTATCACTACCCACCGAATCCTCATCATCCATATATAGCACCACATTCCAAATACTTCAATTCAACACTTCTTCTTTCTCTTTGTCCACACCTCACACCCGTACAATGCCACACTCCGCTCTTTTTCTAATACCCAATTCATTTGACCGCAACATTGCTATCTTACATTTTATCTACTTTTTATTTTGATATCATTTGTAAATAACAAAATTCTATCATACCTAATTTTCACGCCTAGTCTCTTTAACCTTGCTTATTGCATATTATAGATATAACGACGAAAGGGTACATCGCTTCCTTTCTACATTGAATTTAATCGTGTCAATTTGTTGTCCACGAAAGAGATAACTTGGTAAGTTTTTGACTGTTTGGGGGCATTTTAGGGTTCGTTAAGCGAAGAGATATTGTAAGCCTGTTGTTCTCGTTATGAAGCTCAATACGCTCACGCGTTTAATGTTATATATCTTTGCTCGTATGATCTTGGTGTATGTACATAACACATGGTGCGCATAGGTATACCGGTATATATTCATCTGTATTTCGGGAGAGAGGGTGCGGTATTGGTCTTCAGATCGCTGGTGCATGTTCGCTGTTGACACGGCGCTCATAGACATATGGTCCACGGATTATCCTCCTCGTATATGCATTCAATGTCAAACGTTATGATGATTGCGTTTGGCGTGTTGGAATGAATGATAAACTAACGCCCTCTTCCTCTAGCCGCACCGGCTTAACAAAAGGCATTTATCGTGTCAACTGTACAAATGCAATACAATAGGGCCCATATGCCATATGCATAGAAATAGGCATTAGGCATTCCCCGGCTGGATGTAGGCTAATGTCTGATGGGACTGATTTTACCTGGGCGGTCATCGCCAGCGATGCTCGTACAACAAGTCGTTGTTTCTGCTCCTTACAGGCCTTCTTCTACACCACTCTTCAACATAACGTTCGAAATGTATGCCGAAACGAATGTCTCAAATAATCTATACCTTCTATAAACTATATATTTTTTTAGTTATTGAAATATTCATTGCCCATCAAAGATTCTAAATCCTTATATTAAACGACATATCGCAAACAGACTTTAAAAAAATGTAAATTTATTTAAAAAATAAAATTTCCAATTTTAGCTTTTTGATGACATCATCAAAATGGTTGATACTGCATCAAAAATCCTGAGATTATAATATCCGTTTGAAAAATCTATTTTATCACATGCAATTAAAATTGAATATTTTAACACGAGATGTGCGTATTAAAATATTTCTTACTGTCGATCATAAATAGGCATTCGAAAAACTGAGTCTTTTCACGAAAGTGGGGACTCTTATTTTTTCAATTTCTATTTTTCGCGTTCTCTTTTAAACTGTTCAGTCCAGAGGAAAACTATTTTCAAATTTATGATCCTGAGATCATTTCGCATCAGAAACGATTTCTTTTAGTCGTTTTTTTTTCATATGAACTAAAAATTGAAACTTTTAATATGGTCCAAATGAAAATGTTTCTGTTCAAAAATATGTATCTGTTGAAATATCCATTTGCACCTTTCTAATCAAATCCTGCCAGAAAGAAATCATAAAATCACTTCAAAAAAACTGTGAAAATTAAAAGAGGTGGTACCATTGGAATTTTTTCTATATCCGTATTTTTTGCGACCTCATCCTAATTATTAATCCCATAGCAAAGCTCCTAGCAAATTAAAAATCTTGAGATCTTTTTTTACTAAAAAATGTTTCTTCTCTATAACATCTTTTTTTATTCAATCTGCATCATCTTCCTTCTATAACACCACGTTTCAACTATCCACGTCTTACATTCGTAAAATGAAAACATGTATTTTTTCTTACTTCTCCAATCATTCCTGGACTTTAAAATCCGCTGTTTTTTTGGAAATCTTTTATCCCAAATTGATCGATGTTTTTTAAAATTACCCAATCCATTTCCAAATTAAATATCGCATTGACTATTAATAATTATCACTATCAATTCTATTCTTATAAAATTATAAATAACATCTTAAGAAAATTTAAAAGAACAAGAGATATCAGAAATATTAGTAGTTTAGAACAACTACAAATTTTGTTAAATTACCATTTGATTAGTATTTTAAATAAATATAATTTTAAAGTAACATATAATAGTCTTGCTAATTTCCTAGGAAATACCAAAAATTTGATTGATTTCAATAAAATTTTTTAGTATTTATGAAATATCTTGTTCTAGTTATCCTAAAGTATATATAGGACAAGGACGTGGACCAATTGAAACTAGATTTAAGGAGCATTTAGCTCATTTCAGATTAAACAGAAAAGATAAAAGTGCTGTAGCCGAGCATATTTTTGACTAACTCCGGTCATCCTATTCAAATTAGTTCACTTAGCCTTCGAAATGCGCATCTAGCTACTTAGTGCTTTAAGTAACGGTATTTGGGTGATATTCTATACAATTATTTAACACCGTAGTGATAATTTTTAAAATAAATTGTAACATTCGGTATATGAACCCAATCCAGTTCTGCCTACGCCAAGGGCTTACAGCACCGTCGGAATACAATCACACATCAATTCGATCAAATTGCCTCGTAAAAAGTCACCTGGATTTATGGATAATTTAAATGTAGCTAGTACATATACGCCCGACTGTTTCGAAGAAGGTTATAGTTTAAGAAACATATACACTTTGTAGAATCTCATTGACAATGCATTTCAACTATATTTTATGAAATACGATTACGAGCGGTTTGAAAATCGAATGCGACCTTCTCGGAAGGTACTTGCATATAAGTTTTTGTCTTTTACGATGACGTATTCATTTTTATTTCGAAGCGTTTTGTTATGGTCTGGAAGGGAAGTACCTATGCTTATTATGCAAACATCGGTCGCTTAACCTTTGTGATCTGCCGATATAAAGCAGCTCCTGTGCAGACATTGCACTGAACGTATAACCTGTTCAGGGGCAGCGGTTGCATTATTCAATGATTGACGTCTGTATATACCCACTATAAAGCACAAGGTATGTGGGTGTACCAATAAATCGAATTCAATATGAATGTACCAATCGATGCGATTGTTGAACTAATGTATAGTGAATCCATCAAACATATCAGGTGACATTCTTGCATTCTTCAGATCCATATAGTGACAAATATAACTACATATAAAATGTACGAATCTCCAAAAGTATTTTGGAGATTTTCCAATATTCTTGCGGTTCCTTATGATTTTTTTACCAAACTATTAGTCGTGTAATAAATTTGGATTTCTGAGATCATTTGTCTATTGTTCGTTCAATTATTTTATCGCGTGATTTTAACAATTGCCATTTTTAACATTGGACCTCCAGAGAAAAATGTTTCCATGTGCAATTTTTCAAAATTTAATAAGTTATGCTTTCCGATATATTAGGCCATCAAAACCACTTGCATTCTTAGAGTAAATCAGAAAATGCCATAAAGTGCCTTTGGAGAGAGTGAATAATTTGATCAAATTTCAGGTTCGTTTTTACAAACGCTTTATTCTACAGCGAGATTGTTTGCAGAATTCGAAATTTGAGATCATTTCCTATTATAAAATGTACTACTCGACCATATAGTTGTATGAAAAAAATTGAAATTTTTTAAATGGGACGTATATAAAAATATACCTGACTGCCCATTTGAAAAATCTGTACCGGTTGAAATTGTCGATTAATCAAAATATTCTAAATCCTTAGACAAAATATAAAAAAAACAGACTTTCGGAACTGTCAAAATTTTACAAAAACAAAATCAAATGGGGTACACCCTCATTTTTTAAACTCAGTTTTTTAACGATATCTGCCAAATTATTTATGCCACTGCAAAACTTTTTGCCGGTATGAAATCCTGAGGTTATTTCCTATTAGATAATGTTCGTTTTTTGACCGCTTTATCGTATGAAACAACAATAGAAATTTTTAACATTTAAAAATGTGTCTAACTGCTAATTTCAAAAATCTATCATTTTTGAAATATTTATTTCCAATCAAAATCACTCGCACATTCTAAATCCTTAAATCAAATACTTTTAGCAATATTCAAAAAAAACGAATTCTAAAAATTTTCCAATCTGTTGTTTTTTTAATATCCCCCCAACTGATAATTATGCTACCCAATTTTTTTGCAGATTAATAATCTTGAAATCATTGTCGATTATAAAAATATTTCATTAAATCAAATTATCACCTCAGAAATGGTTCCTAACTCCAATTTCGCAAACTCTATATGTACTATCTGACCCAATTGTAATATAACCCAATGTAATGCGAGTCCGCAGATAGGACAAATATGTTCATGCATATATACGTGTTTCGACAAAAAAAAAAAACGGGTTCGTTTTTCATGTACTTGTACAGCTGATGTTTGCGAACGAGTTAGCGCGAATCAGATACTTGTTAAAACGCAAAAAAATGGAGGCACTTGAACGAAAATTTGTATTTTGACATGGATACGACGTGCGTGACGCATTTATCCAATTAATAAAAGTCGACGCTTGATTTCCACCATTGATTTATTGGTTTTGTAAATACAAGCGCGAAATTGTATACTTGACAATTCCGTTCCAAAAATTTAGAGGTGTGTGTTTAAAATCACAATAAAAATTGTATGTTCTACCGCTCGTTATATTACGAATATAATGACTACAAATTGTATTTCATTTGATAATGTACAATTTTATCGCTGGTCGTTTTGAAATCGCATTAATTGTCACAACCGTTGAATCACAATCCAAACGAAATACGCGTTTTTTTTATTGATCGTGTTTTATATTTGACGATCCCACGAAGTAATAAATACACGAAATATAATTTCTATATATCGGTCAGTAAAAAATGTAATAGCCGCGCTATGGCTTAATTACGTGTCATGTAACGTCTGCCATAACTGTGACATAATGATTCAGAATTAATACGTTTCTGCTCGGATGGACGGACCATCGTCAAACAGATGAGATGACCAATTGCACTCGACTAATAATACAACTAAATAGAACGATATAATCTTTCGGACAATTGCAAATATTTCTTTATACAAACAACGTGTTAATTAGTGTATATAATAATGAAAATATAAACAGTTACCTGTTAATTTTTAACTCGATAATTCATTTTCTATTCATCTTCTTTTAAATCAAATTGGTGATCATTTTGTAATTATAATTTGCCAATATATTTATAATGAGGGGAAGTCTATTAAGACAAGGAGTCAGGCAGGGATGTACACTGTCGCCGTTATTGATTAATCTATATATAAAAGATCCAATACACAAAGTGTAGGTGTGAAAATTCAGGGAGAAGAAATAGATATGTTGAGGTTCGTCGACGATATAGCTAGCTTGGAAGAAAGGGAGCAGAATTTAGAACTGGTATTGATGGTATACAATAAAAATCTCCTAGTAATTTACAGAAAATGCTAAAATGGTATAGATTCAAGTAAGATTTTGTTTAAGAAATTCTGATTTTGATATTTATAAAATTTTACGACGGCTAATAATGCTGAAAATGGCAAATAGATTTTGGTTGATAAATTTGAATGCGAATTGTGGCAATGTCGAATATAATAGTTTATTTTACCGAAAAATATTACTATGGCCAGTTAATATCGCTACATTTTTTGGATCAAATAGATGCATGTCGACCATACTTTATATTTGGTGTACATTATATGTATAAATGTAAATTGCGTTGACACGTAGCGCGATTAAATAAAAAAAGTGGTCACAAAAGATCGCGCTGCATTGCGAATGGCAGCTGCAGGTTTCCCATTTCTTCTGTCAATGCAGCGACTAACAAGCCCGTTTGATTATAGTTTTCAATTTGTAACGGAACACCTTTTCGTGCCGAATACGAAACACCGCGCGTATATAAAACAACTTTTGTATACGTAAACAAGGTAAAAGCGATATTTAACGTCGCCAGGGAACTCGGCAATTTTGTTCCTGCGCAGCAAAGTCAAACGATGCCAAACATCCGACTTAGTTAAAAAAAAACAAAAATACATTGCACCGTTGGAACAGCGTAATCCTCGCATAAGTCGGAAAAATTGTTGGCGAGCGTGTCGCCGAGCTAAGAGCTTTCCTGCACCGCATATCACCCATCCGTTTTAGCATCTTAACTTTTCCTAACAACGACACGTTTTATAGCGGCTTCTTCGTAACCACTGCCTCTTCATGTATGTACATATGAGCAGTTGGGAAATCTGGACCTTAATCCGATTTGTATCTCTTTACCAGCAATCTACAACACCAGCTATAACTTGAAGTTACGCTACCAACTAAAACCCGAAACTGTTGCTAATTTATTTGAAATATGTTAGTGCGGATTAAATAATATCACTGTTAGGGCCAGCGTTAGTTGGGGGTAGCTTATTTGGGATACCCTGTGTACGGGTACTTGTACGAGGGTATATGACTGTTGCAGAAAGGAACAAGAACGTGCTCTCTAACCGAACCATCGTCTATCCTGTCTCGGCTAAGTTAATATGCGTTACCGCTGTCGTCAACACACCCTCGCTCCAGCTCGTATGTAGAACAATAGAACGTTAGAATCCTGTACCAGTTCCTTCCCCCCATGGGACTAAGAGTATGTCATCAAATCTGAGCCGCCTTATTACAAAATCGGTTAATTACCCTCGTAATTATTCAATAGAAACCGTACGTGGAATATAAATTCAGTACCGCCTGCAATTGCTTACGATACTTTCTCAGTACTGCTGCAATTTGAATGGCAGATTGTATTTTAGAAAAATTGCTTTTTAAACGTTGGAACTAACAACTCAAAAGCGTGCGATATTTGTACATAATACCGTGTAAAATTCGCAAAACTCTTCGACGTTTTACCAATTTACAGCGGTCTAAAATATGAAGCGAAACTAAGGGCGTATACAACCAAGAGCGTGTCGATTAAAAAAAAAAGTAAGACTTAAGAAGGCGGTTTGCCACGTCATAAGAAACGAGGCATATTTAAGTGAAGAATTTTTTTTACGACCATAATATTCGTAACACATTTAAGAAATTATGACAAATTTTGATTGTGTTAATTATGATTTAAAAATCCTACAATAGAGCTTCTTTTTTTTGTCTAATTTTTTGTCTAACACCTTCGAAAAATCTCTTAACACCTAAATTGGAATTTTTGAAACAGCTGGGTGATAAATAAATAAACAGTGATTATGTTTTTCTTTATTGAGAAGTTGCAAAATCCTTTCGAAGTCATTTTTGACATAAATTACATCGAATATTTGACCAAGGCTACATAGAAATCGTACATTTATGAATGACATAGTGAAAATACATATGGCACTTAAGTCTAATTAGAAAATTGGGTGGCAGTCTGACAGAGTTGTCAAATCGCAACAAAAAACCGCACAAAACCATTTTATCTACCAACTATCTCATAAAATAACACAAGTTAATGAGGTTTTAACATTATTAAAATACAAATGTGCATTAAAATCTCCTTAGTGAGTCTATATCACTTATTGACGAATTTTTGAGCTTATTTCAATATTGTCTAAAATATTTGTTATCTAGCTTTTTATCGTTTCTGAAAAATTTGATATCAAGTCTTTCAATAAGGTTTTGATCGGATATATCCATCTGTACGTTTCAAAAATGATTTAATTAATGTTCGAGGCTTAAAAGGGCCTGTAACTTATCGCAATCGTTGCTGGTGTGTTTTAAAATCATTTAAATAGACTGTATAAAGTCTATATTAATTTTGGCAATTACGACAGTTTAGAGCGAGCGACTCATAAACGTGCGAGAATATATTATTCTCTTCTGTCTGCTACTCTCCATGTGTAAAGCGCAACTCCAGCTTCACCTGTGAAACAGAGAAACTGATTTATCCTTGCGCTAGTTGGCAGTTTACACTGTCCTTATTATCAGCGCAGTAACGTAACACTCTTAACATCATCATCGACCACTTGTCGCGTACTGCGTTCTGAACGTGGACGTGCTCGCGCGCAATTCGTAAGTACAGGAGCATGTTATATGATGGGATATAGTGCTGGAACTGGGAATTGGAGGACGCGAATATCCCCGCAAAAGTAATAATCATGATACTAGGGTAATAGTAGCGGTGATGACACTGGCAATAAAGAGATGAGCTTCTGGTGTTGAGAACTCTTTCTTTCTACTTATTGCCGTAAAAAATCGCTCGTAGGCAGTGTTGAAATAGTATACGTAAATACGATTTTGTTTTCTTACAAAACATTTTATAAGAAAAAATATCATGACTTTTACCCGAATAAAATTATTTATATTTAAGAAAATGTTTCCAATTTTGAAATATATTTTTTCGGTAGTGTTAAATTATTTGTGTGCCGTTAAGTATTTAGTATATTTGGACACTGTTTTCAATAAGTTAAAAATAATTATATAACCGCAGTAATTTGTGAAATAAGCTAAATTAACAACCATAAAACTAATGAAAATAATTTTAAAAAATGTTTTTGTTCACATCAGAATTTAGATTCGGTATGACAACCCTGGTTGGGACTTTTGCTATGACACATGCGCACTATACATATCAGATCACTTACGTCATCATAGAAAAAATTTCTTTCGTTTATATATTATGCAAATTCCGGAAAAAATAAGCGACACATATTTCGCTGATAAATTACATAGCAAATATTCGTATTTTAACTATGAAAAAGTTTAATTTTTTTTCCGTAACAAATCAGATTAATGAAAGTGTAAATTCAGCACGAATGTCTTCGTCTTTGAACAAATTTTTGTCGCACTAAACTTGAATTAAATTAAATATCAGCTAATCATTCTATTAGCAAAATAAATTCTTTTCATTCTACCATGTTTTTAAATCAAATATTATACACATAAAGTGTCGAATTTTAAGTAACTTAAAAAAAAAAGAAATGTTATTTAAATGTTATTTTATCGAATGATAAATATAATATTGAATTAAATAATATCCGAAATATAGCAGTACAAAATGGCTATTCTTATAAAATTATAAATAACATATTAAGAAAATTTAAAAGAACAAGAGATATTAGAAATATTAGTAGTTTAGAACAAAGTAATAATTCAACTCTAAAATTTGTTAAATTACCATTTGATCCCATGGTTTAAATAGTATTTTAAATAAATATAATTTTAAAGTAACATATAATACTTCTTGCTAATTTTTTAGGAAATCCCAAAGATTTGATTTCAATAAAAAATCTAGTATTTATAAAATATCTTGCTGTAGTTGTGCCAAAGTATATATAGAAGACAAACACGTAAACCAATTGAAACTAGATTTAAGGAGCATTTAGCTCATTTCAGATTAAATAGAAAAGATAAAAGTGCTGTAGCCGAGCATATTTTTTACTAACTCAGATCATCCTATTCAAATTAGTTCACTTAAATTACTTAAAAGTGTTTTGAATTATTCCGAGTTAAATGCTTATGAAAGTATATACCTACAGTTTTTATCTTGTGCCACTGAAGATGGGGGAATAGCCTTCGAAATGCGCATATATCTATTTAATGCTTTAAGTTACGGTATTTGGATGGAAATACTATACTATGCATATTTTCTGAAATATATTTTGTCTAGGCGATTATTAGGTGTAGGGAGAAAGTCCTTAACCGTCCGGTGGGACAAATTTATAACGCGTGCAATATTTATGGGCATTTATTCACCCGTCGGCCGAAGTGTTATAATGTAAACTTTTGTGTTATAATGTTAAATGAGAACTCCCCCACGGCCGTTTACATAATAAAAAATCATGGCTTAACTTTAAGCGGATACTAAACGTTTATATGCAAATTAAGGTGTAAATACAAAATGAGGCGGCAGAAACGTATCAGAGAGCAATTTGACAGGCGCAGTTTTTGTTTGATATAAAATATCTGCGGATCATCCTACTGCATTTCAAGTTCGTTTATAGCGAACGTATGCGACTGCCGAAGAGTTGGTATTACATACATGTTCCCCGCAATGAACAAAGGCATGGTTAAGGTAGATTAGATTTATCGGCGGCTAGTGAGGGTACCTTCGCGCTCTTTACATACGAAAAGCACAATGTACGAAGCTGTAGGGACTCAGTGCGAGCCCTGCAATAAAGGCACCTTCAAAAACCTCCAAAAAATTTCGCAATTGCTTGTCGAAATCGAGCACGCATCAATTTTCTTTGAAGATCCTTAAATAAGTCACAGGCATTGTTGATTTTTTAAGACATGTACATTTTTGTTGGTTTCATTTATTATTTAGAACTGAAACGCACAACTGTATGGAATATATACACCGCATTTAATAGCTAGATGTGTATTTTGAAAGATGTACCGCTATCTTCATTAGTACCACAACATTAAACTAAATAAAAGATTTAGTGGCGAGAATTTACTTGAACAATTTCATTGTAAATGAGCCTTTAGGCAATAATATCATCAAATAACTCATTCGTAGAATCCAGGAAGATCCCTTAAGACCGGCACAGACATAACCTATATTATATCATACGGCAACTGCAAATTGCGGCCTACATCAAAGTTTATTCAAATTCAACAATTATCTTGCAGGCATTCGAAATTTAGCGCCGATATATCGTGCAGTCAGTTTTAAACGGTTTTCGAATAATAATTTTTTACGCAATTGATTAAAATATTCTTAAACCGTCCCTGGTTGCGGCTAGCGTCAATCTCAATGCGCTTTAGCAATTGCGATTATGTAGCTGACGTAATTTAGATGTTAAGAATAATATTCGGTTACGGTGCATATGAAGAAACTACTCCTCCACAGCCGCTGGTGTATTGTCGGTATAGAACTTTTGTGTATCGATGCCTTGTTCATTTTTTTTTTTCGAACATAACTCTTCAATGGATATTTTCTTCGCCTGAATTCATGAATATAAAACGTAATCGTTTGGATTGGATTGTCAAGTATTTTTGTAGAATCGACGCAATTGTTTCGTAAATTCGAATTGAAACAATTGTACGTTACACAACAAATGCTCGTCGATTGTATAAATGTCGATGACGAATTGGATTGCAATTTCTTGCCGCAAAATGTGCAATGCCAAGTACCATTTTAACTTCAGCAAATATGCTGTGATGAGATATATCGGTCGCAATTCGCAATAAAGACATCGCAGTCAACGTGTCAAATTCATTATTAATATTATAGAGTTTTACGCATTTTTTTAGAAAATTGATATTAAGACGTTAAATTTGTTAAACTAATTCAGAATATTTTGAGAAACATGGTCAATATCGCGTTTTTATTGATACCTTAAAAAAAGTTTCTGATCTAATCTGCCTTAACCTGCACGATTTTTTAATAGAATTAAAATTTATACGCTAAGGAATTTGTCAGGATTTAAAGCAAAGTACAATTAATATAATGTTTTTTAAATGAACGGGTGTTTTACATCAACTAAACTTTTTTTCAAATATATATTCATCTATTATACATATCAGATCTTGATGATATAAAAAAATTGTATTAAAAATCTACTGATATATTTCCAAGCCGTATCTGGTATTTATAGACACCGTTGTCAATAAAAATTTCACATGTATACGAAAATACGAAAATTAGAAACTTGTCCAAACAATTTGTTTGTCAAAACTTGTTTGTAATATGTTATGAAATTATTTTAATAAGCATATTTCTTTAAATATCAGGATTTAGATACGGTATGGCAACGTTGGATGACACGTGCGCACCATACTATCAGACAATTAAATACTACTGACGTCATTATAGAGAAAATTATTAGGTAATATATGATCAAATTGCTTATCTTAAAAATATGTAAGTTCTTTGTTAAAAAAAAAGAACGGTACATATTTTTTTGATCAAAGAACATATTCATATTTTTACGTATTATGTTTAACATAATTTTATATTTGTCCAAGGAAGACCCAATTTTAATTCACATGCTAATTGTGATTAATGTTAATTTTCTGTCAAGAATCAATATATTTGAATAAAAATGTACTAATATGTTGGTACTAAAGACGAAGTAGTTGCTACAAAATTTACATTGTATCAAATAATAAGCGAAAACTAATTCAACTTCTTAATTTTTCTAAAAAATGCAATGTACATATTCTGGGTCGAGTACATGGCAAATATTATTAGTTTAATATATTTATATTATAGCTATAGAAAAGGTGGAATTTATAAAAATATATCTCTTCGTATTAAATTAGCATTTTCGCTAAACAAAAAAGTTTCTTCAAAAGTATCTGAAGATATATTACAATTAATCCAGAAGAAGTTCTTGATCAGTTAGCAACAAAAATAGAAAATGTATCAAAAAATATTTTAAAAATTATCACTACCAAAATAGCCAAAAATAAAAAAATTAAATCAATTTAAAAATAGTTCTTATTAAATAAATTAGACGAGATGAAATTGGGCCTGAATCTAAATTCAATAAATTTGATTTAGATTTATGAAAAAATATTAAAATTATAGTATGTATATATTATAATAAATATATTTATTTATTTACAAAATGGCTACTCTTATAAAATTATAAATAACAATTTTAAGAACAATTTAAAAGAACAAGACATATCAGAAATATTAGTAGTTTAGAACAACGTAATAATTCAACTCAAAATTAGTTAGAATTACCATTTGCTCCTATGGTTTAGATAGTATTTTAAATAAATATAATTTTAAAGTAACATATAATACTTCTAATAGTCTTGCTAATTTTCTAGGAAATTCCAAAGATTTGATTGATTTCAATAAAACCTCTGGTATTTATAAAATATCTTATTCTAGTTGTCCTAAAGTATATATAGGACAAACACGTAGACCAATTGAAACTAGATTTAAGGAGCATTTCAGATTAAATAGAAAATATAAAAGTGCTGTAGCCGAGCATATTTTTGACTAACTCAGGTCATCCTATTCAAATTAGTTCACTTAAATTACTTAAAAGTGTTTTGAATTATTCCGAGTTAAATGCTTATGAAAGTATATACATGCATAAATCTAAATCAAATTTAACGAACTTAGATTCAGCCCCAATTTTATCTTGTCTAATTGATTTATTTAATAAGAACTATTTTTGAATTAATTTTTATTTTGTTTATTTTTGGTTTGACAAACCAATGTTCATTGTTGTTACTTGTTAGGTTCGTTAATTATTAATTTTATTTAGACAGAGGTATTTTATTTAGTTTTTATCTTGTCCTACTGTAGATGGGGGCATAGCCTTCGAAATGCGCATCTAGCTACTTTATGCTTTAAGTTACGATATTATCAAAAAATAATTGATCGATGTTTGATTTTACGATCACATCTTTCGACGCTATTAGTATGTCTATATATATTTGTCTGATGTAGTGTTTGTAAGCGCATGTAACATTACCTGGGATAAAGTTGAATATTGTTCGCACAAGTTCATGTATTGCCGGTGCGTTTCTATAATTCGCCGTCTGCTAAATCAACCGCGATATATTATGTACACGGGTTTTAGTTTTCTCCGCGTATTATAAATCAGGCAAATTATGCGTCGTTGAACTGTTGGCGCCCTCCGTAAATGTACGTAGCATCCCGCGGGGGCCATTATCATATCGAAGACTGGAGCGGCACCGCAAGAGGCATTCGCCACTCGTGTGTTGAGACTATACCAGTGGCGGTTCCTTATGCAGGCCGCAAGGCAGCGCGCCCCTCCTGAACATTGAACGCATCACTGTAGATATATAATTGTATTGCGATATTTTATCTCGGCATTATTTTTCCAAAAAGATAAAGCTTGCGCCGCGATAACAATCAACACAACACTGTGTGGCGTTCGTTGTGGTATCCGTTGCAAGCGACCGGTGCAGTATATGATCTGTATCTATCGTTCGCGTGGTATAGATATATCGCTAATATGGTGCCGACATTCCAGCGTCAAGTACGAGTCAAATGCAATAATGCATATGCACTCATCCTATTTATTGGAGGAAGCGCTACAGTGAGAGCGACCGTATGCAGTATATCATCTGTTTCATCTGTCCGCATACAAACTAGCGGGCCGGGTTGCTATAGCAACGTGACGTCACGTTGCTTCTATAGCTAAGAATATATCGTTGTTTTACGCTATTCGGGCTACGATTCTTCAGCGTCCCAACAGAGAAGCCTAGTATACAGTAAAATGGATATAGATATAGTTGCATTGTTCTGTGTAGTTACGTATGTACGATTTTGCCACATGTTTCTCCAAGAATATATTTAATAGAAATAATTTAATAAAAATGAATAGTGTTAGTTCTTTATTGAAAATAGAGTTTTGTAGACTTTCTCTTGTGGACAAAGTAAAATTTAAAGAATTAGGTAGGCAATTGCCTCATTTAAATTTATGGCAAACTTGTGCAAGGAGTGCTCAAAACCAGACATTTACGCGGCGTTTTACAAGAGACATTTACAAAAAAAAATTATAACACAGATGAAGGACAGGTTCTCATATCGTGGCCATCTACAAGCCGCTGAGTTATTTAACACGAAATCGATGCCGACATTTTCTAAACAATTTTTGGAAACCGTGTGTCATGCATATCCATTTTTGAATAAAACCAGATTAAAAACAGAATTAGAAGTCATTTACTCGCGTCCGGATTTTTATCAAAATAATTGCAGCCACAAATTATCTTTCATTATTGCTACAAAATAATCTCAGTGAAACTTTCCTGGAAACTATAAAACAACCCCGATGACCACTGCTGAATCAGAGCGTTGTTTTTCAACACTTAAAAGAATCAACACTTTTTTGCGAAATGCTATGGGTAATGATTGTATAAACGCGTTGGCGATGATGTGTATTAATAAAAATGTGGTGCGAGATATTTACAATTTTAACGAAAAAGTTTCGGATTGAAATGGCACGAGCCGCCACTGGACTGTACACTCGTATATATATCCACCTGGCGCTTTATTTGTTATCTCCCAGCAGCTACCGCTGATACCGCCCGATTATTTTATTGCTCTGATCACACTTACTGGTGTACATGCCCTCCCCACCACCGCCAATTAAAACTACCCGCCGACTTCATTTTATTTCGCAAAAAAGGATGCGCGCCGAAGGCATTCTTACAATCCCATTGCTTTGCGTTGTAATGGTGGCCAGCTGTGTTATTTTCAAGAACTACTTCATCAATGTATGTACGCAGGGTACATCTGAATAGGGCAACATCCATGATCCAAGGAATTTAATATATCCGTGTTTGCATCTCCGATGATCGATTTGAATGTTTTCTTTCTAAAATCGTCGCGAGTATTTTGGTTATGTCCAAACAATTTTTATTAATTCCACCGTTGTTGTTTGTTTTTTTTTTGGTAAAGAGCGCGACAGGAGGTTATAAATAAAATTTCGTGCGTTTATTTCTCTAAATGGTGGGGATGAACTTTTGCGCACATGTCGGAAGTATTTTATCGATATAGATCGGAAAAGCGTTTGGTTCATCAGGTGTCGCATTATGTTTGAAAGAACATAACGTACGTTTAAGAATAGGCCGCTATCCCGACGCAGTCTATCGTATATCCTGTAAGGATCTTGATTATGGGCGAAGGGAATATTCCCGATAGTTGAACGAATATAGTGCTAATACAGGGTGTTCTATTTCATATCACCACAATTTTCGTGTTCTCTTGTATTTGTGAACAAAATTAGATATAAAATTTTATAGTTAGTTATAGAAGGCAGCGGCAAATTTAGATTAAAGTACATAAGCCAGATGGTTCTCCTGATGTAGTTAGGTTGAAGCTAATTGAAGGAACTCAGCGCTTTGTAAATTTATCACCACGGTGTTAATCTTGTAGTTAAATACGTAGATCTATTGAAATTAGATTTTAGCACATTTCAGATTAAAAGTGCTGTATCCCAGCATATTTTTGCTTCATGTCATTTTATCGAAATTAATTCAAACTGCCGTCATATTGATTTTTCGTTCAATTTGTATATACAATCACGATTATTGATAGAGATATTTTATTTCGTTTTATGTTGCGCTACTGAAGACGGCTGCATAGCCTTCGAAATGCGCATCTAGCTATTAAATGCTTCGTGTTACGCAATATGGGTTATATTCTAATACGACGGGTTGTTTTCATCTTACATTTATGATTTGCGAGAAAATGAAGACAGTTTAACTTTTGTTGAATTTGGTGGGGTTTTTTTATTGGGGGGGGATCAAAGAACACGCTGTAAGAGAGATTGAAGTACAAACGTACACTATAGAAGCGAAGAAAGTCGACGTCTAGTGTCCAGGTGTCTCAGGTGTCAGACAACTTCAGTTATTTACAACGTACTACAAATCTTCAATCAGTAAAAACGACGCTCGCGATATAGTGATCTATGCACATACCTGATGCTGCAAGAACCCTCTTTTTATTCCAGCTTGTTCGTTTCAGGAAGTGTTTGGATTTTGTGCCAGCTGAATCTCGATTTTAGTTTTTATGATTGCTTTAACATTGTCTTTGTTAGCCGCAAAAGGTAGGATTGATAAATAGTCTAATAATTCGTTTGAGCTTCAAAAACTGTGATTGTGGCAAAACTGTTTCTTGTTTCATTCAATCCAGAAACATTGTCATTATCGTTTTATATTTCAAATTAACATCCTGTACATCTATTATTTCGAAATGTCGCTCGGATTTTGTTCATTTAGTTGTTCGCACTTTCTCTTGAGGTAGGTTCAGATCGAGAAGGTCTGTGGATTCACTAATAGCTTTAAGATGGATTCACAAAAAAAGTAATTTCTGTTAAAAAAAGGTTTTTCGCAATTAATATCGAACTGAAATCGTTTAAGGACAAAAAGGAGTGAATCATAATGACGCGAACATGTGGCAAGCATTTGTCCATGCTTCGGTTTTACGATTGCAAAAATCGCGAGAATCGATCTTCCCCCCAGCAGTCGTTTATCGGTATTACATGCTATCTTCGCTTCTGAAATATAGTCGCTATTTGGCGAAAGACAATCATGCATCCCGCAACTGATTACTGGATATTCTTTTTACACCGGAGTGATCGCTCGCCCCCATCCAAATGGCAACCATAAAGGCAGAAATGTCATATATCTGTAACATAAATATCGGAAATGTTTTTTTTTTCCCCAGACATTGCGGTCTACGAGAAAACATATAACAAAAGAATCAACGAAAAGGAACTTTAGTTCATGGGGATTTCTCTCGTTCCAATCGTAATATTTTAAAGTCGATTTTTTTTTTTGACGTTCGCTTTGCGACTAGTTAATCGATGAAAATGCATCGATATTTAATACTAATAGACTTTATTAAGAAAAGAAAATACATATAAAATACACTAATATATAAAAAAAATATATAAACAAACTTAAAAGGTGAAGTTCAGCCTTTAAACTAAATAAAATGAATATAATAAATAAAATTCCTTTTTTTTTGTCGGTCTGAAATATTTCTGAAATTCAATCCTTGATTTTAACGATCTCGCAGATGTATTTTTCTTTAATAATTTTAATCGAAAATTGGTTTATGCGCTCGCTCGACAACATAGAATGCCTCAACACTCGAATGCGCTTTATAGTATCGTAAAAATTTAATGCGCTTCGTCAAAAATCAATGCACATGCGTGGAGGAAATTGATCCGATATTATACGACAATTATTTCCGTTTTGCGCGTAATCGATATATTGTTGTCGCGATATTAGCGCGTTTAACAATTATAATTTTAATAATAATGCCCCAGTCAGTAGCGGCCCCGCCAATTAATACGGCTTAATCGATCAAAATGAACAGTAAATGAATATATTCGTTTGCTTGGCAGTTAGTCCGTTATACCGAATAGTATAAATTAATTAATTATTTCGTAATTAAGCGTGTTTTATACGCGCAAACTAATCGCGGCGTAAAAAGAATCCAAATCTCTCGTTGATTCGTCGCGGGGGTCCACTTTTTTTTGGTGGCAAATTGGCATATGACGCGACCCGACCTACTTGCATGGAATGGACCTACTTGCATGCCACGAATGGAATGTGGTGATGACAATTTAATCGGCATGCGATATTCTGCATAATGATTCTATTAACAGCTTGGCACATAATCGTACGCTATATGCCCTCCATGGGAACTATTCAAGCGACATTGCGATGGATTACACGAGCCTAGTTTTATTCGATCCGAATCATTGCCAGAGAGTCAATTATAACGTAATCCGAAATTAAGGATCGGTAATTTAATTACCCGGGCGGAATTGGTGCAATTAGCGAAGCGTTTTGAATTGGCTCTCGGATGTTGTGTGTCGCAACGATCCTATGGTAACTCATGTTGTGCAGAATCGTACTGAACATCGGCGCCCTTTTTGCGCTGCGCCGCTTTTACCACCAGGTGCTCTTAGGTAGCCAAACTTGCGCGCACTCGATTAGCACCAGATACTATCGCACAACTCGTTCATATTTTCGATATGTACTTGCCATGGTAAAATAATCCATTATAAAATTAATATTATTAGATATTTTAATATAATGACAAAATCGAAATGTAATTTACTTAATAGTTTCAATATACTATGATAATATGATACGTAAATACGTTGGAAGAAACATCGAGTTATTGAATACTTTTAAAATAACGTGATATCTTTTAATAGAGAAACGAAAGCAATGTGATATCTTTTTTATCGGCATTTAATTGTTTTAAATTGAGATTTTCTATTAATATTTCTATCAAATATACACCCTAATAATTTACGTAATTATTCTTGAAAATCATTATAAATTATTATCCTGATCACTTGTAATAATCCCCAATTATCTTATTTATTTATTAATTTACAAAATTAGTTAATAATTTTTGGGCAGTGGTATTTTTATACTTTCTATATTTGTGTTTACTATTGTCTGACCCTAATGGGTATTTTCTTTTTACCTGATAAACAATTAAAAAAAAAAAAAACCTATGCATCAAAATATAACTCCGCAGCGAAAAATAAATATTTAATCCGAATCTGTATTTATATGGGGGTGATATCGACACGTTGTTAAGGGTGACAGTATAATACAACCGATATTGTCCGTATGTCAATATGCATATGATAAATTAATTACGTCAATGGCGATATGCTCGTATATTAAAAACAAACCCCCGCTAATGGAAAACAAAACATTTCCGGGCCGACAATGGAAAGCCGTCTGAGAAATCCGCTCGGACGTAAACAGAAATTACAATGGACATCGTCGATAAAGGGCGACGAAAATAATCGGAAGGATAATAATCGTTGAGACAGTAATAAACGGCTATGAATCTAGATTAAGTTGATGTTTTTATAAAAGATCGATTTTACGCTGCAGTCACAATATTGTATGTTGATGTATTAAAGAATTTGATTAATTAGAAAGGTTTTTTGATCATTACAATTTGTAGGATTATTTAGCACCCAATTAATTGATTAATTTTACAATTATATTTTGAAGTTTATTAGAATATCGTAATGGAAAACATGTTACGTTTTGTGTAAGATCAAAGTAAAATGTTGCGAAAATAAATGTTTTGCGCTAGTATGAAATTCGACGAGAGACTATTGTTGCGCTTGAGAGTACTCATTTGAATCATCACATCCGCTTCGTGTACTGAATAATACTGATAATATTCTTTATGATCTTCTCTGGTCCGCTTGTACTCGTAATTTTATTAAAATCCAGTCTGCACGAGCGCAAAATAATCATCGTACAGATGCATATTACTTTTGATACTGGTGCAAATCGCGATACGAGCGAGCACGAGCCCGAGCCCAAGCCCAAGCGCCCATTCGGTGGTATATATCATCCCAGGATACATCATCCAGCATCACATCAGATCCCGTGCTCTTCTACATACATTTCTACATCTCTTCGCGTGCAATAATCGTCCGTCTCCATATAACGAGTCGTTTTATTAAATATATAAAGCCCGCCGAGCAAATGCTAAACGTTAGAAAATCTCAGGCAAAAATCCAATTACTTCCAGCTACATAAATTAAAATTTAAGTGCCCGGCATCGTCTCCTCTACACCCCCCCCCCCACCCCCCCAACTTGACTTCTCAAGACGACACACACAATATCACGTAGAGCCAAAGCACAATGGTATAAGCTCAAAACATTTACACCATACCGAATGTCTGAGCAACATTCTTTTTTTTCATGAATCATGAACTTACAAAAACTTTCCTGGTTTACGGCATATGGTGCTCAAAGGACGAAATTGGTGTGTGCAAATATAATTCTTTATATTGACTTTTAGTATCGTGTTCTTCCTTTTTTTATTTATCATGAATTCAAAATCTTACACAAACTTACCTAGTTCGGCATATTGTGCTCAAAGGACGAAATTGGTGTGTGCAAATATAATTCTTTATATTGCCTCTTAGTATCGTGTTCATCCTTTTTTTATTTATCTTTAATCATGATCTTACAAAAACTTTCCTGGTTTACGGCATATGGTGCTCAAAGGACGAAATTGGTGTGTGCACATATAATTATTTATATTGACTTTTAGTATCGTGTTCTTCCTTTTATTTATTTATCATGAATCCAAGATCTTACACAAACTTACCTAGTTTGGCATATTGTGCTCAAAGGACGAAATTGGTGTGTGCAAATATAATTTTTTTATATTGACTCTTAGTATCGTTTTCTTCATTTTTTTATTTATCATTAATCATGAACTTACAAAAACTTTCCTGGTTTACGGCATATGGTGCTCAAAGGACGAAATTGGTGTGTGCACATATAATTATTTATATTGACTTTTAGTATCGTGTTCTTCCTTTTATTTATTTATCATGAATCCAAGATCTTACACAAACTTACCTAGTTTGGCATATGGTGTTCAAAGGACGAAATTGGTGTGTGCAAATATGATTCTTTATATTGACTTTTAGTATCGTGTTCTTCCTTTTTGTATTTATCATTAATCATGATCTTACAAAAACTTTCCTGGTTTACGGTATATGGTGTTCAAAGGACGAAATTGGTGTGTGCAAATATAATTATTTATATTGACTTTTAGTATCGTATTCTTCCTTTTTTTTATTTATCATGAATCCAAGATCTTACACAAACTTACCTAGTTTGGCATATTGTGCTCAAAGGACGAAATTGGTGTGTGCAAATATAATTTTTATATTGACTCTTAGTATCGTTTTCTTCATTTTTTTATTTATCATTAATCATGATCTTACAAAAATTTTCCTGGTTTACGGCATATGGTGCTCAAAGGACGAAATTGGTGTGTGCACATATAATTATTTATATTGACTTTTAGTATCGTGTTCTTCCTTTTATTTATTTATCATGAATCCAAGATCTTACACAAACTTACCTAGTTTGGCATATGGTGTTCAAAGGACGAAATTGGTGTGTGCAAATATGATTCTTTATATTGACTTTTAGTATCGTGTTCTTCCTTTTTGTATTTATCATTAATCATGATCTTACAAAAACTTTCCTGGTTTACGGTATATGGTGTTCAAAGGACGAAATTGGTGTGTGCAAATATAATTATTTATATTGACTTTTAGTATCGTATTCTTCCTTTTTTTTATTTATCATGAATCCAAGATCTTACACAAACTTACCTAGTTTGGCATATTGTGCTCAAAGGACGAAATTGGTGTGTGCAAATATAATTTTTATATTGACTCTTAGTATCGTTTTCTTCATTTTTTTATTTATCATTAATCATGATCTTACAAAAATTTTCCTGGTTTACGGCATATGGTGCTCAAAGGACGAAATTGGTGTGTGCAAATATAATTATTTATATAGACTTTTAGTATCGTATTCTTCCTTTTTTTTATTTATCATGAATCCAAGATCTTACACAAACTTACCTAGTTTGGCATATTGTGCTCAAAGGACGAAATTGGTGTGTGCAAATATAATTCTTTATATTGACTCTTAGTATCGTTTTCTTCGTTTTTTTATTAATCATTAATCATGAACTTACAAAAGCTTTCCTGGTTTACGGCATATGGTGCTCAAAGGACGAAATTGGTGTGTGCAAATATAATTCTTTTTATTGACTTTTAGTATCGTGTTCTTCCTTTTTGTATTTATCATTAATCATGATCTTACAAAAACTTTCCTGGTTTACGGTATATGGTGTTCAAAGGACGAAATTGGTGTGTGCAAATATAATTATTTATATTGACTCTTAGTATCGTGTTCTTCCTTTTTTATTTATCATTAATCATGATCTTACAAAAACTTTCCTGGTTTACGGTATATGGTGTTCAAAGGACGAAATTGGTGTGTGCAAATATAATTCTTTATATTGACTTTTAGTATCGTGTTCTTCCTTTTTTTTATTTATCATGAATCCAAGATCTTACACAAACTTACCTAGTTTGGCATATTGTGCTCAAAGGACGAAATTGGTGTGTGCAAATATAATTCTTTATATTGACTCTTAGTATCGTTTTCTTCGTTTTTTTATTTATCATTAATCATGATCTTACAAAAAATTTTCTAGTTTACGGCATATGGTGCTCAAAGGACGAAATTGGTGTGTGCAAATATAATTCTTTATATTGCCTCTTAGTATCGTGTTCATCCTTTTTTTATTTATCGTTAATCATGATCTTACAAAAACCTTCCTGGTTTACGGCATATGGTGCTCAAAGGACGAAATTGGTGTGTGCAAATATATATATTTTTAATTGACTTTAAGTGTCGCGTTCTTCCTGTTTTTTTATCACTATCACATTTCTGACAGCGCAATATCCAGCTCGAGTACTCTGTATCTGTCGAGATAATGTACATACACCCACGCAAATGCAGAACTGAGAGAAGCCTTTTCGAATTGCCAACACTGACCTAGTTGGACAACTTTCGGCATAATCTGGGGGATATATAAACTGGGTGCGAAATCGAGATAGGCGCAATTTTAATACAACACCCCCGATACGCGACAGCGACCGACAGTCGTTACTTCCCCCCAGCAAATTAGATTTTTATTTGTCAATTACTACGGGACAAAAGCTCATTTCGTAATCAGCGACGTGCGTAAGAAATTTTGTGGATTAAGTTCAATTATAATGAGTGTATTTATCGCTCATTATTATTATTTCAGTGAGGATGTATATTATTTGTTAATGAGTCGGCATAGCGAGCGCGGATTTACGAACGCGAATATAATGTCTACGTCCAGCCACATCAAATCCACGAAATTCGATATTTTTCATTAATAATTCCAGAGCGAGTGCTTATATATGTACAATAATATATAAACAACGTCGCTACGTTTTCGGTGTATAACAATTTCCAAGCTGTAAATAAATAAATATGTTATAAAGTAGTTCTGTGTATATTTATCTCGGTGCGTTCGTCTTATATACGTATACTGAGTGTAGGGGAAAGGAAAACTTTGTCCTCGCAAAGATTCACAACAAATTTAAGCAGAAGTGTGTACACGACAACACTTCCAAAAGGAAAATACAAATAACTACAAATATACGTATCTTCGGCGTAGAATGAAATTTAACATCCACGTTTTTTTCAATTATTGTGTTTATTCCGAAACAGACGATTACGTAATTATTTTCATTTATTTCCAAATAGAAAAACTTCGAACTTGCAGTCAAACATTACTGATTTGCAACATAAACTCCATTAATATTTAGCTTTGTTTCCGACAGTCCAGTCAGTTAATTATTGTATTTCGAACCATCCAGTATTCGCGCATTAAATACAATTTAATATAAACAATAAATTCGAATAATTTACGTCGGCAACAATTAACTATGCTTTGAGCGGGTTGTACGTTCGGTTTCACGTAATGGAAATCAGCACGCAAATTATTGAAGCGAACTTTAGTCAATTTTCCAAATAAAACTTTATTTTAAAGTATTTATATTTTCGGCCGAAAAATTCCGCCTAGGATTCTATATTCAGTTTGAATTTGAACAGTTGCTTATGCTATATCGAAATTCCCACAGCGGGGACGTTCTGCATTTCTGTACTGTTTACATAATTTGTTCTCGTGTGTACCAGCCATGAAATAAGTTTTTTTTTTCCTAGCGAAATAACGGCCGAATAAAGTTTACAAAGCAAATTCATTTACGTAAGTTGGCGCAAGATGCGATTCGCGCGAATAATGCGTAAATTGACTAAATTCTTTATGGGCCGCAACTTCGCGTTTTCCGCGAAATATGCCCGGTATTTACGAAAACTGGTTTGAAAGCCAACGTCGGAATAACCGGCGCGATATTATTAAAAATTTACCGTCTTTTTTTACCGTGAGCTTGTATTTACGTCACTCAAATTGATTTAATCGCTGCATTGTTATTGATTACAAGATTTGTCTAATCGAAATTTGACGTGAAATTGTACAGGCGTCCTAAACGCGCAAAATTTCGACGAGATAGTCAACTTAATTTCCCCCAAATCATGAAAACCATCGAAACCGCAACACGTTTTATGTAACAATATTACTTTCAAGAAGTTCTTGTTCGATTCCTCCACACAGCCCCTCATTCCAAATCGTAACGAAATGAATTTTTATTGTTCAATTCGCATTGGGTGCATATCGTTGCACTTTCCGTTTTGCGCGCGGTTTCCCGTTATTCCTCTTCGGCATGTTTGGCATAATTTTGTCGTCGCAGTTTCTCAATTCGCGAATGGTCTACAGCCGAAGAATATCCTCTATCGAAGAGCAGGTTCTTTGGCGCGCCGATACAAAATAAAAGTGACGAGCAAATGTAATCATATACATGTTGCAAAATATCAGTACCGTACTCGGAAATTGTTCTTTGATGTAATTATTTTTCATTGATGATGAGTGCAGTCGTCTAAAACGTTTCGTTGTAAAACAATTGTCTAAGTCATTTTTTAAATAAGAAGCTGGGATTGTTCTTCGAATTCCTTTTCGTGTACGAAGAATTCTTAGCTATGCATCTGTGCAGGTAGTTGTATGTTTCGATTCGGTTCTGTATGTTCACATATCGTATCCTGAAAGAGGCTAGGACGGATAGTGGCATTGGCATGAACATACAGCATCGAAGAGGATCTTGTATAGCGGCATGTGAAGCACGCACTCTTCAGGGACGTCACGACAGAGCAGTATAATTGGCAATGGACGTGACCAAGTTTTACAAAAGCGATGATCATTCCTTGTCACTGACTTATATATATATACACGAATCCGGCATTTCTTTCGCAACGGGCGAAAAATGGACGCCTCTAACGTTTTAGAGCGATATAATTAGTTACTTGTTCGGTGATCTGTTTATTCTTCTCCATCCCTGCCAGATCCGATTTCAATTGACGCTAATTCGCGCACACAAAGAAGATTTGGTAGCGGACAAATCCGAGGAGCGCGCACTCGTTCGAATTCGAATTTTTCGAATGGAATTGTCCCCGGTATTATTATTATAATTTACTGTCCATCGAACGCGATCCTAAATAACAGTTATTTGCGATTGAATACGGCGACATTCTAATTTCCATTAAGGACCTTTAAGTTAGATCAGCATGAATGTATCGTGGAAATAGTCGAATATCCAGAGTATTTCGTATTAATGGAGTGGTTATTTACCACGTTGTGTTTTGCAGAATATTGCCGTTAATGGCGTATGTAGAGCAGTGGACTCCTGCAGGACCCTATGGTGATATTCTAGCACATTTTGGCAGAATCTTTCCAATCAAATTAAAAGATATTTTTATAATTGCATTTGAATAAATCAAAAATTAGTCGATGTATTAATAAATTGTACGGTTCGTGAAGTAAATTCTTAACATATGTAAAAGTGATAAAGTAAGAAATTGTTACATTACTGATTGAGTATAAAGGACATAAAAGAGCCAGTCTAATAAAACGTTTTAAATGTTGCTTTTTTATGTCACTCACCTCGTGACTGACTACAATTTCTTTTGAACATTTCCGCCAGATATGTGCGCACAAATTTCAATAATCGCGATAACTTTTGAGAAAAGATTTCGGTATATACGCGACTCCTTTTAAAAGATATAAAGTTGCCATCAACTAGCGCATACAATATACATACACGTAATGTGTAAACACGGCAGCCGAAAGAAAATCGCCAAGTTTGCCTTTGTGGCGCTTCTTGTACGCAGTTTCGTATTTACCGGTGTTCCGTGCAGATTGGATGGTATAGTCTGCGAGCATCGATTGTGGTACGAAGGCCGCAGCCGTCCATGTACCGATACGACCGAGATATTGAAAGGATTTTAAACTCGCCGCGAATATTGTGCCTTTTGTTTATAAGTTGTTTAAAAAAAACAGAACGAACGCTTTGTAACACGACTAAAACGAAATTCACCAACTTTTTCGGTTGCCAGCAATTAATTTCACAACGATCGATGAATTTCATCGAAATATCTTTTGAAATTTCACAACAACATTAATTAATACGTACTTTTCATTATATTCGCTCAATATTCTTGAAGCATATTAGCGATGTGTGGTACACTCGCGAACCGTTCAATCAAATGACGGGCGTACTGTGACGATGTTTCGCAACGACCTATAGGTCACTATGAACTAGTTCGTGAACTATTAACTACATGGTGTATGTATTGATGTACTTGTACTAGGTCCTGAACCCGTCGTGTACTAAACTGTTCATGAATCACAACGGCTCGTAAACGATGCAGTATAGTATACATTACATATACAGTGCTAACATTTATTTAGTGATAAAGTGTGTTGGTGAACGGAATGAAATAGGAAACTCGATGCAATATTGCAACAGCAGCATTGCCGAACTGAGTCACAATTTATATGTTGGTATCAGATTTCATTTGGAATAATATAATTAATATATTCGCAAGATTAAATATGTGTCATGCCATAGAAAATTTTTGCAATAATGCAAAAATAAACATCTAAATCTTATAGTTTTTTTATTTCATACTGAATGCAATGCAATCACTTAATATCAAATCAAAGCTTTGACGTTTGAACAGAGAAGATTCGGAATAGAAAATATAAATTATAACGCCAAACAAAACGATTTTATCTAGTTCATTTTATTATAGTTTGTACATTTAATTTTCAAGTGTTAGTAAAGTAGTAAACATTTTCATCAGGAACTAACAATAAGTATTTTAGAACTTCATATAAATAAACGTGAGTACCTAGAGAAGATTATATTTCTTTATATATATATGTTTTGTATAAATTATAAACATTGTTGTCTTTTCTTCCTCATTCTTAATTCAAAATAAGTATGGTAATATTTCAATTTATTTATTTTTTACCATTTCATATTTTTATATTAAACAAAAAAGAGATTATTTTCATTATGTGCATGTATTTCATATAGATCGTGAACTAGTTCATTTTTTAAAGATGTAGTAGTTCACGACCAATAGTTCGTGAACGATACATTGAAATGAACTATAGGTTCTCAAAGTGACCTACAGTTTGCCATCGCTAAAGCATATACGATAATAATTTTCGTTGATTTTCGGTGGTTAGTTAAAGAGTCCGCAATCCTAAAGATTGGTTGGAAACAGCACGCCATGCCGATCTATCCTGAGCTAATCCCTTCATCTCCCTATAGCTATTCATCTCAACGTCTTCAACTATCTGACTCACATACTCCAATTTAGGCCTACCTACCCCTCTCTTTCCCACCACTCTACCTTCTATGATCAATTGCATAATTCCCCCATGCCTAAGAATATGACCTACTAATCTGTCTCTCCTACGCTGTAACACTCTCCAAATACTTCTCTTCTCCCCTACTAACTCTAGTACAGCTTCATTTGTTACTTTATCTTCCCAACCAATCCTCATCATCCTCCTATAACACCACATTTCAAGTGCTTCTAATCTACGCTTCTCTTCCTTTCCTATAGTCCACGCCTCACACCCGTACAGTGCTACACTCCAAACATATACCTTCAGTAATCTTTTTCTAATACCCAAGTCAATATTTGATCTTAAAATCTGTTCCTTTTCTACGAATGCCTTCCTACCCTGTGCTATCCTACACTTTATATCTACCTTGCTTCGATTATCTTTTGTGATTCTACTGCTTAAATAACAAAAATCTGACACTTCTTCGATTCTATTATCTCCTATTGTGATCCTCATTTTTCTACTCATTTTCGGTGGCGTTGATTGAAATCGATTTTTTTTTCCGTATGCAATTTACATAGATTTTGTTAGGAAAGCGCCTAACTATTATGGCCGTGATATTTAGATGCGGATCGTTTCCTCAGGCCACGAATCCTCGGCAAACATGCCCAAACGTGATAGTTGGACAACAAAATTTACTGGACTATGAACGTATAAACACGTACCCAAAATAATATACGCGAAACCGTTTCGATGCTTATCACTCATTTTATTTCAAACACAACGAAACGTTCGTTGTTTTCTTTAAAACATTGTGTTACCTTAATCTGTCGTGTTATATGATGTATTTTTTATTAAAATTCGCCACATCGGCTACAAAAACAATTCTGTGGAATTATCACTGTAGAGTTTTTGCGCAACGAATTTACTTTGATGCGCGTCATCAAATGCGGCATATTACTGGGTGGCCCAAAAATGTCCATTAATCACTTTCTTAATTGTTTTACTAAATGCTAACTAGATGCAGTTTTACTTCTAAACTGCATAATATAGACCTATAAAAATGAGTACCATATTCAATCATTCTATTCTGCATAAAACCAGAAAGAGATTTCTTTAAAAAAAAACATTCAGAATTTATATTATACATTATTACCATTTTCTTTGTTTATGATTTTTTTATTATAAATATTTATCATTAACATTATTTGCTATTGTTATCGTTGTTGTTTCTAATATTCTTAAAATTTCTTATAAATGCTACTTTTGTTGTAATCGATTACAATATTTATTCCTCTTTCTTAAGTACTAATAATATTTTAATAATATAATTTAATAATATTTGGGTGATATTCTATACTAATAATATTCTTTATCTTTGCTGTCGTCTTTATTTGTTGTTATAATTCATTATAAAAATTATTATTTATTTTGTTATTAGTATTATTATTTCTCACTATTGTTTTCATATTATCATTTATTGTTGTTACAATTAATTAAAATATTATTTTTCTTTTCTTTAATTAAATAAAAATATATATATAAAATATATAATCAATTAAGGTGCACGTATACGCATATTGAAATATATAAAGGACTTGATCTTCATTTTTCAGTAATTAGATATTTAATTTTCTATTTTTCTTCAAAATATTGGCTAATTTGATCGCATAATTAAGCCGTCGTTTGGTATCCAAATTAGCGATTCTTGGATCAGCGACTTAACGGCACCTGGAAGATTTGTTTTTACAAATACAATTAGTACTTTATTATTAGTCACAATTAACAATAGATACGATTGAACATACAATAGATACATTTCAAACAGACCGTATAAAATTCTAAAAGTGTGGTATCCCCTTAAGAATTTTTTTATATCCGAAATTATATCTGCATTAATGCCGACAGAATTGTTTCATCGTGGTCAAAAGTTCCATCGAAATTTTCCGTATCTGCGGAACGTTCGGCAATTCCTACTCTTTGGTGAACACAACACAATGCGTGGTCATAATCATGAAAGGAATATTACGCGGTTTTAATGTAACTTATATGAAACGTCGGGGAGCGAACGTAGCATTATTTCGTGGGAGCGAATGTAGCATTAAGTAAGTGTCCAATTAACTAGTTGCGCAGGACTAAAGCAATAGCGCAACTGCCATTTCTCAACTTGCACGGAAGAAGATTGCCGCGGATGGTTCGGGCAATATCGCCGAATCATTAGGTTATATATTAGTATCGATGAAAAGCGTAATCTTCATTTCAACGAGCGTTATTGAAAATGCAATGGGGGCTCAAACGCAATCTGAAGAAGGCAGGCGGGTGGGGGTGGGGGGCGGGGGCGGGGGTGGGAGGGGATATCTTCATATCGGCGGTTGCCGTTCCCGTTAATACTTAAAAAAAAACTTTGTATGTTTTCATTCGAAATTTCGTATAGAAAAAGCGCGGATATCGGATTCGTATTCTTCGTCCTTGCATCCATATTGAACATGAATATTTCAGCGCCATATTATATAACCTAGTATCGTTCTGTCATAATATATAAGTCTATCCTTTGAGCAGCGCACTTTACGCGAATATATTCACGTTCGCGCGCTAATTAAAATGATCTATATGTTCGATACTTACAGCGTGGGGAGTCTATTATTGGCTGTTCTTAGAGCTCTCGTGTCTGTTACGAACCGTAACGTATCTTCAAATATTCTATTTATAATACAACTCGATTTACAAAGTGTGAAAAAAAAAAAATTTAAAGACCGTCGCGAATTTGTAATTTGCGCACTCGTAGTTTGGCTTCAATTTATTTTAATAATTTTTTCAGCAAGTCAAATTATCTTCGTACGAGACTGAACGAAATATTGCCGCCATTTGCGAAATTTAACTTCTTATCGAACGATTGAATAATATACAAAATAACGAATGAACGAACGCTTATATGTGGCACATATCGCCTAATTGATTGTTATTAAATGCTTCGTCGGCTATTTTTATTATGCCCCGGGTTCGTATCCATTCCTTCTGCGTATATTATATACATATATATTGATGACGTGTTATAAGTATAACACTCGTACAAACAAAGAGAATTCGCCACATCTGGAATGGAAGTTGATATCACCACATTATCACCATATATCGGCGTCGTCACACTGACACAATAAAAATTCATTTCAATGAGTCTGCGACGAAATATCACCCAGCCAACAACATCTTCTGCTCCGAAAATGAAGGTAAATATCGAATTATCAGTTTCCTGAAATGAAATTTCTTTGAAATCTTCTATCGAGCGTAATTGATATTATCAGTCGGGCCATGAGTTAGGTCACTTTTGTCACCCTCGATTTTTGTCATACATTCCTCGATACGAGTGTACGCCCCCAAATTCACAGCGTTGTCCGTTTTCGTTCTTTCCCATGGTTTATATGTCCAGTATTCATGTATACTCTGTCCATTCGAACGATGACATCATTTAATCCCCTTAACTGGATCACTTGAAATTCGTGTTTCGTAAGAAAATCGATAAGGAGGCAATAAAAATTGTTTAACAAGAAAAATCGTTATTGCTTTTAGTTAGTTAAAGAGTCCGCAATCCTAAAGATTGGTTGGAAACAGCACGCCATGCCGATCTATCCTGAGCTAATCCCTTCATCTCCCTATAGCTATTCATCTCAACGTCTTCAACTATCTGACTCACATACTCCAATCTAGGCCTACCTACCCCTCTCTTTCCCTCCACTTTACCTTCTATGATCAATTGCATAATCCCCCCATGCCTAAGAATATGCCCTACTAATCTGTCTCTCCTACGCTGTAACACTTTCCAAATACTTCTCTTCTCCCCTACTAACTCTAGTACAGCTTCATTTGTTACTTTATCTTCCCAACCAATCCTCATCATCCTCCTATAACACCACATTTCGAATGCTTGTAATCTACGCTTCTCTTCCTTTCCTATAGTCCACGCCTCACACCCGTACAGTGCTACACTCCAAACATATACCTTCAGTAATCTTTTTCTAATACCCAAGTTAATATTTGATCTTAAAATCTGTTCTTTTTCTACGAATGCCTTCCTACCCTGTGCTATCCTACACTTTATATCTACCTTGCTTCGATTATCTTTTGTGATTCTACTGCCTAAATAACAAAAATCTGACACTTCTTCGATTCTATTATCTCCTATTGTGATCCTCATTTTTCTACTGCATTCCTTTTTGTCACACCTCATCACTTTAGTTTTACCTATATTTATTTTCATGTTAAAATCCCTAGTCAATACTGCCTGCATACCATTCAATACCCTTTCTAAATTCTTTTCGCTTTCTTCCAATATAGCTATATCGTCGGCGAATCTCAACATATATATTTTCTCTCCCTGTACATTCACACCTACACTATACTCTTCTTTTACTTTATTTATTGCATCTTCTATATATAGATTAAATAATAACGGTGAAAGTGTACATCCCTGCCGAACTCCCTTTCCAATTTTTGCTACCTCTTCTTCCCCCTCAATTCTAACTAAGGCAGTTTGGTGTTTATATAAATTAAAAATTATTCTCCTATCCTTATAATCTATACCCGTTTCTTTTAAAATTCTAAACATTATGTCCCAATCTACATTATCTACATTATTGCTTTTAACATTAGAAAATTAAACAAACTACATATTTTCTTATACTATTTGTAATATATGTGTTAAAGCAGTTAAGGTATGGGTCGATAACTCAAAATACCAATAATTCGAGTTGTAGTATTAAGGGGACGATTTGATCGTCTGATTTTATCGTGCCACGCAGAAGGAAAAGCCGCCACTAGCCACCATTGCAATTGCGTCCAGATTAAATAACATTGTAAAATTCGCCGTAGTAATTTCCCGACCGTTTTTTTGCGAAAGTCGTCTGTATATCTGATTCACCCCTGCCAGAAAACCGTCACAAATCACAAACATTTTGCGGTAGAAACTAAAAATCGGCTTATTATATTGTGACGGATAAAAGAAAATTGTAACTGTCGCACATATATTTGCATATAATACACTGTACAACGTATACATGAATGGTGAGGTCTCGTTTTGTGTCTTCTGTACTATTTATTTGTGGCTGTGTGAAGAAGTTGATGGAGTAGAATTATCTGGAAGCGTTGCATGTATATTATATTCTCCGTAGTGTACGTAGATAAGGTAGGTGCGCATAGTGGCGTATGTGGAACAGGAACTATTAAAGAAGTATCATTTGTTTAAACTTGTAACTAAGAGTTGATGACAACAGACAACGGCAAGCGAGTGTGTGTGTTTGGTACGCGCTCGGCATGTTCTGCAAGTTTCCCAGTTTCCGTTAGTTGATGATCTATTGAGAGCGTGTACGAGAAGCTCCTAGCGCTGTTTCGAGTGGTTCGGGAGTTGACAAGTCTTCTGACTGGTTAAAGCCGCCGATGCCGCCGCTGCGGTCTTTTCAAAACCGCCCGAATTTTCTGCCATCGCACGGCACGCACGTACGCCAGGTGTACGCCACAATTCACGCAATCATTGTTTATTTAGTCAATATACTTGTTGAAAATACCGTAATGTACGCATTATATCACCTGTATAATGTCACACTACATGCGCAGTAGGTTCTTATTCTAACTAATTAAAACATGTCTTATTACATCATTTCTTATTCTAATCATCACATTTCGTATGCTTTCCTTCTTGTCACATCTCATCACTTTGGTCTGGCCTATAGTTATTTTCATCTTTGTCAATACTTACCGCATACCTGTTCTAAATTCTGCTCCCTTTCTTACATGATCCTCATATTGTCAGCGAACTTCAACATATTTATTTCTTCTCACTGAATTTTCACGCCTATACTCTTCTTTAATCTTAGTATATAGATTAAATAATAACGGCAAAACTGTACATCCCTGCCTGACTCCCTTTCCTATTTTTGCTACTTCTTCTTCCATCTGAATTCTATCTAGAGCGGTTTGGTGTTTATATCGGTTGAAAATAAATTCCTATACAAAAATTTATTTGTGGATTTTTTAAGATTCTAAACACTCATGTCCCAATCTACATTATCGAACCCTTTGCTAAGTCTACGAAGGCTATGTAAAAGACAGTGCTCTCATTCTGTGCTCCTCTTAGAATTAAAATAGCTTATCTTCCCCTATTCTACCTAAATCCAAATTGATCTTTCGCTAGTCTTTATTCCACTTTATTCTTAAACCCAATGGCTTTATATTTCTCGCCTGAATTACCTCTTAGTTTCTTCGGCATCGTAACTATTATACCATGCTGGAAATCCCGTGGTACCTCTCCCTCGTCACATATTTTACAAACTAGCTTGTACAATCGATCCTGCAACATTTCATTTACGTATTTTATTAATTCTGCTGGTATAATATTTAATCCTTAATCCTTAACTAATAATATGCTCTATTCAACTGCGAACATCTTGATCTATCTGTTCTACACTTTATATCTCCCCCATATATAATTTTTTGCGAGATAATCCTTCCATTTTCTAGCTTTGTGCGACCTCCTTATTTTGCTTATCACATTACTTAGAGAAAGCCTTACTTTAGAGAAATGACACTTAATTTTCCTATAGCTCATATCCCCTTTCACATCCTCCTCTCAATATCGTCACATTTTTCTTTTATCCACTCCCCCTAAATTACATTTCCTATAACTTAACATCCTCAATTCTATATATCCTATTTATGTATTTATAATTTTAACTCACCTTCTATCCTCAATCACGTAAACTATTTCCTCTGTTATCCATTCCTTCCTACCTGCATTTCTCTTCGTACCCCAACAGTAACTTCTAATAGCAATCCGAAATATTTACGAATTGTAAGGACAAACTATATTATATATCGAAGAAACTACCAGTTACGGGTTGAAATATAGTAAATTGAGTTTAAATAAAAGAAGAGGTTCGTTATTGTCGTCTAATCCGGTATGTATATCGAGGTGCGCGATACAGGGTGTAGCGTACATGTGCTTCGACGTCTCACCCGCCGAGTGGTGTGAGTTCCTCTTGTATAGGTATGTGTTTTGCAATGATCGAAGTACAGCGTCGCGGCAACGGCAGCGGGAGCACAGCCCCACACACCCGTTTACATACACCCACGCGGGGAATCCCCACTGCTTATCCTGGCGAAAAGGAACGTTATAGCGCGGAGTGGCGGCGCGGGGGTGCCGTTGTGTGGGAGGGGTGGTTGTTGGGTCCTCGCTGCCGTTCATAGCCGCACACTTTATCCGCTAGTAACCCGCAATCCGTCAACCGGTGAGCATGTACCGGTCCAGGGCGCGTAGCGACTTACGTTCATAACACGCGAGGACGTCGCGCCGTCCACGTCTGTCTAACTTATCCCCAGCCGTAATCGAAATCGTAACGATGCCGTTCCTTAGCGAAGAGTCGGCCACTATTGTCGTCGGTTCGCCCAACGGTAATTGCCTCTTATTGAACAAATGATATGGCCGATATCGTCGTCAATTGTGTGACCGCGCGTAAATTGAACATTCATTCCGCCGGTGTTTCGTTGTGAAAGTGATATCGTTTTTTGGGGCGCTTAGGGGGTACGTATTTAATTTTTGTATTTATATCAATTGTAATCACGAATAATTTACACTGAAATTTTATAAATAAAATTGTTAAATAAACCTTCTACCGTCCAGTTAGTTAAAAAGAATAAGAACACATTTTCAATGTGTTCAAATTTGTTATTTTCAATTATATGTTCTTCTGGCAAACACAAACTATTAGTCGAGGTATATATTTGATAGTAAACATATTTTGTGTAGAATTATGAATATAAAAGTTTATGTGTAAACGGCGTAAAATTTTATTGCATTCTCAATCGATACCATGTTATAAAAAACAGTTTGATTTATGAGTACGTTCATAATAGATATTGCTCTTGGACATTCTTTCGCACAAAGTACGCGGCTTGTGATATTTTTCTGGCCCGAACAAAATTTGCCATTAACGGGATCATATGTCTACGAAATGTAGAAATAAAAAATGTTATAGTAACCAAATAATTGTTTGTATATATAATACATATATATTTTTCTAATCTTGTTTATATATGAATGTTTTTATAAACAGTTTAAAGAATGAATATTGTAGTTGAAAAATTCATACACTCGTTTTACACGAAATATGGGATATGATCATTATAGTACGTGCACCTATAAATTTTAAAAGTTATGTATTCATAGATACGTATCTACATAATTTCCCTGCCTTTTGATACATGCAAATTTTTATTATTATTGCATATACTTACTCTTCCCCGCTGCTTAAAATATATCTTATTAAACTGCAGAACTGGAAACGAATATAAACGCATAGCGCGCGAGTTACTACTACAAAAGTACAGCAAAATTGAAAACTGTCTTAATAAATTTTACACCAAAATATTGAAAAAAGCGCAAAATATTGTTAATTAAACGCGCATAAAAGTTACAAATTGAAGAGTTCTTTGTTCAAAACTGTATGGATAATTAGATGACATACACATGAAGGTCTAGTTAATAAGAAACTTTAATTTTGCTGCAGAACGATGGTTAAGAGCATTGTGTTAATTTCGACTAGCGAATTATTAAGAGTGCGATTTTAGCGCTACGTTATTAGAATAGTTCAAGTCTTCATTAGCACGAGCGCGACCGTTATTATTCGCTCTGGCAAGTGAAAAATCAATTAATAATTACAAAGCACCAGCGCAAAGGCAACTGATTTACATATTATAATTACCCCCTCGTATCGTTTATACGTAGAAGAGGCTCAAATTGCACGGCGAGTGGCAACTAAATAGCTGTATCGTGCGGTAATGCCGCCAGGGCTGTAAAACGTCACAAATTTAATGATTCGAATTTTCTTGTGTCATGTTCGATTTAATTTCACGATCGCTAATTGAAAACGCT